>OY293826.1:41298170-41638473 GCA_958507055.1 Crioceris asparagi
TTTATATAACCAATACCTTTTGACGTTTTCCATAATTTTTTTTCCTGTAATGTCAATGGATATAAAGCTATATTTTATTTTATTTTTATTTACCTTGACGCTTCTCGGCCAGAAAAAGCTTCCCAGTTTCTTTTCAAGCGGCTATAACGCGCCGTCAATACCTATTTTTAGCAAAGGCTCGTTATTTCATTTGACTTTTTACAGCAATAAAGTTTGCTATAGGTAGTGTTGTCGCGGTAGTACTGTTGTACCGTTTTAGTTCTTTCTTACTCAAATTTGAATGAGTAAAACCATAAGTAAATGAAATGTAGGCTATTTATTTCTGCCTGGATTGCATTGTTTTTAATCACTCTCTTCATATTAGTGCAGGACCTATATGGTTGCCAGCATTTGTTCCTGGTTTCATCCATGTTACTTTGTGTTCTTTTTTGTGTCTACATTTGGTGCTTATGATATAGGTGTCGGAGATTGTCCCCAAATTGCAGGGTCTTGCTCCATTATCTTCAGTTCTGTCAGGTATTGTATCTTTGCCAGCTACACTTTCATTATATTCCTCTTTTCCTATTTGCGCATTAATGTCTCATGTATGTAGTCTTATAGCGTTTGTGAGTATAATCTCCCACACCTGCTATAGTTTGTTATCATCGTTTGCTTCCTGTGTTGCATATAAATTTATAATTGTTAAGTTTGCTTCAATATTTTCAATTCTTATTGTAGAGATTTTTCTATTCACTGTTTGGAAATGCATTATAATTTTTCCTAATTTGTTTTTGAACCCTCTACTAATTGAAAATATGAGACGAAAGAAGAAATTATATGTATCAAAATTTAAATTGTTCATTTCTCAAAAAACTGTACGGTTTCCGAGTTACAGCAGCGGTAAAGCCTGAAATACGTGTATTTCCACGTTTTGAAATAAATGAATAACTATAAGAAACGTTTTATATTCTTTGGTGAATATTAAATGATTTTGATTACTAATGTTGCACTCAAAAGTGTGAAATAAATGTATTCTTACAAAAAAATGGGCCGCTTAAATTCGATTGGTTCTGGTACTTTTGATGTTGGTGCCAGAAGTTTTTAATCAATAATTTTAATAATACATTTTTTGTCAAAATTATTTATGATTTACTTTTATTTTCTTCTAGCGATTTGTTTTTTGTCAAACGTTTACTGTGATGAATGTTGGCTCGAGTCGAACAACACAATAATTATGAATAAAATAATAACTTGGAACCGACAGAAATGACGTGACCTTGTATATTACTGTATATTTTTATATGCAGGTGATTATACATTTCAAGAAAATATCGAAAGGTGTACCTTTCTCCATGCTGAAAAGAAAGCAAGTTTATTTAATTATAGGATTAATTATCAGAGCCAAATTTACAAATGAAAATCGTAGATAACAACAATTAATTTTTTTATCAATTACATGTTTCACTTATACGTCCGTAAAATTTAGCTGTTTTTTCCGACTTCAAAATTCTATAATCCGCTCATATCGTTTTATTTGTTCTCACGCTTAGCCCCATTAGTCATAACTCGCGCTGGCTTCTGCTCTCCGTCTCGAACAACAACCATATAATATTCAAGGCTTTGTTCGGAATCCAGTCCTGAGTGATAACAATTATAAACACAAAGAAAACTTCATTTATACGAACTACAGAAAGAAAAGGAAATGAGAGGTAGAGAGGCGCAGGTATTTTTTTAATTACTCCAAATGACTGGGCATTTTTATTCTATGTGTAATGGAGGCGTCAAAAAGGTACTTGAAAATGTCTTGATGGAACATGTGACACAGGAACAAGGATTTACAATAGAAGGACTGGAAAATACTCGTTCTGTAACATCCAAGAATAGGAGACAGCTCTTTCGAATGTTGAGACAAAATGATATCCTGGCATTAGTGAATTAAAAGCGATTAAAAAGAATATTATCATCATTCAGAGTGAACTGTAAAATGTATATGAAGAAGAAGAATATTATGAAATTAGTTCTTTGGTTTATAACCGGGCGTTTAATGTTATGGTTCAACAGGTAAATTGAACAGCTAAACAGTTGTGAGAAAAATCTATAAAACTGTTTTACAAAAACTAGTAGCTACCAGATTTAATAGTTGGTGCACTGGAAAATACAGAAAAATATTAAGTCCACTGGGGCAGGTAATTCTGATGTTTTGCAGTTATAAGTAGATAGAAGACTTTTGGCACCAACTTCAAAAGTACCATTACCAGTGGAATTAATACAGTTTTGTATTTTTCAGTGCTCCAACAAATAAAGTCGGTCATAGTTTTTGTAAGAGAAAGTTCTTTTTCACTTTTTGTGTGTATCATCAGACATCCAAATCGTGGAAAGTGCATTTATGTAACAGTGTATGTAATATATCATGTTTTTTTTATCTTAGACCTTATAGTAACATGGGCAGAGCGTTCAGCTCGAATATGTGAAGCCAACAAAAGTTTTCAATCTTACTACAACTGCAGAACTTCAAAATTACCAGTACCAATAGAATTAATATTATTTCGTATTTTTCATCACACCAACTAAAACAGTCGATCCATTTTTGTTATTTCTTATCAGTAATTTTAGTCACTTCCTAAAGGTCAATTGTTCATAGCCAATGATTTACCAAAAAGAACAATTTAAAATATACTTACGGCTGTGTATGTATTTGATATGAAAAATATATTTATTATGATAAAAATAAATATCATTGATTGTTGTATTCGTATATGTAAATATAATTTGAATACAAAAGTTGTTTCTAATAAAATGATCTTTATTTTTTATAATATTTCTAATCGTCACTGTTATATACAGGGTGGTGAAACAAAGTTATTTTTTTAAAATGGAACACCCTATAATTTATTTCATTTTTAGATAGTCCTTTGAAAGACATTTTCAACGATACATACGAGTATGGGTCTGTGATGCCCCGTTTCGAACTTATTAGCGATCATCTTCAGAATTCTGGTTATGTTTAAACCATCATTGTTGGGTTGCTCATTAATTTTTTAAACTTTTATCCTAGTATTATTTTTAAGAAAATTACGCTTCAAGGCAATGATCAGCTTTGATTTTTTTTCTTAAAATGAGCGGTGTTGCCACGATTCGCAAAATGATACTTTTCTCAATATTCTTAAATGATACACCCTGTATATTATTAGATTTTCGAGTAGCCACTTTATTATCAATTTCAATTATATAACAAAGTACGGTCTCTGACTTACCGTTTAGGCTTATTTGGCTGATAAATTTAAAAACTGAGTACTCCTAACATTTAAATTATTAAGTTATGAAACTGGGAGTTAGCTTCTTATCAACTTGTTCACAACCATTTTTGGACATTGTTAAGAAGTCATATTATAAACATAATATCAAGGTATGCAATATCTTCGTGAAATGACAACAAAAAATTTTCACCAACTAATTACTAATGCATGTTACTTTCAAGTAAAATAAATTAAATTAGATTTTCAATATGTCCGCCGTTTTGAGGAATACAAGTAGTATATGCTATTTATTAATAATATATGCTATTTCTAATTGGTGTATGGTACCATTTCATTCAGATAGTTATTGCCGCGCAAACTCGTTGCTGCACATCCAAAACTGTTGACGGCTTATCTTTGTAAACCATATCTTTCAATATGCCCCACAACAAAAGTCCACCGGGGTCAAATGTGGAGATGGTTCCATCGTCACTTCCACCCCAGAAACGGCTGTGTATATCTACTGAGAACATATTACAAAATATTATTTGGACCGATGACTCAATATTTACAAAGTATGCGGTGTTATTTAATAGGAAAAATACGATTTATGACCCATATTTTACCACCAAATTTAACATCAGTAAGATATTTAAACTTATTGAGGAACGAAATTTGGCCACTTTTTTCCTAATAATGTTCCCAAAAGAGAGCATCCAAACTTAATTTGGCCGCAAAATAGTGCTGCGAAGTGTTGCAATGGTGGTTTGGACAAAACAGAATCATCTCCTGGTTATTGAGGAGTCCAGATTTGACCCCAGTGGACTTTTTTTGTGTGGCACATTGAAAGATATAGTTTACAAGATAAACCTAGGAAATTCCAGAAATAACCCAAAACGAACTAGAAATGGCATCAAAACAAATGAAAAGCAAAAAATGTCCAGCGGAAGACGGTATAACCACTGGAATCCTAAAAATAGCAGGAAGTGTACTATGGGAAGCAATAAGAACTCTACTTAACAAGTGTATTGAAGAACAAAGGATAATCAAACACTGCCAAAGAAGCGAGGTAGTCCTTCTTCTTAAGAAAGGTGACCAAGCTGATCTTGATAACTACAGACCAATCAGCCTACTCCCGCACTTATGCAAGTTCCTCACTAAGATTATAACAAACCGTCTAACTAATAAATTTGACACCTATCAGCCAGTGGAACAGGCAGGCTTCCGCAAAGGCTACAGCACGACCGACCGTATACAGACTCTACGTTTGCTGATAGAAAAAACAAACGAATACAACATCAATATCCACTTAGCATTTGTCGACTACAAGAAAGCGTTAGACTCAGTGGAACACTGGGCAAATATGCAGTCCTTAGATAATGCCAGAATAGACTCAAGATATACAGGACTCCTCAAGTCTATATATGAGAATTCAGTAATAGTAGTTAAATTAGACGAAGACCTGAAAACGGAGCACATAGAAATAAAGAAAGGTGTACGAAAAGGTGATACCATCTCACCCAAATTATTTACGCTGACGTTAGAAGACGTTTTCAAGGGACTAGACTGGGAAGGGAAAGGATTTAGAGTCGATGGCGAATATCTCCACCACCTACGATTTGCAGACGATGTGATTCTCATAAGTAAAGACCCATTCGAATTGAAGACTATGATCGAACAATTACACCATGCTTCTCAAAAAATAGGACTCGAGGTTAACATCACGAAAACAAAAATCCTCAGCACGCAAAACATTCAACTGACAATCGACGGGAAAGAGATCGAGAATGTAGATGAATATATATACTTAGGTCATAAACTAAGAATTGATAACGAAAATCAAAAAGCAGAAATACCGCGAAGAATAGGCCAGAGTTGGGCTGCATTCAAAAGACTAGGATTTATACAAAAAAGCAGAGATGGCCCTATGTACCTAAAAAGGAAGGTGTACGATGACTGCGTAAACCCCGTAAACACCTACGGGTTGGAAACAATGAGCCTCACAAAAAAACAGTCTACACCGCCTACAATGCACGCAGCGAGCTATGGAGAGACAAATGTAGGTGTCAGTTTGAGAGATCGTATAGTAATGAAGAGATCAGAAGAAGAACCAGAATAACTGATATAACCGAGAAAACAGCCAGATTGAAGTGGCAATAGAAGGACACGTGGCCAGGATGGATAGCAATAGATGGACTTCTTGAGTATTGAAATGGAGACCCTGGGAAAACCGAAAATCGGGTAGGTCAATGAAGAGATGGGCTGACGATATTAAAGCAAAAGCGGGAGGAAATTGGACATAGAAAGCGCAGGATAGAGATACCTGGAAAAAACTTGGAGAGACCTATCTCCAGCAGTGGAGAAACTATGGTTCATGAATACATCATACTGAAATCATTCATTAATTTCCTGAAGTTTTTAAGATACCATTCATGATAGAAAACTTAGTATAATGAACTACGAGTATTTCAATACAATATACATATTATAAGAACGAAACATAAGATATTAAAATATTAATATGTATATAAATAAATTCTACATTTTTATTTGTTGGTAGTTACATCACCTTAATATTACAACAAATCCCTAAAATAAAAGTACAATTCCTTGAATAATTGAAAATAGAACATATTGTTACGTTCACAAAATTCTAAGTGTCTAGTACTTACCACTATATTCTTCAACTGTTTTCGGGGGTGGAGTACTCATGCTGGTGCTTCCAATGATGTAGTTATTTCCCGCGAAATTTGAAATCCGCGCTGCAGAGTGGTGGAATCTGTCACGAAGGAAATCCAAAATGGCGGGAGAATGGAATTTCCGGGAGGGAGGAAAGTGTGGCTGGCGGAAGGCTTCTTTTCGAGAGAGATGGTCTAGATCCCTCGTGGTAATCAGTTCGCAACCTAGTAAGAAGAAGTTCTGAATCTTTTGTGGCAATTTTAAGGAGTTGAATCGTCGAATTTGTATTTGTACTCACCAGTTTTGAGAGATTTACTTTCACTCCTTTTCGTTTTACGGATCCGAGCCCTAAGGATTCTGCACACAACACGTGCTCGACGGAAGTCGGATCTTGTGAACCATCTTCTAAACTGGTTGCACCTCAGAAGTCCAAGAATATCCGAGGCTTCAAGCTTTACCCAAAATTCATTGTGGCTGGGGTGAGTTGGAACGGCCTCCAACAACTACATACTGCGAGCAGTCCAGCGTAGTCACCAATCTTTCCAGAGAAGTCCCGAGCTCTAGAGTCCAGCCAGTCCAGCGGTCGGCTCTCAAATTCCACGAATGTCCAGAGATTAACCTACCACCGATAAGTCCAATTTATTTTATGTTATAATTGCACAACTTAGACATTAGAGAATAAGAATTTCAATAATTTATTCAATCATAGTAATTTGAACTATTTGTCCAGTCAGCAAAATTCAAAACTATTATCTATTTAGTCAGTATTGTTTAATATTGTTACAGCTGCTAATTATCTCGTTGAGATATTAGTGATCAGTTAGTACAAGTTATACTTACATCGATATCTATCTGGCATTGATATTTCGAGCTCACGTATATTTTTGTATACTAACTTACCTCTGTACAAAGGCAGACCCTGTTATTCGATGATTTCATAAGATAAATGAGATAATCGTTGTTACGCAGATCTGCTTAACGAACGCCTCGATTAGAATCATTAATCGGCCTTTTGGAAGTTTTATTTCTTCCGTGGAGCACAGCGGTCACCCTATCTTGACTCTTAGTGCTACAAAATATTGTTAGTTTTAGTTATTGAGTAGATTTTAGTAGTAGAATCTTTGCTTACCTGATGGGATGAATACACTATTTAATAAAAATTGAACGTAATTCACAACCGTAGTTTTGTGTTTATTATTATTGCTGTCATTCGCGTCAAATCAGAGAAGCATTGACTGGTGAAGTTGTCAGTTGACGCCTGATCTGACAAACCCACGGAACGTCTTTAACCAAGAGTATAGGACACCTTAAATCTCAACTTAATTTTGTGCAGCATCACTGTTCTTCCCATTGGTTGTTCGCTTGTTCAATATTTTTTTTTTCTTTTATTTATTTTGGTTATTGCTATCCTTATATTTTATTGTAATAAATAAAACCTTTGCCTCGAAGATATATATATATATATATATATATATATTTCTTTTGCTTGCTACTGTTTGGGGAAGTACCCTTAACGTTTCAAGGTTTGAGAGTACATCGGGGCTGGTTGAGTCTAAACCTTGTGGCGCCCGATTTAGGTAGTTTACCTCTTCCCTCTTGCAACCCACGCCGTCTCCACTTAGAGCGAAAAAAATATATATATATTATATATATATATATAATATATATATATATATAAAAAAATCCATTGCTGTTCGTTAGTCTCGCTAAAACTCAAAAACGGCTTGGCCGATGTGTGAATAATTTTTGTTTTGTTTTGTTCAGGGGAGGTTTTAACGAGAAAAAAATGGGAAAACCCACAAAATGCCTTTTCAAAGTCTATGAAGGCTACTGCTAATGGTAGCTCATATTCCTTTGTTCGACTGATAATTTCTCTTAACGTATGAATGTGGTCTATTGTACTGAAGCCACTTCTAAATCCAGCTTGTTCTCTTGGTTGTGCAGCGTCTAGTGTCCTCTCTATCCTATTCTTAAGGATTTTTGTGAAGATTTTATATGCTATGGGCAGTAGGCTTATAGGTCGGTAGTTCCTTATATCCTCTTTACTGCCTTTCTTGTGGATTAGGATGATATTTGCGCTATTCAAGTTTTGTGGTATCTTTCTTGTTTTTAGGCATTTAGTGTATATGTAGGCTAGGATTTCCCATGTGCTGCTGCCTGCATATTTCAGTAGGTCGGCCGTTACGCCATCGTTGCCTGCTGCTTTACCATTTTTCATACTTTTTAGCGCTTTATCCACTTCTTCTATGAGAACATCTGGTATGCCATCTTGTGAGTGAGGAGTCGATATTTGTTTTGTTATTTCTGGGGCTTTGTATAAGTCACTGTAGAATTCGGTGACTAGTTTTATTATATCTTCTTTGTTGGTTATCCTTATGTTGTTTTTTATGAGAGCGACTACCTGTTTTTTGCCAATGATCATCAACTTCTTAGCTTTCTTGTAGCTTTTCCTGTTCTCGATCGCCGCTTCAATCAATCGTTCATTGTAATTTCTGATATCTGAAAGTAGTGCTTTGGTAACTTCAGTCAACTTCTTGTGTTGGTTAGGTTGTCTGGTTCCTCCTACTAATTTGGCGCAGCTCTGAATAGTTTCCATGATCTCTAAGCTGGCTTCTTGTTCTTGCAGCCTTTCCTTGAGCAGTTTTGAAGGTATCAAGTTCAAATTTGCTACAAAAATCAATCTCTCAAATATCTCGGCCGGTTTCGTTATTGGGCAATATCGGGTAAGTAGTTTCGAAATGGCGACCGTTCAAACATTTAAAAAAATTATCAAAAAAGAGCCGTACTGTAAATATCATCAAAAATAATTTTAGGTTATAGATATAATCAGTACCTACAACTTTTGTGCAAAGCAATTTTTCATAAAATACACAAGTGAAAAAAATAAAAGTTAATAAAGAAAAATAACAAATATTGATAAAACATGAACTCAAAACTCAAAATAAATTTGATGTAATTGTACATTTTCTGGAGATCTTAATATAGACCCTGATTAAAAAAATATATAGTATATTTATTGAAAAGAAATAGGCGAAAAAAAATTCTGCCTTGAAGTGGAACTCGATCCCTGTCTGCTTTATATTCAACAGCCAAAATAAAAACCTCTAACCGCAAGGCTATGACACATACGACAATTTTATGGAATAACATGTAGGTATACCAATGAAAAGATTGTTCAAATTTCAATTCAATGAATTTTGAAAAATTTACCTTTCCGCTGACTACAGGCCATCGGGATTTTTTTAAATTGTATTGTCACATAATTTAATTTATCTATTTAAACGGTTTATCCAAATTCTTTCATCCCTATCTCTAAAATTGTCTAGCGCATATTTTATAATTTACCAATGATGGTGAGTAGGTCGTCTGACTTCTTCACAATATCCATTATTTTAACACACAAAATAAATCTAAAAAAATGAAAACTTACACAGATTTCACGTTTTTCAGTCTGCAGATCCTCAAATTTTAGTCCCCCTCCAGATGTGACTGCAACAAAAGACTCTTCTGTGGTAGGAATATAACCTCTTTCAACTTGTCTCTTTTCTATGATCTTGAACCAATCATCGAAGCCTTATTAAGATGAAAGCTATCTATAACAAAAAAATCATTGTTGAAAATTGATAAGAGAGAAAATATATAGGTAAAACTTACCATTGAATGTTGGTTGACGAGGTTTTCCTTTATTATTTGAAACCTATTTTGTTACAACAAATCGAAGAACTATTTTTTGTTACAATCGAAGTCTGCTAGTTGTGACAATTGAATGAGCTCGTCGAATTTTTCCTTGCTATTTTATATATTTTTGATGATGATGGAAAACTGTTTGGTATCATGCAATGGTGGTTTTGTGGTTTGAGAAAATTGAATGACAAAATATTTATTTCACTTACATTTTTATTTTCGATTTAAAATTTATACATAATAAGCATCATTATATATATATAGAAAAATTTATATATGATATCATAGATGAATTAGTTTCTAATATTGGTGATTTAATTTTGGGATTTTCTTCACTCCTGCTGCTCTCAAAGGATGTTGAGAATTCCTTTTCATCACCATCGTTGGATATATTCCTAATTTCTTCTGACGGTAGATGAAATATTTCAGTATCTCCCCATGTTCTGTTTGGGTAGAACACAAATCGAATTTTAAACTTATTTTCTTGCTATGGAATTGCGGTAGAGAATATATGCATCTGTCCGTCGTTCAGTTATTTTTCTCATTGCGATACATTGTTGATCGTTGAAACAAATGCCTGCTTCGATTACATTTGGTGGTGTATCTACGTACAACATATTTCCAATTATATTATATAAAAGTATAAACGATGCCATCAATTTAGCCATCTTCTACGTGTTTCTTCTCTATTACGTGGACATCAAGTGAAAGTCATTAAACATTGTATCATCTTATATTTTTCTCTCGATTGGCAATTACACATGCAGTATCCGAAAGAGTTACATCGTTTGCATGCTCGACCGTCAACTTGGCTTTCTGGTATTCGAAAACATTTCTTAATACAACAATATTGTTCTTCTTCTGAGGAATTTTGCTGTGATGCCGCTGCTGCTGTTGACATTGTGTTGAATAAGCTTAATTTTACTTGTTGCCGTCGATTGTGTGTGCTCCGTGTGTGCACGGCAAGGAGCGCCAGCATATCAAACATCATGGCTCTATGTCCCTATGACAGATGCTATCATGTTCCATGTCTCATGCCCCCATGCTGACATGGCGCTGACTGTCTCTGTGTTCCGTGTCACTGTGTTACGTGTCACTGTCATGTGTCACTTTGTTCCGTGTCACTGTCACTACGCTGTTCTCAGTTTTTGTTCTGTGGTTGACAGGAGACTTCCGTCCCAGAAGCTCCCTTGTCTATCTACTATACGTCAAGTTGTAATTTCATGGAAGGAATTTTGGGGGCGATGAAAAGCGATAGAATCACTTGATGGAAATGTACCATTAAAAAAAATCTTATACAAAACAACAAACCAAAAACGGTATCGGTGTGGTTCAGGTCTAACTGATCATATGCGAAAGATTTTAGTTTTTTTGTTGAGTTTTGCCGAATATAGCTCTCACCTCCAAAAGTTTTACATTGCAAATGTTTTTTGGGGATATGGATTTATTTTGGAAATCGGTTAGATGTCACGGACCTTAATTTTCAATAATCATGTTATTTTTAAATACGTGTAGGTATACGAATATCTTAATACTAAAAAAAGCAAACACAACCAAATTGTATACCTCCTCCGTTTGGTGAAATCGGTCAAATACATCGAAAACTCTTTTGATTGAGACAGCTGTTATCAGAATTTGACATTTGAGTAACGTGTGGCTTGAATAATAGTACTAAGGCGATGTTATAATGATCAACAAAGAAACAAGTTTTATTTTTATATATATAACTAGATGACCCGGTGAACTTCGTATCATTATAAGGTTTATGCGATTATTAAACCTAATCAATCTGTTTCGGGTACGGTTTGAATTTCAATAGATAATTATATAAAAATTGCATGTATTTAAATTTAATTCAATATATTTAATTGTTTATGTTACAAAATATTGAATGCAAAGTTTTTTGATAAACTACATTTTTTCCTGTGTAATTATGTAACAACGATGGCTTTGCGACACGCGAAACACACGATTTAACGTATGATTTGTTTATTGTCATTGCAAAGGCCAGATGCATGGGAAAATGCAGCCGCGTAAAATCGAATCGCAAGTTTGTTGGAATCATAAGGTGGTAAGGTGATAGTTAACTACCTTATCCTGGTCTATAACAGGATCGAATGATTTGAAGGAAAACAACTTTCCCTGAATGATATTTCGGATGGTTGCGTTGAGATCATCGACATCTTTGTTTTTAACCACTAATATTGCTCGTTCGCTCCGCCAAAAATGGTTCTTGAATTATTGTGCTACATCTGGAACACACGCTGTATGAGCTCCTTCTTCAATATGGCCAAATTCCATCACCAATATCCAGCAATTGCTTCAAAAACACCTATGCACTTTCGTCTTATTGCAAAAACACTCGCATGTTTGTAGTTAATTGTACTGTCTCCACATGCCGCCACAATTTGATGATGTTAAGTAAGCGTTTAGTTCGTCAGCAACAGTTGATAGAGGAATAACTGGAAGAGTCTGGTGAAAATCGCCAGACAACAGAATCGTGGATCCACTAAACATGTTTTTATGGTCTCCAATATCTTTCAAAGTTCTGTTCAGCGCGTCCAGCGACCTCTTGTGGGCCATCGTGCATTAGTTCCAAACGATCAGTTTTTGGCGTTATTGCAAGCTGCTGTCTTGTTTGTTCGGTGTTTTTTTGTGGGTTTTCCCATTTTTTTCTCGTTAAAACCTCGCCTGTATTAGGGCGAACAAAACAAAACAAAAATTATTCACACGTTTTTATATATATATATATATATATATATATATTATATATATATATAATATATATAATATCTATATATATAAAAAAATCCATTGCTGTTCGTTAGTCTCGCTAAAACTCAAAAACGACTTGGCCGACGTGTGAATAATTTTTGTTTTGTTTTGTTCACCCTAATACAGGGGAGGTTTTAACGAGAAAAAAATGGGAAAACCCACAAAAAATTATAAAATTCAAAATTGGTAATTTTGTGTGGAAATCGCCTGTTTGTATTACTTTCAATAAGTTGCAAAGTGGTTAATAGTTACTGTCAATCTTTTCTCGCAGTTGTGTGAAATTCTTTTTTTCTTAAAATGAAAATACTATTAGTTTTGATAATGATAATAGTCGTATTTGAATGTCCGAATCGCGTTCTAGAGTCAACGTGTTCGTGAACATCAAACAAAACAACATCGAGCACAACACAATGAACATGGACCTTGCGGATCTTTGAAGAATATCTCACCCTGTATGATCGATGGTAAGTATTCCAAGTGATATCCGAAAGACTCAATCTGACTTAATTGATGACACCTTCCTAGGCAATAATGGATACTTATTATATCATCGCCAATCAGTTGCGGACAATGGACGATCTATAGTTATGAAGGCCCAAGGATAAAACGTTATTGTGGATAATCGTTGGATTGTGCCATACTCGCCAATATTATCCAAAACTTTTGAAGCTCACATCAGTGTGGAATACTGCAACTCGGCGGAAAAAAGGAACATCGGTTGAGGAACATCCACATGTATATGCTTCAGACACTTTGGGCCGCATCTACACTGTGCATTCAAATAACCACGAATGTTATTATCGACGATTGTTATTGGTGAATGTTTTTGATCCGATTTCGTTTCAATTGCTAAACAGTGAATATGGAAGTACGTGTGCAACTTACCGTGAACCGTGTCAACTCTCACTCGAGAACGATTCGCATTAGGAGAATACACTAAAGGATTCCGTCATATCTTCATCACCATATCAAATTCGCTCATTTTTTGTAACTATAAAATCAACATGTTTCCCTTCGAATCCGAACGATTTCTGGGTCAAAAATAAGGACAATATGTCTGAAGAAGTTTTTCATAATGTGCGCTGTCAATCTTTAGCTCCAACCCTACAAATGATGGCAGAAATTTACAATAAACATTGTTTATGATAGAAGACATGTGTTTATTGATGGCGAATAAGTTGTTGTCATGTTTGGTTATGATATCACCCAATCGTCCAATGCATAATGCATTTAACCAAGAGTTACAAAGAGAACAACAATACGACGCCGAAGCATTAGCCGAAGCAACAACAAAAAATTGTTTACGACTCTGTGACAGAAGCTGCGAACAATGGAATTGGTGGAATTTATTTTCTGGGTGCTCCAGGAAGGACCGGTAAAACTTTCTTAATTTCATTTCATTTGGCAAAAATCCGATTCTAGAATGACGTTGCCTAGCATTGGCTTCATCGGGAATAGCAGCAACTTTACTAGAAGGTGGACGAACTGCACATTCTGCCTTGAAATTGCCACCGAACAAACAAGACAGCAGCTTGCAATAACGCCAAAAACTGATCGTTTGGAACTAATGCACGATGGCCCACAAGAGGTCGCTGGACGCGCTGAACAGAACTTTGAAAGATATTGGAGACCATAAAAACATATTTAGTGGATCCACGATTCTGTTGTCTGGCGATTTTCACCAGACTCTTCCAGTTATTCCTCTATCAACTGTTGCTGACGAACTAAACGCTTACTTAACATCATCAAATTGTGGCGGCATGTGGAGACAGTACAATTAACTACAAACATGCGAGTGTTTTTGCAATAAGACGAAAGTGGGTAGGTGTTTTTGAAGCAATTGCTGGATATTGGTGATGGAATTTGGCCATATTGAAGAAGGAGCTCATACAGCGTGTGTTCCAGATGTAGCACAATAATTCAAGAACCATTTTTGGCGGAGCGAACGAGCAATATTAGTGGTTAAAAACAAAGATGTCGATGATCTCAACGCAACCATCCGAAATATCATTCAGGGAAAGTTGTTTTCCTTCAAATCATTCGATCCTGTTATAGACCAGGATAAGGTAGTTAACTATCACCTTACCACCTTATGATTCCAACAAACTTGCGATTCGATTTTACGCGGCTGCATTTTCCCATGCATCTGGCCTTTGCAATGACAATAAACAAATCATACGTTAAATCGTGTGTTTCGCGTGTCGCAAAGCCATCGTTGTTACATAATTACACAGGAAAAAATGTAGTTTATCAAAAAACTTTGCATTTAATATTTTGTAACATAAACAATTAAATATATTGAATTAAATTTAAATACATGCAATTTTTATATAATTATCTATTGAAATTCAAACCGTACCCGAAACAGATTGATTAGGTTTAATAATCGCATAAACCTTATAATGATACGAAGTTCACCGGGTCATCTAGTTATATATATAAAAATAAAACTTGTTTCTTTGTTGATCATTATAACATCGCCTTAGTACTATTATTCAAGCCACACGTTACTCAAATGTCAAATTCTGATAACAGCTGTCTCAATCAAAAGAGTTTTCGATGTATTTGACCGATTTCACCAAACGGAGGAGGTATACAATTTGGTTGTGTTTGCTTTTTTTAGTATTAAGATATTCGTATACCTACACGTATTTAAAAATAACATGATTATTGAAAATTAAGGTCCGTGACATCTAACCGATTTCCAAAATAAATCCATATCCCCAAAAAACATTTACAATGTAAAACTTTTGGAGGTGAGAGCTATATTCGGCAAAACTCAACAAAAAAACTAAAATCTTTCGCATATGATCAGTTAGACCTGAACCGCACCGATACCGTTTTTGGTTTGTTGTTTTGTATAAGATTTTTTTTAATGGTACATTTCCATCAAGTGATTCTATCGCTTTTCATCGCCCCCAAAATTCCTTCCATGAAATTACAACTTGACGTATAGTAGATAGACAAGGGAGCTTCTGGGACGGAAGTCTCCTGTTAACCACAGAACAAAAACTGAGAACAGCGTAGTGACAGTGACACGGAACAAAGTGACACATGACAGTGACACGTAACACAGTGACACATGACAGTGACACGGAACACAGAGACAGTCAGTGCCATGTCAGCATGGGGGCATGAGACATGGAACATGATAGCATCTGTCATAGGGACATAGAGCCATGATGTTTGATATGCTGGCGCTCCTTGCCGTGCACACACGGAGCACACACAATCGACGGCAACAAGTAAAATTAAGCTTATTTAACACAATGTCAACAGCAGCAGCGGCATCACAGCAAAATTCCTCAGAAGAAGAACAATATTGTTGTATTAAGAAATGTTTTCGAATACCAGAAAGCCAAGTTGACGGTCGAGCATGCAAACGATGTAACTCTTTCGGATACTGCATGTGTAATTGCCAATCGAGAGAAAAATATAAGATGATACAATGTTTAATGACTTTCACTTGATGTCCACGTAATAGAGAAGAAACACGTAGAAGATGGCTAAATTGATGGCATCGTTTATACTTTTATATAATATAATTGGAAATATGTTGTACGTAGATACACCACCAAATGTAATCGAAGCAGGCATTTGTTTCAACGATCAACAATGTATCGCAATGAGAAAAATAACTGAACGACGGACAGATGCATATATTCTCTACCGCAATTCCAGAGCAAGAAAATAAGTTTAAAATTCGATTTGTGTTCTACCCAAACAGAACATGGGGAGATACTGAAATATTTCATCTACCATCAGAAGAAATTAGGAATATATCCAACGATGGTGATGAAAAGGAATTCTCAACATCCTTTGAGAGCAGCAGGAGTGAAGAAAATCCCAAAATTAAATCACCAATATTAGAAACTAATTCATCTATGATATCATATATAAATTTTTCTATATATATATAATGATGCTTATTATGTATAAATTTTAAATCGAAAATAAAAATGTAAGTGAAATAAATATTTTGTCATTCAATTTTCTCAAACCACAAAACCACCATTGCATGATACCAAACAGTTTTCCATCATCATCAAAAATATATAAAATAGCAAGGAAAATTTCGACGAGCTCATTCAATTGTCACAACTAGCAGACTTCGATTGTAACAAAAAATAGTTCTTCGATTTGTTGTAACAAAACAGGTTTCAAATAATAAAGGAAAACCTCGTCAACCAACATTCAATGGTAAGTTTTACCTATATATTTTCTCTCTTATCAATTTTCAACAATGATTTTTTTGTTATAGATAGCTTTCATCTTAATAAGGCTTCGATGATTGGTTCAAGATCATAGAAAAGAGACAAGTTGAAAGAGGTTATATTCCTACCACAGAAGAGTCTTTTGTTGCAGTCACATCTGGAGGGGGACTAAAATTTGAGGATCTGCAGACTGAAAAACGGGAAATCTGTGTAAGTTTTCATTTTTTTAGATTTATTTTGTGTGTTAAAATAATGGATATTGTGAAGAAGTCAGACGACCTACTCACCATCATTGGTAAATTATAAAATATGCGCTAGACAATTTTAGAGATAGGGATGAAAGAATTTGGATAAACCGTTTAAATAGATACATTAAATTATGTGACAATACAATTTAAAAAAATCCCGATGGCCTGTAGTCAGCGGAAAGGTAAATTTTTCAAAATTCATTGAATTGAAATTTGAACAATCTTTTCATTGGTATACCTACATGTTATTCAATAAAATTGTCGTATGTGTCATAGCCTTGCGGTTAGAGGTTTTTATTTTGGCTGTTGAATATAAAGCAGACAGGGATCGAGTTCCACTTCAAGGCAGAATTTTTTTTCGCCTATTTCTTTTCAATAAATATACTATATATTTTTTTTAATCAGGGTCTATATTAAGATCTCCAGAAAATGTACAATTACATCAAATTTATTTTGAGTTTTGAGTTCATGTTTTATCAATATTTGTTATTTTTCTTTATTAATTTTTATTTTTTTTTACTTGTGTATTTTATGAAAAATTGCTTTGCACAAAAGTTGTAGGTACTGATTATATCTATAACCTAAAATTATTTTTGATGATATTTACAGTACGGCTCTTTTTTGATAATTTTTTTAAATGTTTGAACGGTCGCCATTTCGAAACTACTTACCCGATATTGCCCAATAACGAAACCGGCCGAGATATTTGAGAGATTGATTTTTGTAGCAAATTTGAACTTGATACCTTCAAAACTGCGACCTCTATCATGGTAACAAATTTCGTAATATCCCATATATATATATTCTGATCAATATAAGACGATGCTCAAGGAAAGGCTGCAAGAACAAGAAGACAGCTTAGAGATCATGGAAACTATTCTGAGCTGCGCCAAATTAGTAGGAGGAACCAGACAACCTAACCAACACAAGAAGTTGACTGAAGTTACCAAAGCACTACTTTCAGATATCAGAAATTACAATGAACGATTGATTGAAGCGGCGATCGAGAACAGGAAAAGCTACAAGAAAGCTAAGAAGTTGATGATCATTGGCAAAAAAAAGGTAGTCGCTCTCATAAAAAACAACATAAGGATAACCAACAAAGAAGATATAATAAAACTAGTCACCGAATTCTACAGTGACTTATACAAAGCCCCAGAAATAACAGAACAAATATCGACTCCTCACTCACAAGATGGCATACCAGATGTTCTCATAGAAGAAGTGGATAAAGCGCTAAAAAGTATGAAAAATGGTAAAGCAGCAGGCAACGATGGCGTAACGGCCGACCTACTGAAATATGCAGGCAGCAGCACATGGGAAATCCTAGCCCACATATACACTAAATGCCTAAAAACAAGAAAGATACCACAAAACTTGAATAGCGCAAATATCATCCTAATCCACAAGAAAGGCAGTAAAGAGGATATAAGGAACTACCGACCTATAAGCCTACTGCCCATAGCATATAAAATCTTCACAAAAATCCTTAAGAATAGGATAGAGAGGACACTAGACGCTGCACAACCAAGAGAACAAGCTGGATTTAGAAGTGGCTTCAGTACAATAGACCACATTCATACATTAATAGAAATTATCAGTCGAACAAAGGAATATGAGCTACCATTAGCAGTAGCCTTCATAGACTTTGAAAAGGCATTCGACTCTATATATCCCAAAGCCATCATAGAAGCTCTTAAAAATCAAGGTGTCGATGAACCATACTTAGAAACTCTAGCTAACATATATAAAGAAGCCAAAACTAGAGTAATGATAAACAAAGAATCTCCAGAATTTCCAACTGGCAGAGGAGTACGACAAGGAGACGCCATATCTCCCAAACTCTTCACAGCAACTCTAGAAGAAATCTTCCGTAAGTTAGACTGAAACAACACAGGTCTACATATCGACGGAGAATACCTTAATCACCTAAGGTTCGCGGACGACATAATACTGATCGCTAATAACCCTGAAGAACTTCAACAGCAAATTAATGAGCTGAACACTGCAAGCAATGATGTAGGCCTAAAAATGAACCTAGTCAAGACGAAGATCATGTATAACGAACTGGTAGACGAACAAGAAATACAAATAAACAACACGACTCTGGAAATAGTAGAAGAATACGTATACTTGGGCCAACTAATACACAACTCCGGATCTCTACTGCCAGAGATTAACAGAAGAATTAAACTAGCATGGAGAACGTTCGGAAGAAACACAATAATATTCAAATCAAGAATGCCCCTCTACCTCAAGAAAAGAGCGTTTGACCAATGCGTACTACCAGTCTTGACATAAGGATGCGAAACCTGGACTATGAAATCAGATACCGTAAGAAAACTCCAGGTAATACAACGATCTATGGAAAAAACTATGTTAGGAATAACCAAGAGAGACCGCAAAAGAATCGAGTGGATACGACAGAAGACCCAGGTTACAGATGTAATCCACAGAATCAAGGCACTCAAATGGCAATGGGCAGGGCACTTAGCTAGAAGAACAGACAATAGATGGACTACAAAAATTACACTATGGTACCCTCAAAATAAAAAGAGACCAAGACGAAGACCAAACATAAGATGGGACCATGACATCAAGAAATTAGCAGGAACAACATGCGCCCGAATAGCCAACGATAGACAACAATGGGCTTAAATGAGAGAACAATACATAAATATGTAAGGGAGGCCAAAAATGATGATGATGATGATGATATATATATATATATATATATATATATATATATATATATATATATATATATATATATATATATATATATATATATAGACATATAACAACATGCCATTGAAATTTTTTCGAAATTCAAAAGTGTGAACGATCGCAATAGGTACATTTCTATAAGAAATTTACCTAATTATTTCACGTGAATTTAGCGATGTTTCGAATGATGATACGAAGTTCTCACAAGGAAAGGGATATTTCCCTACTACTATATTGATAGTTTGGATAAATTAAATGATAAGCAATTGCCGACAAAAGACATGTTTTACAATAAACTGAACGATGAACAGATTACCGACGAACAATATCAACATGCGCAAGACGTATGGACAGCATTCGAAATTTCTGATTTGGGTGCATACTCTGACTTGTATTTAACGATAGATGTTTTGTTGTTGGATGACGTGTTTGAAAATTTTCGTAAAAAGTGTCACAACAAATATGGCTTGGATCCCGCTTGGTATTACACTTTACCTGGTTACACGTGGTATGCAACTTTTGAAGGACATTGACCAAATTTGTTCATCAACAGGGCATACGTGGTGGAATTTCTGTGTGTAGTAAAAGATATTTCGAGGCAAACAACAAATACATGAGTGAAGAATATGATCCGACGAAACCATCGAAATAGATCATGTATGTCGATGTAAATAATTTGTATGGGGTAATGTCTCAATTTTTACCTTTCGGTGAGTTGGAATGGGTTGAAAATGTTGAAAATGTCGATGTAATGACTGTCGCAGATGATGCAACTCACGGATATATGCTTCAAAACGATTTAACATATCCTCGCAAACTACATGATACTCACAAAGATTTTCCATTCGCTGCTGAACACCGTATCCCCCCCGGCTCAAAATTACCAAAGTTAATGACCATACTGTACAACAAAACAAAATACATCATCCACTATCGAAATTTGAAACAATGTGGCTGCAGCCCTAAATTGAGTTAAATACTCGGTTGAGGACGGCAGCCACAACGGAATTTGAGAAAAACCTCTATAAATTAATGAATAATGCGGTGTTTGGAAAAAGCATAGAGTTGTGAAACTCGTTAGATCCTGGGAAGGGCGATACGGAGCGAAAAACTTGGTTGCAAGTCCCCAATTTCGAAATCGAACAATTTTTTATGAAAATCTTGAAGCAATCGAATTAGAAAAGACCAATATATGTTTCAATAAACCGCTTTACATTGGGATGGCTATTTTGGATTTATCTAAAATTTGTATGTATGATTTTCATTACGGTCACATGCTACCGAAAATGGGTGAGGAAAATTGTGACTTATTATACATGGATACCGATAGTTTCATGTACGGAATATGGTGTCGTGATGCGTATCAGGAGGTGATAAAATCCGACCTTAACAAATTTGATACGTCAGATTATAGTCTCGACAATCCTTATAAAATACCTCGTGTCGGAAAGCAGGTTCTCGGTAGAATGAAAGATGAGGCGAATGGTAAAGTAACCACACACTTTGTTGGCTTGAGATCGAAAATGTACTCATTTAAAGTTCAGGGGGTAGAATTACTAAGAAATCAAAGGGAGTTAAATTTAACATTGTAAGAAATAAAATAACTTTTGATGATTATGTGAATTGTTTAAGAAATTCTCATGAAAAATTGGTTACCCAACGCTGTATACGTTCATATAATAACAACGTGTTTAGTATAAAACAGACGAAAATCGCTCTAAGTCCGCATGATGATAAAAGATTCCTATTACCTAATGAATCCTACGAGACATTTTTCTTACTATATCCATTTTTTAACTATCTAAAAATCTTAAAAAATGAAAACCCATGTATTTCGTATATAAGTAAACATATTAGTAAAATAGTGTTTTTTATCTAATTGTTTCTTATATGTAATTATGTTTATTATGAATTTTCCCAAACCGCAAAACCAAAAACAAATATTATGTTAGAGGTTTGTTGGCAAATGAAAAACGAAACACTCGTCTAAATTAAAAACAACCGATTTATTAAACCAAAATACAAAATTATTGAAACGAAAAATGATCGTGAACAAAGGTCGAATCGTAACTGAACATAACGGAAAACTCGAATTGAACTAAAACGTAAAGAGGCCGCTGATGCCCTCGTGGTACGGGTGGTGGTCGTAACCGGCGAATCACGTGATCTCTAACATATTATTAGCAGAAAAACAAGTTCGTTATCATTAAACAACAGGAAACAATATCTGACTTGTTTGCAACAAAATAATTCATGTGTGGTTTCCCATTGTTAGCAGAAAAACATGTTGGTTTGCATTAATATCCGGCTGTAAGAAATATAATTAGTTCGAGAAGCTCACTCTATTGCCACAACCAGCACAGTCTACATCATCGGTTAAACAGTTGTCATCCAATCTTCAATAGTAAGTATTACCGACATATACTTTCTCTCTCTCTGATTCTCAACAATACTTTTTTGTTACAGATGGCTTTTCTTCAAACTTTAAACAATGCTTCGATGGCTAGCAATGGAAAACCTATTATGAAAATAACCGAACTACTCATCGACTCACCATTCAAGATCGTTGAAGCGAAAAAGGTACAAAGCCCATTTGGAGAAACAATTTTGCTGGTGTTGGAAGAAGCAGCCACATTCCTACCGAAGAGGGTGTTTGATGCATACCTATCACATTTGGAGGAGCTAAGTTCGGGGAGATATTGGCTGGTGTTCCGCGGACTGAAAAACGTGGGGAAACCGAATTCGCTAACACTCTTCGAAATCATACAGAACGATGAATGAGATTTTTCTGCAGTATATTTATTACATCTTATATAAATAAAATAACATATTAGTAAAATAGTGTTCCATTTATTTAATATATAGGAAAAAAAGATCATTCATAAAAAGAAGTTACTTTGGAAAGCAAAGTTTTCAACTCTTACAAGAGCCCACTGTTTGGCCATTGTACTCCAAACATATTCCAATTAAATTCTCCTACTTGCACAAGTTTTCGTTGAAATTCGTTGTATTTGAAGTAAGTATTAAGTATTAGCATTTATGTCTATTTTCCACAAGCGATTTTCAGAAATTACGTATAATTTATGGTTGGGGAATCCTGGTGAATATGCCAAAAACATTACGTCAGGATATTTCTCATCACACAAGTTAAATGTAGAGCTAATATCTTCTGGAGAAGGTTGCTGCTGTGTTGTTTTTGGTGTTGTAGTAGGCCTCGGTTTGCCATATAGCTTTTGAATTGCTAATTTATCATCTTCGTGTAGACTGTTTGCTGCATCTTGATAAAACGGGTACATTATTGCATGAGTATTTAGGCTGTGACGTATTCCTAGAGAATGTACAATCTCATGTACCAGTACCATTAGCAGATTTATCCCTCCATCACCAATCATGTTTCCATCATCATCAATATATTGCCAATTTTCATCAACTTCTATATGAACTTCAACGCATGAAGCATAGGATGCAGAGGGAAACACATGTCCTAAGACTACTCCTGGGCCATCTAATGGATATGGACAGATCTCTTTACCCATGCATATGGTGCGATATTCGTGTTCTCTTTTGACAAATGCTACTAAAATATCTGGAGTGATGTTATTAACATGATCTCTCTTCATGTGTGCTTGAGACAAATTTGAATACCAAGCGTAATGCATTTATTAATCCTCTCTAGTTCTATTTTTATTTCTATTATTATTATTCAGAGCATCGGGATAGATCTTAATTAGTTGTTCCTTTACTTGCCGTAACTTATTTCTTATATACTCTATTTCAACCATCTGTGACATTCCTAACTTAATTGAAAAATTTTCATGGAAATTAATAATATAATTTTCTAATTCTATAATTTTGGATACTGGGAATTTTAATGGATAATTATGTAAGAAGGTGTGGTATGAATATTGGATTCTAGCAAGGCCTAGTTTTAGAGGTAGGATACCAGGACTGTTGTTAAAGGACTTTATTTCGATTCTAAGGTTGCTCGCCAGCGGTAGGACCGATAATAGTTGTCGAAGTTCCATAGTTTCTGAGGGGACTAGTAGTGCTGCTCCAAGGGTTGTGGCTACTCTAGAAGACTTCCTTTGTTTGGGGCTGCTTCGAGGGCTCGCCGGATTAGGAGACTCTGCTACTGTTGCTCGTTGGTTGTAGGTATTGGTAGGGTGTTGTTTTCCTTGGCTCTTGAAATTCTATCCTATCGACTGTGCCAATTATAGCGGTCTGGGTAGAAATTCGTTTTTTAAAAATTGAAATACTTTATGCTAACCTTAAACGACAGATTAATACACAATTACTCGAGGTGTTAACTCTTTGAATACATGTAAAGGTAAAGGCGAGGTTCCTCTCCTATATTTTAAATAATAATATTTACAGAGTCAGCATATCTGACCGAAGCCAGACGCTTACGGGTTACGTTTTGTAATTAGTCCAGTAAATTTAGCCACATAACTTGCGAGTCAGTTGTACGAAAGGAAAGTTCGCTTCCAGTACACCACCATACCATCAATTTAGCTTTAACTATGGGAAATCCTCTGTGACTGCATTATTCCTTAATGGGAACGAACGACCACCTGCAAGTAATGAAAACCTTAATTGAGAAATGCATAGAGTACAATAAACCGCTTATCCTTATTTTTTAGATTACGAAAAAGCATTTGATACTATTGACCAATACAAAATGCTCCAAGCTCTTTCAGATTGCCGAATAGACTACTGACACACCGCTATAATCAAGAATATCTATGAAACTGCAACATCATGTGTTTGGCTCCATGAAGATACAGGCAAGTTCAAAATCGAACGAGGAAATCGCCAGGGAGACACCATATCACCAAAACTATTTACAAATTTACTCGAGTACATGCTGAAGGAGATAAATTGCAATAACTTGGGAGTCAATATAAATGGAGTAGACTTGAACCACCTTGGGTTTGCCGACGATATTGTCCTGATTTCGGATAGGATTGACAAAGCCACGCAGATGCTATACGATCTAGAAAAAGCGTCAAAAAAGTCGGATTGAAGATCAATTCTTCAAAAACACAATGCATGACAAATCTGGTGATGAGTGGTAATATTTCCTTGGAAGGGCACGAAGTGCAACAAGTATCTTCCTAAAAATATCTTGGGCATGAAATTCGTGTGGGTCGAGACAACCAAATTGTTGAGTTCCAAAGAAGAATAGGACTCACCTGGGCAGCTTTTGGGAATCTAAATGAGGTTTTCCGGTCCGACATCCCGGTATGCTTAAAGAGAAAAGTGTTCAATCAGTGTGTCCTATCTTTTATGACATGCGGAGCGGAAACACTTACTCTGACAAGACAATCCATCAATAAATTACAAGTGACACAACGAGCTATGGAGAGGACCATTTTGGGCATTTCTCTAAGAGATAGAACCCAGAACAACTAAATAAGAAGAAGAACAGGTGTAGCGGATGTCGTCAGGAGAATTACAACATTAAAATTAAATTAGGCAGGACACATTGCAGGAATAAGTGACGACAGATGGACCAAGAAAATCCTTGAATGGAGACCGAGACATGAGGCTTACCGAAATAGAGGACGGCCACCAGCGAGATGGACCGATGATATAAAACGCATCAAGCACAACTGGATGCAGGCGGCGCTGTGCAGGGAGGAGTGGCATAGATTACGGGAGGCCTATGTTCAGCAGTGGACATGATGATGGGTACGAAATGATTATCTTTTCGTATTAATATATAGATTGTATTTTTTATAACAAGGTATATTGCCTTCAAACAACTGAACGGACAGACCCGGTGTTGTGAATTAAATTTAATAACATGTATACCTGAAATTTGAGAGAATTTTATCGGTTCATTAAGTTTTTTTAAATGTTGGTATTTTGGTTCAGTTAGCTCCAAAGTATTGTATCATAAATCGTTGCTATTTGGGATACATAGCAATAACACGAGTTTAATTCTGCCAAAAAAATCTGTATCAGCCTCTTACTATTTTCGGGACGAAACCTCCTATCTAGCTAGATTTTTTTATTGATTGATATACCACAATATGTCATACTCAATTAGATTTGAGCCAATCAAAACTTGTATTTCATAACCAGCTAGGGAATTGAATTTCAGATGCAAAAGTTTTAGAAAGTCTTTGAAATTTCAAAATACGAAAATACAATAAGTTCCTCGTTTCATAAAACATTTGTAGCAATAGTTAAAGAAGCGTTTAATATTCAAGAAAATAATATTTTTATATTCTTGAAATTATTGTTGTATAAAATATGACGATTGTTTCTTCATCACGCGATAACTACCTCAATGAATTAACATGGTTTTATTTCTTAATACAAAAAACTAGTTGAGAAGTCAGCCCTTCAGCTGGTAAACTAAGATAACCTATCCTAATTATTAAGTATATATTTGCAATATCAATGAGATTGATTCCATAATCACAAACAATAAGAGTATAATCACAAACGTCACGGTTCTGAATAGCCATACCGGGAGAGATCATAGATTCGTTAGAGCATCACTAGTTATCAAACTGATACTGAGAGGAAAAAAAATGTTTAGAATAAGAACAGAGCTACCATAGTAGACCTGCGGTAAAACGAAACCGAATCCTGAATAAAATTAACCAAAAAACTGAAAAAACTCCAAGTACTAGAAGATATGGATCTAAACCAGTTGTCAGACAAACCTAACAAGATATCTGAGTCTGCACTTAAAAGATTTGTATGAGATCTAAAATCGAAATTAAGAAATGGCTAACCCGCGAGGACACCATCAAACTAATATAAGAAACAAAGAAAGCATACAGGGGTTCGCCGAACTATTCAAGGCTTAGCAAGCTAATATCGAAACAAATTCGGAAAGACAAACGATCATACAAGACAAAAAAAAAAGACACTATAGAAGACAACAACAATATCCGAGTTTTATGATCTAAGCTGACAAGTGGAAAAACTTAGATCAACAGAATTAAAAGCATTCAAGGCGTTATAATAACAAATAAACAGAAATAACTGAGGCGATAGTAAATTTCTACGAGAACTTATATAAGTCAACAACCCCAGCTCTGATCAACAATGAGCAGAAACTTACTAATGTGGGCTCAGAAAATATGCCAGATATAGGCATTTCAGAAATAAAAACAGCTTTTAATCAATTGAGGAACATGCGAACACCAGGAGAAGATCAAGTAACTAGCGAAATGATCAAGATAAGGGGGAAAACGCTGCTAACAGCATCTACGCATCTACATGAGGGAAATATACCAGTTATTTGGCATATGTCATACCGCTATTCTAAAAAGGAGATATTACTAACATCGAAAATTACCGACCGGTCAACATGCTCTCCCACATGTACAAACTACTTTCTAAAATAAATACCAATCGTTTACCAAAAATACTGGCTTCTATCAATCAGTGGAGAACGCAGGATTTGCAAAAAGTACCTACAATTGACCACATACAAACTCTACGGAATGTATATGAATGAATAGAATGAATAGAGAAGATTACTGAACCCCTAGAGATGAGGGTCAGCATAAAGGCATTAAACTCAGATAGGATTGATTAGAGATACTCCAAACTACTGAGAAATATCTACGAAACGTACGTCAAAAACTATTTACCTTGGCATTGAAAGACATTTTCAAGAACCTCGACTGAGAGGCAAATGGTATTAACATTGACGGAATGAACAGGGTGTCCACATAAGATCCTCTATCCCCTTATCTCCGAAGATATTCTATTTAGAAAAAAAAAAGACAAATACAAATTATTATTTTTTTCAAGGGAACTTCTATATTATATACCTTTCATGTATACAGTGTGCTCAGTTTTCCATGGTCTGGATTCAACTCCTGAAAATTAAATAGGACACCCTGTATATTATTTTGAATTTGGATTCCTCATAAAAATAAGAATGACTTGCAATAAGATATTATATAGTTATCTCTCGTGGTTTAGGATTTAAAAGCAGGTTTATTTATTTTTTATGCTAGAAACATATTTATTTAAGGTAGAAAGGTAGAAAAAATATACTATATATGGTGAATCTGCCAGTTTTATGTCTAAGACAACATCCTGATCCATACCTTTATCTGTTTCCATTGACTACAAATTATACGGGGTCATCTCAGAAATTGATCCGATCGTAATATATAAAATCACCTATTCATGAATTATAAAATTTAATAACATTGTTGAAATATCCAATTGTAATTTCGGACAACACAGCAACTAATCATTAAGAGAGGTTCCACCGTTCGGCTTAGCTGATGCATTAAACACCACCCGCGGTTTGGTAATGCGACTATTCGGTTTCCAAACACAATGATGTAATATGACGTATTTGAATCAATTTTAGTATAAGTTACTGGTTCCATATTGCTTGTTTTTGTTTTTGTTTTTTTTTAAGTCAAATACCAATAAGGTTTACACAAGTCAACAAATAATAAAATACATAGTCAAAATTCACAATTGAAAATAACTAGGCTATTGTTACAATTTAAATTTTCTTACACTTACAAGAATCAAATTTCATAATATAGGTACATACATACAATTAGCAACAAACACCACACTTTATAAATGATTGCTGCTTAAAAACTTATCAGGATGATAAAATGGGTTTCTCAACAGCAACTCTCGGACCCGGCTCCTGAACAATTTGATAGGAAACTATTTTATGTTTTCAGGAAGCTTATTAAAAAAATATTGCCCAGTAATTCGGGCCATTCCTCGATCGGTCCGCGAGTATCATGAGGGTGATCCCGGTGATTCGTTGGATATTGATTCAAATTATGTTTCAGATACAGAACATTTTCCAGAATGCATATACATGAAAAAGTCAAGATTTTCAATTCTAAAAACTTTGGCTTACAGTCTTAACGATATTCTTGGCCAGAGAGGACCCTCAAGGCCCTACGCAAAGCAAAATACCCTGCGCCACTGTGCAGCATGACACTAGCCCAGCACGTCGTAAGACATTAGAGAATAGAACAAAGCAAAATATGCAGTACGTAACACGCTCTCAGTCACCGTTCCAGAGAAGCTTCTCAGCGCATAAATGCCACTGTTTAACCTTTTGGTTAAGCATTTTACATGGACGTCTCATCTCAGTCCCGAGTCAAGCCACACACCCAAGAATTTTGTTGGCTTTGGAGAAAAGGAGCATTCTGTCATATCTCTTGAGGAAAATACCATATGTTGCGTTTTATTTTCATTCAATAAGAGGCTGTTGTTTTTAAACCAATGCCCTTCCCTCTCCTTTGCTTCTCGCGCACTCCTCTCCAATGTATTCATATTTTCCTTTTTTACTGAGATCGTGGTGTCATTAGCAAATAAGACGTAATGCTCACTGTCTGCAACAAAAGGTAACAGGTAACAGACCTATGACAGAGCCTTGTGGGACTCCCATATCAACCAGCTCCCTTCCTGATGACACCCCATACACAGTTACTTGTTGCATTCTATTCTGCAAGTATGATTTTATTAGAATCACGCTTGAATTGCTGAAGTTATAATATGAGAGTTTTTTATTAGACGTTCGTGGGACACAAAGTCACAGGCTTTGCTAAGGTTACAAAAACCATCTCTGTATGTTGTTTGTTTTCAAAACCATCAATTATATACGTTACAAGATTGAGAATACTATTTACTGTACCTCTTCCCTATCGAAAGCCAAATTGTTGCTCGCATAACATTGAATGCCCCCCAGGTACTCAGCCATCTGTAATGTCATACATTTTTCTATTATTTTAGAGAATATTGGGAGCAAAGATACTATGGTTAGACAAGTCATCCCTGTCTCCCTTTTAAATATTGGAACGTCAATCAGGTAAAAAACATTCAGTAAAGCAAGTTTGTTAGTGGTACTAATATTAATTCACGAATCATTTTAACTAACTCCACATTAAGTCCCGAAATATCTCTTGAATGCTTATTTTTCATTTACGTAATAATATCTCATACTTTATTATAACTAATCTCCCTAAAGAAAAATGGTAGATCTGTAGCCCACTCGGTCTGAAACGGAACATCCTGGATTGAAAAATCATAATCTTGAATTAATTTTTGTGCTTTATTAGCAAAAAAAAGTGTTAAATTGATCAGGACCAATATTTCCATTTATTTCTTGTTTTTGCGCTGTGGCTCGATTGTGATTTATGATATCCCATATACTTTTAGATTTATTATTAGAATTCAGGATATAGCAGTCATTTTATGTTTTTTTGCTTCTATTATTGATTTTTTATATTGTTTCTTAAAGCTATTTCTTTGGTCCAGTAAAGCCTGGGAGGGATATTGTCTGTTCAAATCTTGTTAGAAATTTATATGTTCTCTCATACCTCTCAGGTTATCACTAAACCGAGGAAGTAGGCAAGTGGAGCTCTGTGTCGTATAGTTTCTTAATGGAAAACAAACTTCTAGAATATCTTGTATTTTTTTACAAAATGTGAGGTACTTTATATTTATGTCAATATTATTATCAGATATAAAAAGCCACAGACATCCATCAATTGAGTTATAAAAATTCAATTTTCCTATTTGAGTGAGAGGCCTACATGTTACCGATAGGACCTCGCTACTTACCACAGAAGGCTCTGAAAAGCTCATGTGAAAACAAGTATGGTCTGATAGGCTGTTATCTATTACATTCACCAAAAGTGAACTGAGAGTAAAATTCACAAGAACATTGTCGAGACAGTTTCCGGAACGTGTACCAGCGCTTACTATTGTATTGAAACTATAAGTCTCCATCACATCAACGAGATGGACTGTATCATTGTGTCTGGATCCAAAGTGAACGTTAAAATCACCCATAAGTATTATTCTTCTCCAATGTCCCACGAATACGTCAAACTCACCCGTAGGGGGCCTGTAAATGCTAATCAAAAAAATAAATAAAATTTATTTATGTAAACAGAACAAAGTTCAATAGTCTTTTCAATCGACAATTCATTAACCTTTAAAACGTTATTAGAATTAAGAGATGGGCGCAAGAAAACTGCTCTTCCTCCACCACGTGCAAGCTCCCTGCAGAAAACTGAACACAGGGTATCGCCAAGAAGGCGGAATTATTCTATCATCTCCTTGGTGAGCCATTGTTCACTCAAGCATATTAATTCAAAGTTCTTGTCTTCAATGTATGCCTCAAATTCAGGTTTTTTATTGTTTATTGATCTTATATTCTGCTAAAATATTCTGAAAACCACTGGCTTGTCTTCCCTATTCACCGAACGGTGTCCCTTGATGCAGTGTTCTTGTTGGTGAGACGGCGTTGGAGGTTCCGAAAATAATTTATTTTAATACCTTCAGGCCAAAGCTTGGAATCCATTATTTTCTCTAGGTTTCCCTCTGGTACCCCCAATTTAAATGATCCTACTTATTTGATTATTGTTTCCATGGATTCACAGATGCACTCAGAGCACAAGTTTTTACCATTAAGAAAGCTCAATATATTTTCTGATTCTGTTTTCTTCGTTAAACCGGACACAAAGATCCATCGCAATGGATAAGTTTTTCTAAATCCTTGTTTTTTCCTACTAGTGGATCCGGTCTATGTATTTTACTCTTTTCTTATCTATTTTAAACAACAATCTACTGATCTTTCGTATGATTTTTGAGATTATGGTCCTGTTCTTCGTCTTTTTCAACAAATAGGTACTTCGGTAACATCTGAATCACCTTCAGCTTGAAGATAGATCACTATGACATCCCTACGTTTGGTATTTGACTGCCCGGCCACACAAGATTAAATTTGACTTTTCTGTGGTTTAGCTTTTTTGTTTTCTGTGGAAATATTTTCATTTCTATATCCCGAGGTCGGCACCGACAATGAAATTTCACCTGATGCTAATGACACTTCACCCGTTGATAATTACACTGTTGCTTGTTTCACATGATTGCTTCTCTCCGCTGTTGCCAATTTGCTCTGATTTTGCTTAGGATATGAAGTTTGTACCTTTTTGCGATTCTTTGGTATCCAATATTTTTTTTCTCCAGGGCTATATATTTTCTTTCCAAAATTTCATATTTTTGTTGGATTTTTTTAATTGCCTCCCTGAGATCCTCTATTTCGGTCGTGTATATAATTGCCGAAGGATGTTCTTTCAGAACGTGCTGACATACCGCCGATTTCGCCATTGCGGCCTGTGCCTGACATGCTGGATGAAATATTTTCGCATAGTCCTTACACGTCGCAATGGTCACTACTAATTTTGAACAATAATTACTCTTATTTTCAGAGATTTTCTTCTCACGTTTTAACGGGCTTTCACTCCGGCCCATAGTTGATTCAACTCTAAATATTCTTTTATAAAAGATTTATATTCCAAATAAACCTCAGATTTTTTCCAAAGTCGGCGTTTCAATTTAAATAATCTGTTAAGAGCTAAACATCTAGACCAAGAAAAAGATATATTTTCATGGTTACGAAATGGAAACGAAACCATAAACCGACGTTATTGTCAGATATAAAAGATTGTAAGCCCTACACCATGATATATGGTAGAAAGGGTATATGGACTATATATATATATATATATATATATATATATATATATATATATATATATATATATATATATATATATATATATATATATATATATAATGGAACTAGTGGGTGTAATGGGGATGCAGCAATGTTGTAAAAAGAAAACTCTATAAAGGTTTTCCAAGCTTTCGGAATTATTTAATCATTTCCATCTTCAGGGAATCTAAAAACGTACATAAAGAATAATTATACTTTTTTAACCTAATTAATTTGAACTTACACTTTGGTGAGGTTATTATACATGGATGTTGACAAAGTACGATTTATACATACAACACATTCGAATTTAAAAAAACAATACAAATTAAAACATTTCTTGGACTACGCACACAACATTTTAAAAAATAGATTCTAGTACTATAATGAATATTTGATCTAGATAAATATAAACAAATCTAATTATAGTTTACTCTGGTTCTGTGTGGTGTTTAACTATGCATTATCTCAATATTTAAAATTTATTGGAGATGTATGCCACCCTCAATGCTATTTGATCCATTTTATATAATGAAACTAGATAGAATGTAATTAATATTATCTATCAATTTCGAGTTTTTTTATTTGATAGTTAATCAAGTTGGTTGGTTGTTTGACTATTATTTCTCTTGAAAAAATTATGGTCTTCTGATAACAAATAAGAATAAACCTCACTTAACTTGTTGATATCTACCCTTTTGTTCATACACTGTTGCTCCTGAAATATAAAGGCCATTTCGATAAAACGTCTCTTATATAGTTTTTGTTCATTATACAAAATAATAATTTGTTCATAATTCATGTTATGTTTAAGTTTGCTGACGTGGTTTGCTAGAGCACATATTTCCGGATACAGCCTAGAGTCACTTTTATGAGAAGTTATTCTACCTGTGAGAGATCTTGAGTTTTCTCCAATATATTTTAGGTTGCAATCTCCACAAGTTATAGAATACACTACGTTTGAACGCTCCATGATGGGGACTATCCCTTTAGTTCGGGAGAAAATGTTTCTGATGGTCAGTACTGTACGGTTTGCTATTTTGACATTTTTGAGTGGCTGTAATATTCTAGTGAGTTTTGGCGTAATTTCCTTTAGGTATGGTAGGGATGTGTACATAACCGGTTGCTCTATGGTATTCACAGCATTGTCATTTTGGTTTTGAGTGTTTGTTCTAATGGGATCTATTACATTAGTGGTGGTTGACGATGTACTATATATGGTCTTATTTAGGAGTGTAGTCGGGTAACCATTGTCTCTGAATAGGTTATATAATATCCTCAGGTTCTTTCTGTGAAATGTAGGGTCTGATGTTTTCAAGATTCTATTTTTCATTTGCTTTAGCAGGTTTATTTTCATTGATTGTCTGTGATATGATTGGTAGTGCATATTATTATATTGGTATAATTTAATAATAATAATAATAATAATAATAATAATAGGGCCAAACCCAAGAAACTTCCTCGAATTCCGGAAAGGACACCTCCCGTATGGAATTCGAGGAAGGACAGGAAGAGAGAAGGCAGGGGGATTTATAGAGGCTGGACTACCCAGCCCATCCACCCCACACAAATAACCCTTCATCTTCACGAAGGCAGCGCAGGTGAACCTGCATCACGCGAAGGGAGCTTCAGCAGTGATTGCAAGGTTATTCGCAAAGCTAAAACTGGATATTGTACTGATCCAGGAACCCTGGATCGACAAAGTAGGCCAAATCAGAGGTTTGGCCTGTAAAGACTCAATATTGATTTATGACCAGAGGCAAGTATCCCCACGTGCCTGTGTGCTCATAAGAAACAATATTAAATATATTTGTGTTTCAGAATACATGACTCGGGATCTAACTCCAATAATGATACACCTCAATATTGGGGGCATCGACCGAGACATTGTCATAGCATCCGCTTACTTCGCTGGAGATGGGCCAACAATACCACCAGCAGAAGTGCAGGAGCTGGTACAATACTGTAACAGCAGACAACTGTCAGTCATAATAGGCTGTGACGCCAATGCGCATAACGTTATTTGGGGAAGCACGAACAACAATTCCAGAGGGGAGTGCTTACTTGAATATCTCTTAGCTAATAACCTCGAAACCCTCAATGTGGGGACAACTCCCACTTTTGTCACGAGAGCAAGAGAAGAAGTCCTGGATGTAACAATTGCTAATGTTGCTGCGAGGAAAAATGTTATAGGTTGGAAAGTGATGAACGAACCATCACTTTCAGACCATAGGATTATCGAATTCAGGATAACGGGGGAGGTTACCTCGTCGACCTCAAGCAGAAATCCTAGAAATACGGATTGGTCTATCTATAAGATCCATCTGAAGCAAAACTTGGAACAGATCGACAAGAATGGGGCAAAACACCCGCACTACGATCTGGAACAAAAAGTCGAACAGGTTAGTGTGGCAATAACTGAGGCTTTTCACTCAAGTTGTCCACTCTCGAAAGTTCGAACAAGTAAGGAAGCACCTTGGTGGAACAAGAACCTGTCAAACCTCAGGCTAGAGGTCCGTCGGCTCTTTAATAGGGCCAAAAGAGATGGTAATTGGCAGGGGTACACTGAGAAGCTTACTCAGTACAATAAGGAGATCAGGAAGGCTAAAAGGCTTAATTTTCAAGCCTTTTGTGAAAAGATCACTTCCACTCCCACAGCAGCCAGACTTCAAAAAGTCATGGCAAAGGGGGGAATAATTCCCACAATGTTGCTTAAAAAGCCAGACGGGTCATACACTGAGGGAGAAGAGGAACGATCCACTCTCCTCCTCAAAACACACTTCCCAGGTAGTGAACCCTCAATCAGTATGGACATAGCAACTCAAATCAAGAATCCTCGCAGGGAAGATTGGGATATTGCTAAGAAAATATTTACAAAGCAACGGTTGGAATGGGCAATAAACACCTTTCAACCGTATAAATCACCAGGAGTAGATGGAATTTCCCCAGTACTCCTGCAGAAAGGAATGGAGGAGATTCTTCCCCATCTTCTGAGGATATCAAGAAGCTGTTTAGCACTGGGTCATATACCTAAAATTTGGAGAAGGGCAAAGGTAACCTTCATACCAAAAATAGGTAAAAAAGATGCGACCGATCCTCGATCTTTCAGACCCATCTGCTTAACATCGTTTCTATTGAAAACAATGGAGAAAGTAGTGGATAACCACATAAGAACAGAGTATCTGGAGAATAAACCACTTCACAAATGTCAGCATGCTTACAGGGCGGGCAGATCAACAGAGACGGCCCTGTATCAGCTGACCGAAGTCATCCAGAGCACTCTGAATAACAAAGAAATCGCCATGTGTGCCTTCCTAGACATATCTGGGGCCTTTGACAACACAACTCACGTGTCGGTCGAAGAGGCACTCAAAAGGCGAGGGGTGAACAAAACCATTATTAAATGGATGTATGAGATGTTAAAGACGAGAATAGCTGAGACGCAGGTGGGCAATCAAACCACCTCCGTTAGGGCCACTCGCGGAACACCTCAAGGAGGAGTAATATCTCCCCTTTTATGGAGTCTAGTAGTGGATGAACTACTCCACAGGCTTACGGAGCTTGGCTTCGAATGTATAGGCTATGCAGATGACATAGTCCTAATAGTTAGAGGTAAATTCTGGAATACCTTATGCGACTTGATGCAAGAGGGCCTCAAAACTATTGAACAGTGGTGCTTGTCAGTAGGACTAAATATCAACCCAACCAAGACCACAGTAATTCCATTTACCAGGAAAAGGAAACTTCCAACTACGAAATATCTCTCTTTACAGGGAGACATCATAGGATGGAAGTCGGAAGTTAAATATCTGGGAGTAACCCTAGATAGCAAACTTCTGTGGAACAAACACTTCGAGATTACTGCCAATAAAGCAACAAAGGCCTTGATGGCGTGCAGAAGACTCGCTGGTAGGACTTGGGGTTGTAACCCAAAAATACTGCGATGGATGTACGTCATGATTGTGAGGCCTATAATAACTTATGGAGCAATAGTTTGGCATGTCAAGGCAAGGCAAACCTATACGAGGACTGCCCTCGATAGATTACAAAGGCTTGCCTGTGTCTGTATCACTGGAGCCTTGAGAACGTGCCCAACTAGAGCACTGGAGATCATTACAGATCTCACACCTCTACATCTGGTGATAGATAGAGTAGCCCATGAGGCCATTCTAAGACTATCCAGGGAAGGTACTGGCCATGAGGGAATTAGGAATCAGAGAGCCTGGTCCTCTCTGACGAAATATATCCTGTCAGCGAACCTTCCCAGTGACGAGATGATAAAGAAAACTAGCATCGAGAAAACGTTCACCACGATGCTAAGTAGAAAAGAAGATTGGGAAAGGGAGTCTACATCCCAAGCCCTTAAGAAAAATACCATCAAATGGTACACAGATGGTTCTAAAACCACGACGGGGACTGGCGCTGGAGTATTCGGGCCTGGCACCAAATGCTCACTACCGTTAGGCCGCTGTCCAAGCATCTTTCAGGCAGAAATACTTGCAATCGAAAGATGTGTGGAAATGAACCTAGAAAGAAACTATCAGAAATGTGATATAGCCATACACTCTGATAGTCAGGCTGCGATTAAAGCACTGAGCTCCCATATCATCGATTCTAAGATAGTATGGGAGTGCCGAAGAAAACTCAACAAAATCGGCAAGAATAACAAGGTCTATCTAATCTGGGTTCCCGGCCACTCCGGAATCAAAGGAAATGAAGAGGCCAACACACTTGCCAAAAAAGGAGCACAAGCTCCTTTTATTGGCCCAGAACCTTTCTGTGGCACAGGTAAATGTACCTACAAGAAAGAGTTCCAAGAGAAGGAAGAAACCGAAAGAGAAAACCTCTGGCGGAATCTTCCTGGGCTGGATCATTCCAAAAAGTTTCTTGGAAACTTTGACACTGCGAGATCTAAGAAACATCTGGATCTTAGCAAGAATATGCTACACCTGCTCACTAGATTCCTTACAGGACATTGCCGCCTCAGGAAGCACCTGTCGAGATTGGGTCTAGCAGAAAACGACGAGTGCAGATTCTGCGGGGAAGAGGAGGAAACTCCGGATCACCTGGTGACGGAATGCCTCGCAATAGCCAGCCAACGCATAAAATGCTTTGGACAAGAAACTGTCAGTAGTGAGGAAGTAATCCGCTTGAAGCCATCCCAGATACTGGAGTTCATTAGAACTCTGGAACTGGAGGGCGAGCTGTAGAAATCGAAATAGCGAGAACAGCTCTGACGGGGGGCACAATAGACCTAAAGGTCGCAGTGCATTGAAACCCCCTTTCAATCTACAATCTACAATCTACAATTGGTATAATTTAAACAAATGAAACTTTAAATTGAAAATAACTGACGTAAATAAATAATTAGTCCTTTGACAGAACATTTCAAAATTATTTCGTAGCTGCTATTGAAATGAAGATTTTTAACATATAATTTATGAAAAAAGTGGTCCAAGTAATACTATTGATATGTATATCCTGATGTTTTTCAAAATTTGTCAATTTTTAATACTCTCACAGTTTTGGTAACAATTATTATATTTCTATGTATGTATACTTATAGAATTAATATTATAGCATCCTGATGAAGACATGTATTATGTCGAAACGTTGATGTGAAATATAGAGTTTACGAAATTGGCCAATTTTTGCTGTTTTCCCGTTATATCTACTAAACTGTTAATCACGTAATGCAGCGTTACTTCTTATCTGATATATATATATATATATATATATATATATATATATATATATATATATGATATTCATCTTCAGGGAATCTAAAAACGTACATAAAAAATATAATTTTACTTTCTTAAGCTAATTAATTTGAACTTACACTTTGGTGAGGTTATTATACATGGATGTTGACAAAGTACGATTTATACGTACGACATATTCGAATTTAAAAAAACAATACAAATTAAAACATTTCTTGGACTATGCACACAACATTTTAAAAATAAATATATTGCTATAATAAATATTTGATCTGATGTTACAGGAAGAACAATCACGTAACATTTCTAAATATAATTTCTCGTTAGGTAACAAATTAATTAACATAGAAATCTCAAATTGCCACAGATTAATCCACAAACTTGAAGAACGCGTACCAATATTAAAAGTAGATATAATTCAGCACACCAGTGAAATTATATTCAACAATTTTACGGCTAAACAACAGATAAAATACAATAAAATATTTCATAGAACAATATTAAAAAGATAAATAGATTAAAAGATAAAGAAATAGATGAGAAATTAAAAACGAAGTCTAGTTGGATTAGAAATATAAGTGAAGTAGAAACTCCAGCGGACATTCTACAATTTCTAGCCTAAGGGCCACACAGCTACTATAGAGGATAAAACTACTCAAACATTATAAAAAATAAACTTCACAACTCTCACAAAAAAACCTCGGGTCTACGTAACATTTTTTTCAAATCTAAGAAATTTCTTAAAAATAATCCTAATAGTGTCCTAACGAAATCTGATAAAGGTAACATAACAACTGTCCTAATGAAGAGACATCAATATGACCAACTTTGCATTGCATTTGCAGCGAGCTCATAAATAATGATTCGTTGTAATGCGAATTAGATAAGGACCCAACAAATGCAATTCAGAGGAAATGCAACCTACTAATTAACAAATTAAAAACCACCAATCAGATAGACGAATCAACTAAAGAAAAATCGATATGTTACAACGGTATTTCACCACATTACCAAAAGTGCATAAACCGACCTTGTCCATGCGCCCGATAGTGGCATCAATAGGAGCTCCAACGCAATATTTATCGGCGTATGTAACTGAAATTTTGACAAAAGCTTATGATTCTGACAATGAGTACCATATCAAAGATTCATTTCATGAGTTATTCAACAACAAGCTACTAACAGAAGGATATGTCTTAGCAAGTTTAGATGTAGTGTCACTGTTCTGTGATGTTTATTTAGAGGCTGCCATCATAGCAATTGAAAGAAACTGGCTTAGAATTTCTCAGTATTGTGATATCAACGAAAACACCTTCATAGACATTATTAGATTTCTTTTTGAGAACTTATTTCTCATTCAATAATAAGTTTTACAAACAAACATTTGGGACACCCATGGGTGCAAGCTTGTCGGGTATACTAGCTACATATGTAATGGATGACATACTAGACATAGTCATTTCAGTATTAACCTTCATATTACAATTCATCAAAAAGTTCGTAGATGACATAATCATCGCCCTACCTATGAAAAATGAAAAAGATATAATCGAAATATTCAATGACTATGATCTACATATACAGTTTACCATTGAAAATGAGAATGAAGGAAATTCTGTACCGTTCCTTGATATGAAATTTATCAGAACATCGGAAAATATTATACTCATAGACTGGTATAGGAAACCCTGCAGTTCAGGTCGATATATGCACTACCAATCATATCACAAACAGTCGATGAAAATAAACCTGCTGAAGCAAATAAAGAACAGAATCTTGAAAACTTCAGACCCTACATTTCACAAAAAGAACCTGAGTATATTATATAACCTATTCAGAGACAATGGTTACCCGATTACACTCCTAAATAAGACCATATAAAGTACATCTTCAACCAAAACTAATGTAATAGATCCCATTAGAACAAACACACAAAACCAAAATGACAATGCCATGAATACTATAGAGCAACCGGTTATGTACACATCCCTACCATATCTAAAGGAAATTACGCCAAAACTCACTAGAATATTACAGCCACTCAAAAATACCAAAATAGCAAACCGTACAGTACTGACCATCTGAAACATTTTCTCCCGAACTAAAGGGATAGTCCCCATCACGGAGCGTTCAAACGTAGTGTATTCTATACCTTGTGGAGATTGCAACCTAAAATATATTGGAGAAACCTCAAGAACTTTCACAGCTAAAATAACTTCTCATAAAAGTGTCTCTAGGCTGTATCTGGAAAGATGTGTTCTAGCAAACCACGTCAGCAAACTTAAACATAACATGAATTATGACCAAATTAGTATTTTGTATAATGAACACAAACTATATAAAAGACGTTTTATGGAAATGGCCTTTATATCTCAGGAGCAACAGTGTATGAACAAAAGGGTAGATATCAAGTTAAGTGAGGTTTATTCTTATTTGTTATCAGAAGACCATAATTTTTTCAAGAGAAATAATAATCAAACAACCAACCAACTTGATTAACTATCAATCAAAAACTCAAAATTGATAGATAATATTAATTACAGTCTATCTAATTTCATATATAAAATGGATCAAATAGCATTGAGGGTGGCATAGATCTCCAATCCATTTTAATATTGAGATAATTACAGGTAAACACCACACAGAACCAGAGTAAACTATAATTAGATTTGTTTATGTTTATCTACATCAAATATTTATTATAGTAATATAATCTACTTTTAAAATGTAGTGTGTATAGTCCAAGAAATATTTTAATTTGTATTGTTTTTTAAATTCGAATGTGTTGTGAGTATAAATCGTACTTTGTCAACATCCATGTATAATAACGTCACCAAAGTGTAAGTTCAAATTAATTAATTTAAGAAAGTATAATAATTTTTTTATGTACGTTTCTAGATTCCCTGAAGATGGAAATGATTAAATATCTCCGAAAGCTTGGAAAAACTTTATAGTTTTCTTAGTATAACATTGCTGCATCCCCAGTACACCCATTAGTTCCATTTTATATATATATATATATATATATATATATATATATATATTGTCACGAGTAACAGTATCAGTAAATAGTTCTTACAATACGTATCAGCATTAGATACATAAGTATTACTAGGAACGTTTTCTAACTCCCAAAATTGTTTCAATGTTTTATCTAAACGTGATTGTACTTCACAAAGAAATGTAGATGTCGAAGGAGGGACTAAAGTGCCAAATATTTTATTGAACGCGTCTGGTGTTACCGGGATACCCGAAATAGGACCGCTCACCAAAATTTGTGCAAAAACATCACTACCAAGTAATACATCAATCTCATCTGGCAAATGGAATGAACTATCAGCCAAAGAAACATTTTTAATATGGGACCAAGACTATGTCAGTTGAAGTACCCGGTAGCGGATCACAAATTCTATTCGCAATAAAGGCATCAACGCAAAATATCGGATTATGTGTGCCTACAGGACGCAATGTAAATGAAGCTCCACCTAAAACAGGGTCAGAATTCGTTCCTCCCATACCTTTAATCTCTATAGACAAATTATTATAGCGTAATCCCAACTTATTGACACATTGTCGAGTAATAAAGGATGACATACTTCCGGAATCAAGTAAACGTCTACAAATCTGATACAAGCCAAAAGTACCTAAAATTTCTACCAATGTAGTAGACAATAAAACGGACATAATTTTAGGCAATAGTGTAGCGGAGAGTTAAGAAGTAGATCGGTTAGTCGACAATTCAGCAGATGTAGAAGAAAGCGAGTTATCATGGTTCGTTAACTCATTGTCATTAAACTTATCAAAATGTAATAGCGTGTGATGTCTTTGATTGCACTGCCTACATGAAATTATAAATACTTGCTGATCCATTAAAATATATTCTTTATTTAATATTACTATCATCTGTTTTTCCAGATACCAGGGTTTGTACTATTCATAAATAATCCGATCGGGCTTCAGTAAACAATTACAGACCAATTACTAATTTAAATAATTTTGGAAAACTTCTAGACAGTATATTACACTGCCGCATCTATCAGTCTGCCAAAAATATAATATCAGAACACCTGTTGGTAGTTCTATGAATTCCAGATCTATATTGAGAAATTCAACACTTTTTAGCCAATATCTATTCGAATCATTTGAACGAGAGGATAGGTTGATGTTATGTACACCGATTTTTACAAAGCTTTCGACAAAATGAACCATGAGATATAATTTTTAAACTATCCAAATTGAGAATTGATAATGTATAATTAAATTTGATAGAGTCTTACCTATGTCAAAGGAAACAATATGTTCATTACAACGGTTACAGCTCTGCTATATATATTACAATTGCGACCTACAGGGATCAAATAAAGGCCCTTTATTATTTCTCATATTTCAAAATGATCATTGTAACTCACTGGATATGCTGCAATAAGCTCACGTTTGCTGATGATCTTAAGCTATACGCTTCAATTACCAGTTTAGAAGATTGTGATATTTTACAAGATCAAATAAATCGCTTACAAAATTGGTGTATTAAAATGAACTATACTTAAATATATATATCAAAATGCAATGTTCTATATTTTACTGTAAAAAAGAATAAATTTCATTATCATAAAAAAAACCATAGTCAAGATAGAAAGTCTAAAAAAATATTTACCTGAAATATACGGGTTTAAAATGTTGTTATTTTGACCTCCGCCTTAATCGCGTTGCCATTGGTTGTGACGTCAGACATTACGTGCCAAACGACACGGCGACGGGCAGCAGGTGTTATTTTTAAACGTGGTTGTAATTTAATTTTAGTGATTTGATATCAAGGTCTTGTTGTTATATTAGTTATTTATATGTGTATGTGATGAATACTTTTATTAAAAAGGGTGATGCAGGTTTCAGAAAAGGACAGTCAGATGATTTACCTATAGTTATATGTTTATAGCTGCGTCATATTTAAGAGTGTTACACTTCCTATATTCTGACCATATTAAAGAGTGTTTTATTGCATATGGTCTTTATCGATCTCTATTTTCATTGGCAGTGCCTCTTTCTCTTCCATCTCGACGATGGCTTTCCTCTGTTCGCGATTATTGGGAGATAGCAGGTGTTTGAGAATTTAGAATTATACTGGAATGCTTGGTATCACAGGTTGATCAAATATAAAACAAAACCAATGGTCTTTATTTCCTAACTAAATACAAACTTAATAATCAATAAAATGTTGAGAAATCAGCTTTTAAATAATAATAGCAATTATTATGCCAGAGAAAATGAGAACTTTGATAATCCTCCAATGCACTATGCACGTGAGAGGAACGCACCAATCAAAATCAATATAAACTACTATAATTTGACACTAATTAAAATAAATATTAGTTTCACATGAATATAAAAGAGGTGAGAAGAAAAATAAAACTAATAAACTGAATTATTGTTACAAAATATAAAGGATGTTTCAAGATTAAGATTTAACAATCACGCGTCAGCCACGCACCACACTTTTGAAACTCACAAGTACCATCGATTAAGATAATTTTTATACAACTAACTGGTAACTCTTTCGTGGATACTGAGGTAGAGATGAGACGATGCGCGCTCGCTTCTCCTTCTTCGGTGGATGATGAGTGAGGGAGGCCGTGTTGAGCGGTAAAAAATGCGGGAGTTTCGAACATTCTCCCCACCTTCTCCAAACCTTTGGAGAATAGATTATTGATGATGAGAAACTTCTGCTTCATCGATGGCAGGTAGCAGAATCAATTTTGAGACTGGTCGGGTGAGAGTTGATGAAGTGGTTTTAAGTGTGACAACTCTGGTGAGGCCATCCTTCCCAGGATGGAGCTGGGATACTCTGGCGAGAGGCCACTTTGAGGGTGGATATCGCTCATCAGAGAGTAGTACAAGTGAACCAATTTTGATGTGCTCATTGGATAATTTCCACTTAGATACGGATTGATGAGATTGAAGACATTCTGAAGACCATCTCTCCTTGAAATGTTGAAATCTTTCTTGAATACGTTGAAAGTGTGTGAGCCGTGAATTGTGAGTTGAAATAAGAGATGGCTCAGGAATTGTATTAATTGCATCTCCACGAATAAAATGACCAGGAGTAAGAGCTGATAAATCATCTGGGTCGTCAGAGAGTGCGCTGAGTGGACGAGAGTTGAGAACGGCTTCAACTTGATTTAGCATGGTTGTGAAGTCTTCGTATGTGAATAAAGTATCAGCAATGGTATGCTGAAGATGATATTTGATAGATTTAACAGCAGCTTCCCATTTGCCGCCCATATGGGGGGCACCAGGCGGATTAAATATCCATTGTGTGCCATCGTTAGCTAGAAGTTGTTGAAGCTGAATTGATTCTTTGGTGATACCTTGGAAGAGCTGTTTGAGGAGTACATCTGCGCCTTTGAAATTGGTTCCGCAGTCGCTCCGCAAGGTTTTGCAGATGCCTCTTCGAGCTGTGAACCTTCTGAAGGCCTTTAGAAAACCTTCGGAGCTATAGTCCGTGACGACTTCGAGATGAAGAGCTGATGTTGAGAGCAAAGACTGATATCCAAGCTTTGTAGCAGCGGGTACCACGTCCTTGAAATAACTTCAGTGAAACTGGTCCAGCATAGTCCACGCCTGTATTCTCGAAGACTAGTGATGGTGTGACCCGAGAAGTAGGCAGTTGACCCATGAGTTGTTGTATACGAAACCCACGAATCCGTACACAGGTGAAGCAGCGATGAATATGGGCCTTAATAGGAGCTCTTCCACCAAGTATCCAGCATCTTTTGCGGATGTGGGCCAATGTGAGCTGAGTCCCTCCATGCATGGTTCTAGCATGGGCGTCGGCAATGATGAGTCGTGAAAGTACGCAATCCTTTGGAAGGATTGGTGGATGTTTGCTATCGTGATCAAGTTTGGAATTCTGAAGCCTTCCTCCGACTCGGAGAATTCCAGTCTGGTCAAGATACGCGGTGAGTCGTGATAGAGCGTGAGATTGAGGTAGGTATTTGCCTTGTGATAGTTGCCGAGTCTCTAAGTCGAAGTGTATGTTTTGAGTGGCACGAATCCAAAACGAGAGGGCAGATTGAATGTCTGCTGGGTTCAGAGGATGTAAGTTGAGCTGAGCTTCAGGTACTCTTTTAAACAATGAGACAGCACGTAGTAAAGTAGCTGTAAGTCTGAGCAATTTGGTGAGAGTCGAATACTTGTTTAGAAGAGAATCCAGTGGAATTGAAGGATTTGTTGTTGTAACTAGAGTCTTGAGTGGACGAAGCTCCATGGCATCTTGCTCTAGTGCTTGAGCTGCGAAGATGGGCCATTCAGTTGAAGGCTGTGACAACCAGGCGGGTCCTGACCACCATAAATTGTGACTGATGAGCTGAGCTGGGTTCAGACCACGAGAAGCGCAGTCGGCGGGATTATCTTTCCCTGAGATGAATTTCCAAGTGGCTGAGGGTACAGTTTCTTGAATTGCTTGAACTCGATTTTTCACGAACTCCTTCCAACGTGCAGGTTCACCTTGGATCCATGCTAGCGTCGCTGAAGAGTCTGTCCAGAGATAGACTGGCACATCTTTCAGAGCAGCTGATAATTCCAGTCTTGGTATAGTGAGGCGTTTCAGTGGTGCAACTCGGGTCTGATGAGGAAGCTGAAGGATGATTGACTCTGATGAAGACAGCAGCAGCCATCGCAAGTTGAGATGCATCAGAAAATCCATGAATATCGATATTGGAAATATCTAACGTGAGATTCATCCATCGAGGAATGTTGAGCAGAGAGAGCTGTGGTAGTTCGCTACGAAACGTCTTCCAGCGATTTGTGAGTTCAGGGGTCTGTTGGTCATCCCAACCAACCTTTTCAAGCCAAAGTTCTTGGATGATAAGTTTGGCCTTGACAATCACTGGAGAAATCAGACCTAATGGGTCGAATAACTGAGCCGCTTCTGATGTAACCGATCGTTTGGTGATGACTAAGGTTTTAGTTATTTTGCCAGTGAATTTGAATATGTCATCTTGGCAATTCCAGGAGAGCCCAAGGATCTTTGAAGTTGAGTCTGTGAATGAATGAGAGTCTTCAGAGCTGAGCGGTTTGGATGCTTTCCTGAAGTCCGGGTGATTACTTTTCCATTTGGCTAATGGAAGGCAACCGGATAGGCAAAGAGCTTCAACTTGACCTGAGATGGAATTGAGTTGTTGTATACTATCAGCACCTCCACTGATGTCATCTACATAACTGCCCTTTTTGAAGGGTTCCAAGGCTAATGGAAATTTGTCGCCTTCATCAATAAGCAATTGTTTGAGGACTCTGCCTGCAAGATATGGAGCAGGTCGAGTTCCATAAGTAACGGTAGTGAGCTGATATGTTCTTGAGTTGAGATGTTCATCAGCCCAGAGTATGCGCTGATATTTCCAGTCATCTGGGTGAACTTGAATTTGACGAAACATTTTGGTAATATCCGTCGTGAAGATGAATCTGTATCGTCTCACATAAAGTAGCACGTCAAAGATATTTGATTGGAGCTTTGGACCGATATGAAGTATGTCGTTGAGGGACTTGCCTGAAGTTGTATTGCTCGATCCGTTGAAAACTACTCTCAACTTTGTAGTCTCACTCATTTCCCGTACTACACAGTGATGAGGCAGATAGTAAGCTTGTACTGGTTCTGGAGTTGATGATGGAATTGCCTGCATGTGTCCCAATGATTCATATTCAGCTAGAAAGTCTGAATATTGAGTTTTCAGTTCCGGATTTCGATCCAAACGTTTTAGAAGATGATTGAGGCAACGACGAGCTTTATTTCTTGAGTCTCCAAGATGCTGAGGTGTTGATTTGAATGGAAGACATACAATATATCGTCCAGATGCGTCACGAGAGTGTGTTGATATGAAGTGAGCCTCACATTCAGCTTCTTCTACACTAAAAGTCTCGTCTGATGAATGGGGAATTTCTTCATTTTCCCAGAACTTGGCTAAAGATTCATTGAGCTCTTGATTCGAGATGAGATGGTGAATGTAGTTGGGAGATAAGTGTGGTTGTTCCTTTATGGGGCCAAGAATGGTCCATCCAAGTATGGTTTGCATTGCAATTGGCTCTGATGAAGTACCGGTTTTGAGTCCTGGCTTGACGAGTTTACCGTATGAATCTGCTCCGATCAGGATGTCGATTTTACCAGATTTGAGAAAATTGGGGTCAGCTAGTTCCAGTTTCTTGAGATGAGTCCATTGTTGATTCTAAATCGATAGAGATGGTATTTCAGCGGTGATTTTAGGTAAAATATGAGCTGTAATTGTTGCACAGGCTGATGAGTACGTCGACTGCAATGTGAATGAGACAACTCCATCTGTATGGCCAGATGATACACTTCCAACTCCAAGAATTGGGATGTGTGATGGCCTTATAGTGAGATCGAGAGCGTGTACGATATTTCTTGAGATGAGAGTGAGCTCTGAGCCTGGGTCAATGAGAAGTATGATTTGTTGAGAATGCCCATGAGTTGATTTGATAAGCGCCATGGCTGTTGCCAAGAGTACTTTAGGTCGCTCTGTGTTGAATGCCTTGGATTGGTAATTAGTCTGCGTTGAGCTGTGAGAGATGCACATATGTCATTGCTGAGCTGATGTTGACTGAATATCCTGGATTGATGATGGTGGAGATGATTTAGCTTTACTATGGATGATATTGTGCAGCATGGAGTGATGCGCCTCTCCGCAGATATTGCAACGCTTCTTGTTGCGGCAAACCTCCACAGGATGTTTACCCAGGCAATTGGTACACAAGTGCTGGTTAGATATACAGTTTCTTCTCTCACTATCATTGAATCCTCTGAACTTGGGGCAAAAACAGATAAAATGATTCGCCTTACAGCATGAGCACTGTTGTTGAGGAACAGAGCTGGGTGACATTGATTTGGATGGAGCTGAGTTTGATGACGGCTTGGTGGATAAAGATGACTGGTCTTCCTGAGTAAAGTGTATTCTAGATGCTACTTTGGAGACTGAGACGGAGCATCTTGGTCTGCGTGGTGTTCCACAGCTCGCCATGCTTTCGAGTGCCCGAACTCGCCCAGATATGAACGTTTTGAGCTGATCTAGTTTCGGAAACTCTGTGGTATTTCCGAGAGAGATTTCCCAGTCGTTACGAGTCCTAAAATCAAGTCGACTGGTAACGATGTGAATAAGTAGCTGATCCCAGTGCTCTGTAGGTGATCCCAGCGCTTTAAGAGCATTGATGGCTTCGGTTAGGGTGTTGAGTAGAGAAGATAGTCCTTGAGCTGATTGGTTCTCAAGAACAGGTAGAGAGAACAGCCTTGCAAGTTCTGCTGAGATGAGCAGCCGTTTGTTTTCGTATTGCTCAGTGATCAAATCCCACGCAGTTGCAAAAGAAGTGGCATTCACTGGGATGTTTTTGATAAGTGACTTGGCATTACCGGTGAGACATGAGCTGAGGTACTGCATCTTCTCCACGTTGGAATAGGCCGTATCTTCTCCTACCATCGAGAGAAACATGTCCTTAAACTGTCTCCACTCAGTGTAATTGCCAGAGAATGATGGAAGAGACAGAGGTGGCAATGATGGTCGAGAGTGGCCTGAGTGATGGATACTGAGGTTGGAGAGTTGAGCTCCAGTTGGATGGATATCAGCTTCGATAGCTGCCAATCTCCGTTTCAATGCTGCCTTGACCTTTAAAAAAAATTGCATACCTTGAAGATACCAGTCCTTGGTGATGTATTCATGCTCGACTGGAAGATCCTTAGCTGCCATGATTTTGTCGTGAGTTGACTCAATTTTGTCCCAAGTGATCATAACTTGGTCTAGTCTGGCTTGGGCATCGAAAGGGTCAAGCTGGCTGATTAGTCCATCAGTGTCTTCCTTCACAAGGGATTGAAGGTACGAGATTCGTCTTTGCTGATTGAGAATTAGAGAAGGTGCCATTGAAATTGATTAAATTAAGCACAAATAAACCAAGCTATCCGGCTCGAAGGACCATAAATGTTTGAGAATTTAAAATTATACTGGAATGCTTGGTATCACAGGTTGATCAAATATAAAACAAAACCAATGGTCTTTATTTCCTAACTAAATACAAACTTAATAATCAATAAAATGTTGAGAAATCAGCTTTTAAATAATAATAGCAATTATTATGCCAGAGAAAAAAAAATATAAACTACTATAATTTGACACTAATTAAAATAAATATTAGTTTCACATGAATATAAAAGAGGTGAGAAGAAAAATAAAACTAATAAACTGAATTATTGTTACAAAATATAAAGGATGTTTCAAGATTAAGATTTAACAATCACGCGTCAGCCATGCACCACACTTTTGAAACTCACAAGTACCATCGATTAAGATAATTTTTATACGACTAACTGGTAACTCTTTCGTGGATACTGAGGTAGAGATGAGACGATGCGCGCTCGCTTCTCCTTCTTCGGTGGATGATGAGTGAGGGAGGCCGTGTTGAGCGGTAGAAAATGCGGGAGTTTCGAACAGCAGGGTTACCTTCAACTCGCCGCTAAGATCGGTCTAATCTCTTCGAATTGAATTGTGACCTCATTCTTTGTTCTTAATGTATCGAGATCCAAGATCTCGATCCTTGGAGTTTAGATTTATCACCGCACTTAGCGAGTTCTAGCAGAACACCTCCTTTAGCGGTCTTTCGAATTCGGCGCACCGCAGTGCCAAATTCATAGCTGCAAGGACTTCAGCATAGGTCTTACCGGCATTAGGGTTTATTAGAACTACACGCCTAGTAGGCCATGAGCGAGTCTTCTTCACGGGGTTATTGGGAAGCAAAGTTTCCTTTACAGCTGCCTCCCGCTTTCTCCTTGCCCAAGCCTTATCTCGCTTTTCACGGGCTTTGGACTTCACCTCAGTAAAGCCTTGTTTAATATCAAGAATTGCTGGGGTACAAGCCTTATCGCTTTTCTGCATCTTCTCCTCCTTCGCATCTTTAGGAGGGCTGCTTGCTGGTCACTTATTATAATCCGCCAATGCGTCAGTGAGTTTAGGCATCTGGGTACTTTGAGACACCCCCTCTATGTTTGACCGATGAGTCACCTTAAAGGCGCTTCGAATGGAGACAAGGACATCCATTGAAGCTTCTAGTGATGTCAACATGTTTTTAAGGTCCACAGATACATTCTTTTTTTTCAAGGTTGCTGCACGCATGTTCAAGAGTACTTTTTTTATTTTCCGCTGCTCAGCGTCCAACTTCTGTTCGGCAGTGTAGGTATTACATGCATCGAGGGGCATATCGGTCACAGGTACTGGCTGAGTTTTTAGTCTCTGTGCCATCCTTCATTGTTTGCCATGGTCTTAGTAGCCTGTGAACGATCCGGTGGTGGTATCTTCAGAATTGGGGATCGCTTAATCCTACTGCTTCTAGTGATATCTGGTTTGGAGGCCAAGTAGTCCACCTCCAAAGCATTGCAGTCAATGACTGACTATAACCCGGGGCCCGCTTGCACACCCCTGACGGCCACCAGTACTGGAGATCCGACCCCCTGCACCATATTTACTCCTCAAATTCCATTTTTCCATTATAATTTTTTTATGATTCCAAAGACCTTTAATCTCCATTGCCAGGTCTGTGTATTTGGTGATTTTTTCATTGTATTTTGTTTGGATGTTTGTATCACTAGGAATGGCTATGTCAATTACGTATGTGGTTTTCTCCTCCTTTAACTGAAGAGTCATATCTGGTCTACTGCAGGATATTGTTTTGTCTGTTAGAATATTTATATCCCAGTAGAGTTTGAAGTTTTTGTTTTCTAGTATAGATGTTAGTGTGTATTTATAGTACGGTTCTGAGTTTTCTACGAGTTTATACGCTATGGCCAGTGCTTGGTGAACTACTTTTGCTGCTGCGTTGTGCTTTGCTGTGTATTCTGGGCCACCTAGGATTTTACATCCACTTGTAATATGCTCAAATGTTTCCGTCTGAAAGTGGAATTTTCTGCATAGGTCGTCTATAATAGTCGGGTCTTTGATTATATATTTACTTTAATCCCTTGTTTCTATCTTGGATAGCGAGCAAGAATTATTCTGTTTCGGGAGAGAGCTGACCATCTTTTAACCATGTGTATGATGATTCTTTGTCGATGTATTCTTGTTTCATGCGGTATCTGTGTCATCCATGGAGGATGTTCTCCGACCAGCTATTAATTTTTTCTTTTCGTAATTGCATGTCATTTTATGTCTCTGCTGGCTGCTTTGTTAGGGATAGGTTGAGGGGCGTATAGTTTTCATCTGCCTTGCTTATCGCTGTGTGGAGACTAGTATATTTAGTAAGAAAGAAATTTCTGAGTATTTGGATTTGCCTTGTATGTAGTGATGTTATATCTATAATTCCTCTTCCTCCATCATTTCTTTTACTTGTTAGTCTTTCTTTACATGAATCGGGGTGTAGTTTTCTGTGTTAAGTAAGTTCAAAGCATATGAGGATGTTAATATTTTCTGGGACTGCTTTGGACCACCATTGTAAAAAGGTGGCTTAACTCAAATTTGCTCTTGCTAGATATAAATAAAACAAAAAATTTTTCATTTAAATGTAATCTACCCGACATTCCTTTAAGTACTGTAGTTTTCATTGAGCAAGCATATTCGAGTGAATTCCTTGGAATCCATCTGGACAACCATTTAAATTTTGAGAACCACGTGAAGTCCTTGAATACAAAACTAACTCGTGGGTGTTACGCTCTGCGAATGGTGTCGAGAGAAATGGGCACAGCCACTGCAAAGGTAGTGTACCACGCTTTGATTGAATCTCACATCAGGTATGGTATACCTTTTTGGGGTGTCTGCAACCAAAAAAACTTCAATAATATCTTTGTTCTTCAAAAGCGAGCAGTTCGACACATTTGCAAAGCTGGGCAAAGAGAATCTTGTAATCTGTCGGTAAAAAAAATTCTCACCCTTCCGTCACTAATTATTCTCGAAACAGTGTGTCTAGAACATAAAAACAAAGCATCATATGAGGTCACTGTTGGTATCACTCGACAAAGCAACTATTTGAGACTACCTATTCCGTCTTCAAATGTAACGAAGAGCTCTCTGATCTATAGGGCAATTAAACTATACAATCATCTCCCTCCCACCTGCAAACACCTAGTTTTGCCATCACATTTCAGGAGGTCGGTCAAGCGCTTACTTATCGATATGGTGTTCTATAGTGTCCAAGAGTTTCTTGACAAAGATTGGAATAGTTAATTTATATGTATATTTGTATATTTGCGTGAAGTTGTTTTACCATTTAGAAACTGTATTTATACTTATTGCTCAATGTATTTTATATCTGTTTGTTCTCCTTTTGTTATTTTCTCTTGTATTTTGGTAAACGTATATTTATTATAATTGTGACAATGCTATACATTACCTGAACTATATCATTTATTTATATATACCTTTTGTTTTATATTTATCATGAATTTATCAATGAGATGAAAATCTTCAGATAATAAAGTATATTTTTATTGATTGATTGACTGTTATGTCCTGTCTATTGTGTTCCACTGTTCTATCTGTAAGTAGAGTCTGATCCCAGTATATCTTCGCACCGCTCTTTTCCAATAATGGTGGAGGTTTTGTTTTGTAGTACGGTATTGGATCCTCTTCAAAATTGTGAGTTTTGAGTAATTCTTGGTAAGCCACAGCTGCAACTTTGTTGTGCCTTTCTAATTATTTTGTGTTAGTTTGGTATTGGCATCCAGATATTATATGATGAATCGTTTCTGTTTGTGTGCTGCATTTTCTGCACTTATCTGTTTCGATGTTTTCTTTGAATATGTATTTCCTATGGTTTCTCGTGCTTGTGACATTGTCCTGTATGCTCACCATGAATCCTTTAATTTCAGGATATATTACTCCATAACTAAGCCACGGGTAGGAAGCGCTCTTGTCTATGGTTTCTTTAAGAACTACATTCTGGAAGCGGCCATGCAATTCTTTTGATAACAGTTCTATCCTCTTCTGTTGGTTGGTGAGCATATTCGGAAAAGGTTAGTAATGTTGATCACTGAGATTCAGTGGTGTCATTTTGGTGTCTGCAGCTATCAGAGTTTGATAGAAAATATTGTTTTATCTGAGAAAATCATTTCTGAGTGACTTAATCTGCTCAGCACATAACTGTACAACATCAAAAATTCCTCTTCCACCATCATCTTGAGGTAGGTTTAGTCTATATATAGAAGACTGCAGATGGTGCATTCTATGAGCTGTCATTTTAGTTCTTATCAATCTGTTTATATTTTCCAGCTCTGTATGGGACCAATGTACCACACCGCAGGAGTAAGCTAGCGTTGGAATTGCTTAGCTGTTAATGGCTTTCATAAGACTTAATGAGGTAAGTTGAGTTTTGAAGAGCATTATTAGGTGAGTTTGGAATTTCATTGTTAGTTTCTCTTTAATTGTTTTATGCTCAATCCTGTTGGTCTGTAGGTATCTTAGGTATTTTTAAGGATCTGTTGACATTGCTTCTATTACTGTTTCGTTTCATTACTTGGCCTTCCGTAAGTTTTCCCTTATAGACTGAGACTGTTTGACATTTACTGGTACCTAGCTGTATGCCTATGTGTGCACTTAATTTAAAGACTAGTTTCATCAGTGACTCTAGATGGCTCTTTGTTGAGGCATACATTTTCAAGTCATCCATGTAAAAAAGGTGGCTGATGTTTTGTGTGCAAGTGGTTGTTCTTATCTTGAAGCCATATCCGCAAGATTGGATTGCTCTGGAGAGTGGGTTGATAGCCAGGCGGAAACAAAACGCACTAAAACTATCCCCTTAGAATATCCTTATTCTGTGTGTCAAGTTCTCGACTTCCATTATGCTATCATGCATTCGTATTTGAAGCTTTGTTGACAATTTGCTCATAACATCTATGAAAAAGGCGGTATCTATTATAGCTTGCTCCTTATAGCCCATGACTTTTCGCCTACATCCCTTCTGTTCGCAGGTGAATGTGTGGTTGGCTTCAAGGTAGGTGTAAGCCTTATGACAAAGCATTGAGGAGAAAAGCTTATAAATTGTAGGCAAACATGTGATTGGTCTGTATTAGGACGGTTATTTGGTATCCTCATTCTAGGTAGCAGATGCGTTATTCTTTTTATCATAAAAGGAGGCATCAACGTCGGATCAGAAAGCACACCGTTAAATGCGTTGGCTAAATGTTTGTGTGTACCAGTAAAAGATTTAAACCAGAAGTTTTGAACACCATCCTGTCCAGCAGCTTTCCAGTTAGCCATTCTTTTGCAGCTGTTTGCTATGTCCCTTTCACTAAAATTAATGGGGTCCATTTTGGAGTTTGCGAATTTTTCCGATTCCTTGGATATCCAGTGCGCGTTGTTATTGTGATGGAAAGGTACTGACCACAAATTTGACCAAAAATATTTGATTCTATCTTTTGAGGGTGGTATAATTTCTCTGAATGCTTGGCTCTCCAAGCCACGGTAGAAGTATTTTTCACTTTTTGTGAAGCTGCTGTTTTGTTTCTTTCGCTCGTTACTCTTTTTGTATCTGGCAATTATTTGAGCGAAAACCGACAGTTTAAGTTTCAGCATGTCGAGGTGGGCGACTATGATGTTTTGGGTTTCCCGATTTCGGTTTCTTTTCCTTAAAGCTTTCGTTCGAGTTCGCAGTTGTGGTGGGAGAGACCTGACAAGTTTATTATTCCAGTTCCCATTTACGATTTGCTGTGCTCTACCTATTTCACTTCTTAGGCTTTTAATCTTCTACTTGAGCCTCTTTTCCCATAATAGTATTTTAGATTTTTTGGCTTTGCATAAGCTTTTTATTCCAAATTTTGTCCATTTGCTTCTAGGGTTGCCGCTGCATTGGTGAGAGTTTTTGATAGCACCTTGTTTGTTTCAGTATGTATTTTTTTGGTACTTTCCTTGAATTGTATCTTTGGGAGCTTAGCCCATCTGCATGGGGCTATGCCTTCTAGTTTTATAATGCAGGTCTTAAAGTTGTCTAGCCATTTGGTATTTAATGGCTTCGCGTTTTGTTTCATGACTCTGATTTTTTCCGGGGCTCTGCTGGTTGCGATTCATGACATTTTCTACTGTTTCTTGACCACGTAGTTCACGACGGATTTCATCTTTTATTTGCTCAATTACTGGCGGTGGTAGCAAATTGCGTACTACGGTTGCTTGTTATTGATCAGCGATTCTCTGTTCCGAATTGGAGGGGAGCTCAGGTCTTTTTTCAATAAGATTTTGATCTGTACATAGTGAGGTCAGTTTCTATGTTTGTGACTCTATAGTAGGCTGACTGAAGCATTGCGCCTCATCAACTTGAGCGGGTGACCCTATGTTAACTGGGTCTTTCGATTCATTGGCTTGGCCTCTAAGACGGTCTGGTCCTTGTCCATAGCGTGGGTTCTCTGCATATACATTCTCAAAACGGTACCGACTCGGGTCCTGCGGTCAGGGTCCGCCTAAATATCTTTTGTGTCTTGTATTGACACGGCTTCTGGGCTGCTTCCCCATAAGCCAATTCTGGTTTTTCTCCACCCCGTGTATTTTATTTCCCCGGCACCCTCCAGTTTGTAACTGACGAGTGTCCCCATCGCCAGGGGTGGCCCCCAAAAGCTGACCAGCAACAGCCACGGGTTATTATTATTATTATGCTTGTCTTCACGCATGTGCGGGGGGTTTCTTGAAGTTCTGGTCCAGAGACCTAGGTCTGACTGGAATCAGCAACTCATTGGATGAACTTGCAAACTGTGTGGCAGGTATCTATGATGATTGCCTTTTGACTTCGGTGGCGAGTTCGGAGTACTTTGAGATCTTCTCGTGTCTCGCTCATATTATGTTTCGGCTGAGCGGTATAGTGATGTCAACCAGTGTGGCTGTTTTGTTTCTCTGTTGTGCCGCACGGTCTTAGAGCCTGGGGTACTAGCCATTGCTGGTGTTATCCCAATAGATTTACTTGCGCTTAAAAGAAAAAACTATCTATAAATGAAGAATAGCAACAGAAGGAGCAGAACAAACTTTGAATAGAACAAAGATCGCCGAAGAAGAAAGAAGTACAATGCAATGGCAGCAGAGGTACCATGCTGACTTCAGAGGAAGATGGACTGCACATCTTTAACGATTTTCGAAGCCTGGACCAATAGAGGACATGGGGAAGTAAATTATTACCTCATACAATTATTGTCCGGTTGTGACACCGAACTGCCTGGCATGTGGTCATACTCGAGACGACGCGGAGCACACGTTTTTTGCCTGTCATCGGTGGGAACCAAAACGTCAATCGCTGAGAGAAATAATATGACATTTCACTACAGATAACATCGTGGGATTGATGCTACAAAAGGCAGAGAAATGGAATCTCGAAACCACTTTTGTTGAAATGGTCTTGCCATCAAAGAAACAATACAATTTGGAGGATGACCTGGGATAATTTATAAGAAGACCAGGCTCTCACGACAACCCTCGTAAAGAAGAGTCGACAATAAAAAGAAATGTAGAACGAAGTACCACATAAGAGGCAAGGATTAAGATAAAATGAATCATGCAACCAAGAAAGGACGAGTAACAGAAACGAACCAATGCTTAGTCAACAATGAACAGGTCATCCTTTGTAATGCTTAAGCGGGTCAAGGGTGACAACTTCCATGTTGAAGTTTTTTAAAAGAGGAAGGGTTTTAGTGGGTCGTACAGGCAATGAACATCCCCACACACCGGTGAGTCGCGCATTGCCACTGATGGTGCGTCTGCATATTTCCCCCCCCCTATTCTTCGAATAAGAAAAATATTATTAATATTATTCCTGTGACGGGTTGCTGGTCCCGCATCGGGCGCCTCCCTGTGTGGTGGATAAGAGAATGCCTTCCAGATATGGATGGTACCGGAGAATTCAAATATCCGGGATGAACCAAAACCAGCTAGGGGAAGGGACCCCAAATAATAAATACAAAATGAGTAGTGAGGTTAAAAACGTATTATCCCAGGTGGGCAATGCCGATAGGCCAAACTCCGATGCCGATTCCGATCGGGTGAAAGCCTCAGTGGTCGGTGCATGACCCAGGGGTTCTGGGGGGGCAGGCTCACTTAACCTAAGATTCTAATCGAATCCACAAAAAAGGCACTCGAAACGGGAAAAAAGATAAGTGAAGGGTCTATCTTCTTACGGCAGCGAGAGTCCGTACAAAGATTCCGAACCCATTCCGAGACAAACAGCAAGCGGAAAGCGGCTAGCTCAGCGAATACAGGGTAAAAACAAAAAAGAATAAAAGAAGCTCAAAATTCTCTGCAGAGTTCTGAATGGACGCTGATAGAAAGGAGGAAAAATGTTCGAGACAAGCAGCCGAAAGATCCCTCTAACCAGCTTCCTGCCAAAGATCCTCGAGGACGAAGACGGAAAGAGAAGGCCAGAATGAAGGCAACTATCATTAAGCTGTGAAACATTCGCAAGATTCGACCCACGGACACCGGGGCAGATGTCAAATCCGTCAGGAAGACGCGAACTGTCGAAGTGCTTGTAGAGCTCGGTCCTGGGACAAAAAATAGATCAGAGTTTGGGGATGCTCTCTAAATTATATAGGGTGAAAACGCCGAAGACCACTGAATAGAGCCAAAGTCCACCATTGAACTTAGAGACCTGGTTCGTCCAGGTTCCACCACAGAGGAAGCGGTAAACGCTGCTGTATATGCCGTTTTAACCAAGGGTTTTTATCTCAAATCTAAATGTTCTAGGACAGAAGTTGGGTATTATCACGCTACTTGAAGCAGACACAAAGGTGTTGCTGACAAAGGGTCACCTACAGATCGGATGGTTCAGCTGTCGTATTCAACTCAAGATGGTAGTCCACAGGTGTTACAAATGCCTGGGATTTGGCCTACAAGTGTGACAGCGTGGGACACAAGGCGAGTACCTGTCTGGCTGAACCGTGCTGGCCCTAGAGAGGCTTAAATCCCGCTTCTAATGATCAACGTTATCCAACTAAAGATGCAGAGAAGCAATTTGCCACTGAGCGTGTAGATGACATTCTGTTACTAAGTGAGCAATATAAGAACAGGAAGTCATCCTTCCTGTTTTCGGATGATCTGGGCACGGCTTCAATATGGATTTTTAACCCTAGAAATGTCCCTATCTCAATCAGTGGAACAGGAAATGGTTTCGTGTGGATAAAAAGTAAACGGATTAACTTCTTCTCCAGCTATTTGACCCCAAACCAACCTATAGCAGAGTACCGACAGATGATTGAATCCCTCGAGGATGAGATACGAAACACTACTGGCGTTGTTATTGTCGCTGGTGATTTCAATGCCAGAGCTGTTGACTGGGGAATGCCTCGGACAAACTCAAGAGGCCAGTATCTCCTCGAAATGGCAGCCAGAACCGGCCTCCAAATTCTGAATGTTTGTGACATGTCCACTTTCCTTCGCCCCTGTTTTGGAGAGTCCATCCCGGACATATCCCTTGGGTCGGAGAACATTTTACGACGAATATCCGACTGGCAAGTCCTCGAGGATTACACAGCAAGTGACCACATGGCTATTAGCTTGAAGGTCAATCACACATGAAGAGCTGCCATACTGTCTCATCGTATCCCTACTTCATCGCGACTATGGAACATTAATCGCGTCAAACAGGGGATATTCTCAGACTTTCTCACAGGTAAAGTGATCAGACGTCAAAATACTGCTGAAGAGACTTGCTCTGCAACGATGAAACAAGCTTCTGATGCATGCGACATATCCATGCCGAAGGTCATGCCTTGCACCAGTAAAAAGTTAACCTACTGGTGGACACCTGAAATCGCGTAACTCCGGAAGAAATGCCTCAGTCTTCGACGGGCAGTCTTACGCGCCCAAAGCCGTCCAGAAGCGAATGTGAAATTGGCTGAACACAAAGCCGCAAAACGGGAACTTCGCAGAATAATCAATCGCAGCATAGCGTGGTGCTGGAGGGAACTTTGTGAAGACGTCTACAACGATCCCTGGGGGATGGGCTACAAGATAGTAATCAAAAAGCTAGGCGCTCATGGAGCCAAACGTCATGGCTAAGGTAGTAGATGAATTGATCCCGACACACCCATTTCGTCCTACGAGAGAATTCAGAGACTTAGGTATTATCCCTACCCCTTCCATCAGGCAGATCTGATCTTCGCTGTTCAGTCCTTGTGCAACAAGAAAGCCCCAGGCCCCGATAGCATTCCTGCTGTGGTGCTGAAGCTCGTTGTCGAGGTGAATCCAACACTACTCTTGGATATGTATAACAGATGCTTAGTTGACGGCGTCTTCCTTTCCTCGTGGAAGGAAGCGCGACTTGTATTGAAGCAGAAAGGCGACCCAAGGGCTCCTTCATCTTATTGCACCCTGTGCATCCGAAATACAACTGGCAAGGTTATGGAAAAAATGCTCCGGTCCCGGATCAACTAAGCCATCATCGCAGCAGGTGGTTCGTCAAGACATGTATTCTGTCAGCCTCTGTAGTAGAACATGCAACAGTTGATTGTTTCTTGCTTGACCAGCTAATAGCCCCTGATGGCAATGAAAAACGGATCCAGTTACAGATTTGCTATCTAACGAATGATCTGCATAATCGGAATCTGCATATCTAAGTATCAAATCTGGAGATCGATTAAAGACAAGTTTTGCATTACTTGATCTCTGAAGATATCGGAAAACTCGCTTCGAATTAAATCGATGCAGTGCCACCATTGCAAATGGTAGGTATATCAAGCCTTATGCAAATCGCCGCATACATTAATGATCCAATTTCTTTTTGGTAGGACTTCAAAAAAAGAAGAAGATATACTACAAATTGGTTGTTGTTTGCCTTTTTTAAATCTTTTTTTCGGCTGTTCGCGCGTTTTGTATTTTAAACGTACTCCGATTTAGACGTTTTTTGTTTCATTTGAAAGAGGAGAATCGAGAAATGCTCCCGTATTTAGAACAACTCAAATCCGAGATCTCCTTCCCTCCAAGAAAGGGGCAATTTTTTTCGAGAATTGAAAATCTGAAAATGCAGAATTGAAGAAGGGGCCATATCCAGAAGCGTTTAAATTGAAAAAAAATTCAAAAGAGTTACGGTTTTCGAGTTTCATCAATTGTAAAGTCTGAATTATGCATTAATAATAATAAAAATTGAACACATTGGTACACTCAAAAATGTAAAATGAATATTATTTACAAAAAAATGGACCAAATTTATTAGTTGTTTGATTGAAAAAAAAATCTATTGGTGCTGGTAATTTTGAAGTTGTGCCATTGTAGTTTTATGTAAGCAGCAACTCCAAAAGTACCAGCACCAAAAGAATTAATACTATTTTGTATTTTCGAGGGCAACAGCTAATAAAGCGGGTCAAATATTTGTAAAAAATATTTATCATAGATTATCTTCTTCATTTTTGTAGAGATTCAGACCTTGTTCCATTGGAGCTCCTTGGGATCTACACTCTAACATGTGAAATCTTTATAGAATCGTATCAGTATATTTCTTCTGGTCGATACTGACACCTCCAGTAGCAGAATCTTTAACTATTATTATACCAAGGCAATAGTTTTCAGATCCAAGGTCCTTCATCTCCAACATCCCCATCAATTTATCTTTAATATTGACTTTTAGATTATCGTTGTTTGTGAAAATTATTACATCATCAACATACAAAGCAATTATAAAAACATTATCTATTTTGAATCTATAGAACACCCAAGGATCAAAAACAGCATAAGAAAATATACAGTAGAGATTGGCGGGAACGGTTGGAGCTGATCTTCCGCGCATGCCGCCATTCCGATGTAAATCCCACAGAAATATAAAATCCTCAAAAATCACACAGTGTAGGTGGTGTAGGGTTGATTCTTCCATTTGTGTACTTTGCTTTGTGTTGTATATTATGTGGTTGAGATAAGGTTTGTGTTTTGTTTTATTTTGATTTATCCGGTGTTATTTTTGAATATGGGTTTTGTTTGTGCGTCAAAACGTTGCCCAAATAAAAGTTATGCTTGCAAGAAATCTTTTTTTAGATTTACAACTGATCTAAACAGGTATGTAAAATAGAATTTTAATTTAATAAGCAAATAGGTATTATAGGCCAGATAATCCATTATCCTTTTAATAGCTTTATTTAGTGATCAATTGCCCGTGCCGAATAATGCAATGTGAATTAATACTAAATAGCTGCTACCAATATATGTAGGCATAATGTTTAAGCATTAGTTTTATAAAATATCTTTTCCAATTCTTATGAGCCTCATCCATAAATAAAGTTGATTCATATTAATCAACACACGTATTCAGTACTCATATAGAAAAATGTTTGCTCAATTTTGGGGTAATAATTTATTCGTTTATTTGCTCGAAGGCGGTAAAAGCAGATTCAAACAAAGCCGAATGCGTACATACAAACGGATTTTCCTTGAAGAATTAAATTCGGGTATAGCTGCTAATTTCGGCTATATTTGGATCCTCCTTCGAGTAATAACCGAATATGCTATAGCTATTAGAGTAGAGTATATACTCTATTACTCTGTGGCTGGCTATTATTACCTTCAAACTACCCTTAGGCAAAGATTTGAAACACCTAATCTTTGCCCTAGGTCCTTGAAATTCTAAGAAACTTTATATGGGCTTATAAAACATATTGGATTTTTTGGAGTGTGGATGGGGCCTATTATATCTCAAAATTTGATGAAGAACTTTGTATTTTATTGAGATATACTATTATAGAAATAAATGTGATTAATCTATATTAAAATTACTTTGTGGAAATAATCTCCAAGGGGTATAGCGATTTTACTTATTTGTAGTTATCCTGTACTATTTTCATGTTGTAACGCCTTTTTTGGTCTATACAGTAACCAAATTCATATAAATGATCTCTCATATTTGAACTGGGAAGTGATTTTTTATACTTTTCCAAAAATAGCACATTGAAAGTTTTATATCTTTAGAAAGTATAATAATTTTAAAATACGCAGAAATGTTTTACCTGAAACCAAGATAGTGGCACATAATTGAAAGCAAAAAAAAGTTTTTTTGGTATGATAAAATCCAAGATATCGCGCATTTATAAAAAATAGAGTTACTATCACTATCTCGAAAACTACGGAAGTGATTTTTTTTTTAAATTATTGAGTTTATCTTAATGAATCAAGCAACTTTTGTATTATTTTTTCCATAACTTTCACGGTAATGGAAATATTGTACTTTTTCACAGAAGTAGTTTATCCCTTTTCAGAATATCTTCGGAATTGCTCGGAATTTTGTAATTTTCTAAGCAGAACCCGAAACAGCCTAATAGACTGCTCATTTGACCCACAGGATTTACCGCGATCATTTTGAGAGGAAGATGTTCACCAGCAGCTTGTGTAACCGCTTAAATCCATCTGCATATTCAACTTTGTTTCCATCACTGGAAGGATCTTCACAAGAATCTCATGTACAAGATCATACATATACACCTAAATGCTGCAATTGGCACAAGGTCCCATCAAAGTCCCAAGATTAAAATCCTTCAAGACATTTAATTTAAATTTAAAATGGAATGCTTAGCCATTCACTTAATTGGGCCAACGTCCTATAAACAAATCTTGGTCAAAATATTCTGTCTTCCAACATCTCGAACACTTTTAAATATGGTTAAAGGTTTAACAATAACTACAGGTCTAAATAAACCTGAATTATTCGGAATAATAGAAATGAAAGCAGATAGTTTTGAGGAAAAAAGCAAATATTGTATTTTATGCATTGATGAAATGTCAATCAAGGCAAATTTATTTTATAACAAGTGAATAGAATCCATTGTTGTCTAGCAGAACATAAAGGAGAAAATACTTTGAAGCCCATCCTATATGTATCTGTTTTGATGCTTAGAGGTATTTTTTCTAAATGGAAGCAACCGTTAGCTTTCAGTTTTTGTAGTTCTTCATATCTGGCTGACTCATTACAAAAACATTTTTTTTCAATTACAATTAATCACAAAAGCTAATGGGGGCTGGATTGAAAGTTTGTGCTCTTACAGAAATGGGGTCCGATTATATTACTCTAAAAAAATATTAAGCATTAGTCCTGATAAACCTTACTTTTAGCGCGAGGGGGAGGAAATCCTCCTCATGGACATCGAGTAGGGTCTACCCACTCTACCCCGCCTAGGTTTGTCTGACCAATACTGGTCTCCAGCTACACTTAAGCCAGTTGGCCCATTGTATCTAAAACAATTCCGTACTAGAACATCGATATCAAATAGTCCATCCAGAGTCTGGGAAACCTTCTACTCAAACATTTTCCAGCCTAGAATATAATTTTCTTGATTGGGATATAGATCTTGATAATGCCATAAGTCTTTCTGAGGTATACGAAGTACTGAGATCTTGTCGCGACAAGAAGAAACCTGATCGGATGGAATTACTTATGAATTCTACAAAAATCTTCCAAATAATTGGGTTCTCTTTTAAAAACATGTCTCATCGATAAAATACTCCAATCTCATCTCTTTCCTGAAAATTGGTATGAACTAATCCTAAAAATGATCCACAAAATAGGCCCAAAGGATACCTAGAATAACTACATGTAGTCGGTCTGGACCAGTACGGTTCCTGAAGGGAAGACGCGTTGGAATTCTTCGGCGAATGCGTTCGCCGGGGAGGATCAAGAGGCAAGTAGTTCCCAGGAGCGACCAATAACAACCCCTCGTCCTTGTCTGTGCTGCGGCAAGGGTACCGGGTACTTAGTGGCACCCCTGGGTTTGTGCCGTGCAGGGCGATCTGTGTCGTGGGATAACGGGATCCTGGTGGCTGAGTCAGCTCCGGGACTCGCTTCGGGAAGCCGGAAGTCCGGCAACACTCCTCTTTCTCCCTGAGTTTCACTAGATGGACGGTCAAGACTAACCCACCTTGATCAATCGGCTGTACTGTCCTGGCAGAGGGCAGGCTGGGTGAGTCCCTAGGAAGCATGGATAGTGCGGTGGGGGAGTGGGGCACCGGTATTGCAAGCGACAGCTACGACTGTTACCGGGGGCTATATCTCTCGGGTAGCCCTGGCGCTGATACAGCGTCCCCAGTGCGGTATCCGTGGCGGTTGGGGATCCCGAAGGATGAATAAAATAAGGATCTATGGACACTAAAAAAAACTATTGAGCAGCAAGGAGGGGCTTCGGGCGATCTGTCCAGACCAGTGGTATCGAAAGACCTTCCGAAGAAAAAGAAGCTGTCGGGGGCAGCAAGGAGGCAGCTGTAGAAGCGGAAGGTGCTGCAGCAGAAGGAGGAGGGACAGAGAAGGTCTCCCACCAAAACGAAGCCTAAGTCGGGCACGGCCACTGGAGGTACGAGCGGGGGTAATACCCTGCCAGCTCAAAGCGGTGCGGCGACCGGCAAGCACCAACGCTCGCCAGGTAACACGCCCTCACCTAGGACTCGTCCTGGAAAGAGGGCGAAGGCCGGCAGACAAAGGTTGTCTCGGCGGCACGAGCTATGTTTTTTGTACCAAAATTGACTTCTTTTTTAAAGATTTATTTGATAACTAAGAAACAGACTTTACAGAATTAGAACTTGATCGGACAGCGTGACACCGATACTTGTATAAGACTATAAGTGACTTGGCCACATACGGCGAGGTCCTTAAATACTAAGATTATATGTCAGCGTTTTAGTAGACGCTAGGTAAGCATTTCTCTACATGTTTGTTCTATAATAGAATAATGTAGAAACAATAATTATAAAAATATAAATGGGCAAATTGGAATGAGTCCACATGGTTTCATTCGCAATGAAAGATATTGGTTCAAAACTGTCTTGTTCAAGAGTTAATTTAGAAAGTTGATCTAGATTGAATGATTTCAAATTTAATTTAATTGGTTTAACTTTCGAAACTTCACTTGGTATATGTGGGAGATAAACAGGTTCTTCATGCACATAACCTTCTAGATTTGCAAATTCGTAGTCTTTAGTGATAAATTTATAGGTAAAAGGCACGTTTATTAGAAAAGTACCATTTTTCATGCACTAAAGTTTCTGTAGGTGCGATGAGTAGGTATTTCTCGTTGCTGATGGGTTCTACGAGGGTCTCGTTGATTTCGACTGGAACATGGATACCTTGTGGGTCTTCTCTGACTTGGAGTAGGTTCTGGATGCAGGTGTCATGCTGGTGATTTCTTTCGATATCAGAAATTTTACAGATGTATTCTTCTAGCAATTCCTGGCACTTATGCTTGAGGTAGGAGATTTTATCTTCGGTCATTACCACATACGAGGTTGGGGAAATAATTGTGGTAGATTCATTAGTTGGGATTGAATAGAGATGATACAGGTTATAGGTTTTAGGGTCTAGTAAAGGAATATGCAATAAAAATACTACATGCTCTTCAGTTATATAGTATTCTACGTGAATAGTTTGCGTAAATAAAATATTATCATTAGGATAATAAAAATCTGTACCATGATATTGAGATAACTGATTCTTCATCATTCTCAAGGATTTTTTCTCGATTATTGAAAGGTGTAAAGATTTCAGCGAAGCAATACTTATAGCTGTTTATAGTCTTTCTATTATTTGAGAAAGATCTAATAGACTAATTTTAATCAAAGTTAAGGTATCAGTAGGGATCGTCCTTTTTAACCATTGAAATGTATTTTTCAATTCTGTTGAAGTTATTAGATATATTTCTAATTGTTTCTTTGTAATTCATAATTAAACGGTGGCTTAGGGATAGTTGTTCATTGTAGTGTTTATCAAGTTATCTTGGTTTACTTTCAAGTCTGTCAATGTTTCATCGTATCTTTCGGTATCAGATGCATCTAAGTTGCCGGATATAAATTTAAATACTGATCCCAGAGCATTAATTATTCCACGTGGTGTTCTTTTCTTATCTTCTAGAATGTCGGGGTGGATCATAGTTAATTGTGATTCTAGTTGATTCACTTTATTTCTTATATATTCGTATTCTATTTTTGGGCCATGATAAGCTTACTGTGGGATTTATCATAGAAATCTGTCATAAATTTCTCTAATTCTAGCATTTTTTGTCCAAGAATCTTGGTGGGGTAGTTGTGTAAAAATGTATGATAGGAATATTGTATCCTAGTAGGTTCTAACTTAAATGGTAAAATATCAGGATTATTCTCTAATGATTTAACTTCTATTTTAGGTACTCCTGTTATGGCATACTCTATTACTATTAGTAGGTAGGTTAGTCGTAGTAACTCCATCTGATACAAACGGAATATTTGTTTGTTTGTATTTACGAGTAGGTTTAAGTTCTTGTTTGTGCTTTGTATGTCCTTTAGTAGTTTTGATCTCTGTTCCTAATTCCTTTTTTATATTTACGGGTTTGTAAAGAGGTGTGGTTTTATTTCTAGGTAGCGTGGAAACGTAAGCGTCTAACGTATTTATGGGTGGTGGATCGATTCTATAGGAATTTTGTTTTTCTATATATTTGTCTTTCAAGTCTTTGGTTTTTTCATGGACAGGATTGTACAAAGTGTTAATTCTGGACCTTGAAATCATCTATATATGCGTTATATTGGTTTTTAAAAGTAATTTCGAGAATGTCTCTTTTATCGAGGTGCTTAAATTGTAGGTAAAAGTCCATTATCTCAAAGTGGAGTGAAGTAGAATGTTGAAAGAAAGAAACTCTATGTCTTCTCCACAATATATTGATTACACTACAATTAACAGGAGAGACATGTTTCGAGACTATATAGTCTCATTATCAATATTAAAAAAGGTTCTGTAACAAATTTGTACAAATTAGTGACAGGAAAATGTTGAAATATATCTTAAAAAAGTAAGATGGCTAAATTCTAAAAAATAAAAACCAAAAATAAATTCTAACTTGACGTGGACAAGTCGACTACATGATTGTTATTACAAGTTCGATGTGAAAGAGAAAAATTTTGGTTGAAGATCGTAAATTACAGCTCATCAACACATGAGTGGTGCCGTCTATAAATGACTGGAGATAATTAGTTAAATTAATATCGTATAAAGGTTGAAAAAGAAGAAAACTCTGTAATATAATATAATGACAAGAAAATAAGTGAGGTTAAGGAGAAGCATAAATATCCATAAACAAATTCAAAAGTTAAGAGTATTAAAGAACTGTATACAATCAAAATTAGTTTGTTCATTAAGAGGTATGATTAATGGGTTGTTGTTATTTGAATTGATTTCAAAGATTTCTAACATATTCAACAAACGGCTCTTGGGTGACAGGTGTAATATTCTTACATCTTTAGTGATATCAAAGGTATGTTTATGATTAATAATATGATTCGCAAAAGAACTGTTGGAATTGATCTCATGGAAAGGAACTGTGAGAAACAATGATTGATATTTGTCTATCACTTTGGTGTGTTCTTCTATTCTGATACTTATTTTTCTGCCAGTTTGACCTACATATTTGGCTAAGCAGTTTGTCTCATAGACACCTGATCTATCCAAGGGGCTAACCTTATCTTTGCTGTTGACCAACCTCTTATATAGTGTGTTCCGAGTGAAGAAGCATACCTTCAATTCTTGGTTATGACATTGGAGTATATTTTTGACTTCTTGAAAAACTTTGCCAATGAAGGGCAATGAACAATATCTAAATGGTAGGGCAGGTATAATTAAATTTCTATTTATATGTTTCAGCAAATGTCTATGGTATAATCTATCTATGAATTGAATAGGATAATCATTGTTAATACCGATTTGTTGAATGATGTTTAGTTCATTGTTAAAGTCTCTTGCACTTATAGGGATGGAGAATAATCTATGAAAAAATGAATTGAAGGAGCTCAGTTTATGCGAAATCGGGTGACATGATGAGAAAGGGATGATGTTGTCTGTGTAGGTTTTCGGTAGATTGCGAATCCCAACTTATTGTTTGTTTTTGTAATAAGGATATCTAGAAAGGGTAGGCAATTGTTAGTTTCAATTTCCGTTGTAAAAGAGATCGCGGGGTGTAAAGTATTCAAGAAAGTCAGAAACAGATGAAGTTGATTTAAGTTACCATTGAAAAGAACCAATCATCCACGTATCTGTAGTAGAAAATGATTTTATCATAATGAGTGAAATTGTGGAATTGCATCTCTAAATTATTCAGAAAAATGTCAGCTAGTAATGGGGAAAGGTTACTGCCCATGGCTAATCCTGTTAATTGAGCGAAAAATTCATTATTATATTTGGAAAAATGTTGTTTTAGGACAGTGTCTAAAAGTTGACAGATGTTAAGGCAGTGGTGAAAATTAGTGCCTGTTTCGAAGAGGAATTTTCTTACTAATTGGATGCAATCATCTGGAGGAATACTTGGCAAAAGGTTAACTACATCAAACGAAACCAATATGGAGTTGTCAGGTATTACCAAATTAGGAATTTTGTTGATTAGGTCTTTGGTGTTTTTTATTGAGTAGGGATTGTTGAATTCGGTTAATTCTCTAATAAGTTTATTGAGCCATGCTGCTAATTTGGATGTAGGAGAGTTACAATAAGAGACAACTGGTCTAATGGGTATGTCTGCTTTATGAATTTTCGGCAGACCATATGGTAATGGAGTAGACGGGTTCATGGGGATTAATTTATCCTTATTAGATTTATAGTATAAGATGGTATCTAAAGTGTTGTCTAAATCTTTTTTCACTCTTCTTACTTATTTGGTTACAGGGTCACAATCTATCCTTAGGAATCCGCCCGAGGTCAAGAAGTTGAGGACTTTGCTCACGTACTCAGAGCGATCTAAGATCACGAGATAATTTCCTCTATCTGCTTTTTTGATTATTAATATATTAATATTAACTATTATTATTACTAATAATCACAAAAGCAGATAAAGGGAATTGTCTCGTGATCTTAGATCGCTCTGAGTATGGGAGCAAAGTCCTCAACTTCTTGACCTCTAGCGGATTCCTAAGGATAGATTGTGATCTTGTAACCAAATACGTAAGAGTGAAGAAAGATTTAGGCAACACTTTAGATACCATCTTATACTATGAATCTAATAAGGATAAATTAATCCCCATGAACCCGTCTACTCCATTACTATATGGTCTGCCGAAAATTCATAAAGCAGACATACCCATTAGACCAGTTGCCTCTTATTGTAACTCTCTTACATCCAAATTTGCAGCATGGCTCAATGAACTTATTAGAGAATTAACCGAATTCAACAATCCCTACTCAATAAAAAACACCAAAGACCTAATCAACAAAATTTTTAATTTGGTAATACCTGACAACTCTATATTGGTTTCCTTTGATGTAGTTAACCTCTTCCCAAGTATTTCTCCAGATAATTGCATCCAATTAGTAAGAAAACTCCTCTTCGAAACAGGCACTAATTTTCAGCACTGCCTTAACATCTGTCAACTTTTAGACACAGTCCTAAAACAAATTTTTTTCAAATTTAATAATGAATTTTTCTGAATAATTTAGAGATGCGATTCCACAGTTTTACTCATTATGATAAAATCATTTTCTACTACAGATACGTGGATGTTTGTTTGGTTCTTTTTAATGGTAACTTAAATCAACTTCATCTGTTTCTGACTTCCGTGAATACTTTACAACCAGCGATCTCTTTCACAATGGAAATTGAAACTAACAATTGCCTACCCTTTCTAGATACCCTTCATTTTTTCATAGATTATTCTCCATCCCTATGAGTGCAAGAGACTTTAACAATGAACTAAACATCATTAAACAAATCGGTATTAACAATGATTATCCTATTCAATTCATAGATAGATTATATCATAGACATTTGCTGAAACATATAAATAGAAATTAATTTATACCTGCCTTACCATCTAGATATTGTTCATTGCCCTTCATTGGCAAAGTTTCCCAAGAAGTCAAAACCATACTCCAACATCATAACCAAGAATTGAAGATATACTTCTTCACTCGGAACACACTATATAAGAGGTTGGTCAACAGCAAAGATAAGGTTAGTCCCTTGGATAGATCAGGTTTCTATGAGATTTTATGTTCCACTCCAAACTGCTTAGCCAAATATGTAGGTTAAACTGGCAGAAAAATAAGTATCAGAATAGAAGAACACACCAAAGTGATAGACAAATATCAATCATTGTTTCTCACAGTTCCTTTCCATGAGATCAATTCCAACAGTTCTTTTGCGAATCATATTATTAATCATAAACATACCTTTGATATCACTAAAGATGTAAGAATATTACACCTGTCACCCAAGAGCCGTTTGTTGAATATCTTAGAAATCTTTGAAATCAATTCAAATAACAACAACCCATTAATCATATCTCTTAATGAACAAACTAATTTTGATTGTATACAGTTCTTTAATACTCTTAACTTTTGAATTTGTTTATGGATATTTATGCTTCTCCTTAACCTCACTTATTTTCTTGTCATTATATTATATTACAGAGTTTTCTTCTTTTTCAACCTTTATACGATATTAATTTAACTAATTATCTCCAGTCATTTATAGATGGCACCACTCATGTGTTGATGAGCTATAAATTACGATCTTCAACCAAAATTTTTCTCTTTCACATCGAACTTGTAATAACAATCATGTAGTCGACTAGTCCACGTTAGAATTTATTTTTGGTTTTTATTTTTTAGAATTTAATTTTATTTTGGGGTTCACAATGTGAAAGTTAAGAAATTTTTTCTTCTCGGAATTTAATTTTATTTTATTGACTAATTTTGGTTCTAGATCAGGTTTATTTTTCATCTCCACGTGAGTACCATATTAGCCATCTTACATTTTAAGATATATTTCAACATTTTCCTGTCACTTATTTGTACAAATTTGTTACAGAACCTTTTTTTAAGATTGACAATGAGACTATATAGTCTCGAAACATGTCTCTTCTGTTAATTGTAATGTAATCAATATATTCTGGAGAAGACATAGAGATTCTTTCTTTCAACAGTTATTGTTTACATGAAGTTGACAATCTTTCATAATATTTGGCCAATAATATATTCTTTCAATTTCTTGCTGTAAATCTCATATACGTCTATGAGTGGTATTATGTAACTTATTTAATATTTCAGTCTGTTGTTCTCTATTTGTAATGTCTTTTAAAAATTTTCTTGTAAATATTAATTTCGAATTATTATTAAAGTTAGTTGTTGTAGTTAGTTGCTATTTCTTCATACATTCCTTGATCTGGAGAATGGATAGCATTTGTCACATTCCTGTAGGCATATTCTTTTAATATATTTTAAATTTCATTCTCATAATTGTTTCTGGTTATTCGTACTTCTAATCGTTCTCCATTGAATATCTTAGTGGTCTTCGACATTGGTTCGTTTCCAAGCTTAAAAACGAATTGTCTTTTGTATAAATTCAAAGTTTTGTCAGTTATAGTAAGTTCTGTGGAAACATCGTCTTCTTGCGTATGTATAGTGTTGTTATCTGTTTATGTTTCTAAATTTATATTTAAGATAGGTGTTTCATTGTCTGGTGGTTTGATCTGAATATCAGAGATTAGGTTTACTTTGTTTTGTTCTTGACTATTCTCGCTAATATCTAATATGTCATATAAGTTTTCTAAATTGGGTAATGGTCATTCGGAGATATCTCCAGGGTTCACAAACAGAGATAACAAATCGTCGGTATCGCTAGAATGATTGAGTGGCAAGGGACACGCTTTAAGTCTTGATAGGAAATCTGCATTAGCATTAAGTTTACCCTTCTTGTAAACAATTTTATCATCAAATTCCATCAATTTCAATCGCCATCGAATCAATTTGGAATTTGGTTCTTTGATATTATAAAGCCATTGTAATGGTTTGTTTCTATAAAGGTAAGGCCTACAAGGCCTAAATTGCTTTGTTGCCCACACTTTAGCAAGGCATTCGTTCTCAATATTTGAATAATTTATTTCGTGGTCATTCAACGTTCTAGAAATAAATGCTATTGGTTTGTCGGAACCAATCACTCCTTGGGATAGTACTGCTCTTAATCCTATATTTGAGGCGTCGGTTGTTAGAATGGATATATCAAAATGGGTTTGTTACATAAAATTTGTTTCATCGTTTCGAACGCTTCTATGAATTTAGATGTATGTTCGACTTTACTATTTTTCTTGAGACATGATGTCAAAGGTTTCGCGATGGTGGCGTAATTTTGAACAAACTTACGATAATAACCTGAAAGTCCTAGAAAACTCTTTATCTGTTTGTTGGTGGAAGGAATTTTCAAATTTCTTATCTTTTCTATCAAGTTAGGATTTGGTTTGATACCTTGAGTTGTTATGATGTGTCCTAAATATTCAGTTTCTTGTAAGAAAAATTATTATTTATCGAGTTGGATTTTGAATCGTTGTTGTCTTAGTCGTTCTAATACTTTTGTAAGATTTTGTAGATGTTCCTCTAAACTTTTCCTAAAATGATGATGTCGTCTAAATATACAAGGCAAATTTTATTTAAAAGTCCCCTGAGTACATTGTTCATCACTAGCGCAAAAGCTACCGGTGCGTTTCTGAGTCCAAAGGGCATTCGTAAAAATTTGTATTGTCCTAGTTCAGTTGAAAATGCTGTTTTATGTCGGTCTGTCTCATCTATTTCAATTTGGTGGTATCCAGATTTTAAATCTATTTTTGAAAAATATTCTGCGTCACCAAGAATGTCTAAGATGTTAATTATTTTGGGTAATGGAAATTTACCTTCTATTGTTTTCCCATTCAATTTTCTAAAATCGATTACCATTCGCCATTGTTTCTTTCCGTCTTTTCCCTCTTTCTTCCGAACTAAAAATACGGGTGCTGAGTAGGGTGACGTACTTTTCGTAATTATATTATGATCTAATAACTCGTTAACATGTTTATTAACTAATAATTTCTGAGTATGTGGGAAACGATAGGGTTTTGTAAATATCGAAATGTCAGAATTCAATGGAATTCGATATTTGATGATGGATGAAAAGGTCAGTTTGTCTCTTTTGTTGTAAAACGTGTCTTGGTATTCAACTAATTTGTTCCAAATTAACATCCGGTCATCATAATTCTTAATGTGCGTCAGCTTTTCGGATAGAATTAAATGTCGCGTTTCGGTTGTCTCGTAATTTCTTGCATGGCAAAGGTTTATATCCTTAAGATTCAGGTGCTGTGCTATAATCAGTTTGTCCAAGCAAAGACGCTGAGTCTGGGATATTTTCTGATGCTGTATCGGGACATTGACTTCAAAATTAGAAACAGTGTTAATGTTTTCTGGGATAACGTAATGTCCAATTTGTTGTTTAGGAATGAGAACTGTTCCTTTTCGAATTGTTTTGGGCATTATTACGGTTTTCTGACCAGGTTGAATTTCCGCTTGAAAATAAGTACGTGCTGAAGACTCCTACCTAAACAGATCATATTCTATATTATTCAATGTAACTTTACCGGTGTTGTAAACTAAAATCATTTGCAATTGTTCTAACGTTTTGGTTCCCAATAATATATCGAAATGTTGATGAAAATTTACTATATAAAATTTAACAAATTGTCCTACTTCAAAAAAACTTCAAAACTTCATTATGATCTTATTGGTTCATAATAGTTTTGATAGTGAAATTTTCGATTTCAATTCTGTCCGGAAAATATTTATGAGCTATGCGGGGGCTTATTAGTGAATTCGTTGCTCCTGAATCTACTGAAATTTTGAGATTGTTAATTTCAAAATATGGTAGACTAGATATTATAATATTATGGTTGGTTTCTATGATTGTTGTTCCGAGGCCGTTAATGGAAAATTTTCGGTCTCTTCATCGTAGCATATTTCAATATCATTAGAATTATTGTGATATTCTGAATAGTCAAATTCTTGGGCATTTGGAAAATCTGCGTGATATGGTTGTTGTACTACTTCATTTAAGTGTATCTGGAGGTTTCGCCAGTGTTTAAACTGCGATTGATTCGACCTATTACTATTAGCAATTGAACTGAAACTAGTAGTCTGTGCCGGTGTTCTTTGAAACGGTGCTTGAGTATTATGATTATTATGTTGACTATGATTAATTGGTGGTCTAGGAGAACTGGTATTTGTAAACGGATGATTATAATTAGGAAACATATTATATCTGTTAGGTGTAAAAATATACTGATTATTAGACGGTCTATAAGGTTGGGGTTGATTGAATTTATTTATCGTTAGAATGGATGTATCGGAGGTATGTTTTGATACATAGTTTAATACAGTAGAGGTAGCTTCATTCAATGTCCTCAACTGTCTCACTTCTAAGATAGTTTGTAGCATGGGGGAAGAATTGTTGAATAGAATTTCTAAAGCTGTTCGTTAATTTCAAAATGGACTGCTCTCTGTTCTCTGGTAATTTGATCATCGCTATTTATTTTCGTGTTCAACTTTGACTATAATTGTTTGACTCTCTCTATAAATTCAGCTAAAGTCTCTTTGTGATTTAATTTCAAGAATTTAAATTTATAAGCAATCGTCTGTCGGTTAGTATGATCTCCAAACTTTGTCATAAGACATGTCTTTAGTTCGGTCCATGTTGTTATTTCTGGTCTTGTACTTATGAATTGTTCGGCAATGTCAGTGAGTTTACTAAGTACAAGGCAAAATGAAAAATCACTCACAGTTGCATCTGTTGAGTTTCCATATTGGTTCAGAAATCTTTCTTCTCTACAAATAAATGATTCGAGGGTGTCTGCATCTCCGTTATATTTAGGTATAACATCGCCATAATTTTGACTGCTGAAATCAGTACTTCCGTAGACATATTTATTTGTTTAGGATTGCTGATTGAATTATCCAAATATGTATCACTTAGCAATGAAAATCGTATGTATTGGAATAAATGGAATGTGGTGACTTACTTTTCTTATTTGGTTGTTTCGCTTGTTGGTGTTGCTGGTTGGTGTTGGTGAAGTTGTTGGTTGATGTTGGCTTTGGGTTTTCAGCTTTCCTTCTGAACTGTTGTAGGTTCTCGTACTTTTCACTCACTAACTTGAGAAAAACTTTGTCTAATGTTTTCGCACAATTTTCTGGGAACAACTAATAGCACTGTTTTCACGACTTTGTTAGTTGAGGAAAAACTATACGGATGAGCCAGTAATGTTTTTAAGTTATCAAATAAAGCTTTTTAAAAATGTAAATTTTGGTACAAAAAACATAACTCGCGGTGCTTCAAGGAGGAAGTGGCCAGCCTCCTCAGGATGGACCAAACCTGCCCCCACACCGAGGAAAAGGCAACCCTTATTAAGGGGGAGCTTGGCCACATTTTGGCTAACGCGCTGGACACGGCGCAGGGAGCTCCCACTTTCAAGCACTGTGGCTTCGCAGCGGGAGCGAGAGATCTCCAAATCAATCGTGGAATGGAGGGTCAGCTCCGAAGCCACCCTCTCTGACCATAAATCGATAATAATGAGACTCTTAGCGGTCAAAACATCAAAAGAGCCGTACCGGAAACTCAGGAAGACAGACAGGGAAGCGTACCAAACGCACCTGGAGTCTTCCGTGGGCAATGATGGGGCGGCCACTCAGATAACTTCTGTAAAGTACCTAGACAAGCGAGTCGACGTACTATCTGGGTGGATTATGAGTATTTATGAGCCCGCCTCGCCCCTGAGAAGAGGACAGCTCAGACCTGGCTTCGCCACATGGTGGAGCATGAGACTTGAGATCAAAAGGACCCACCTGCGGAGACTCTTCAACAGAGCCAAGTCATCCCGAAATAGTCCGACTGGGAGGTCTACAAACTATACCAAAGATCGTATAAGAAAGAAATTCGCTCAAAGCAACAGGAATAATGGAGACACTGTCAGAGGTGGTACTCAATTATGGGCTGTCGACAGAGCAAGAACTTCATCACGGAGCCATGCCGGAAATACATACAATGGGTGTCATTGACGACCAGACATGTTGGGCATGCATGGAGGAGGAAGAAACAGTGAAGCATCTCCTCACAGAATGCCCCGCTTTATCAGACTTTCTCAAGTTCATCCTAGGACTGAAGTGGCTGGATCTGACCAACATTAGACGCACCTTTAGACGCACCTCGCCTGCGGCAATTCTGAGGTATCTGGACCAGGTTGTCAGGATACTCGGGGAACCGTAGGTCTGAGGAGCAAGGGGAAGAGGCACAATGGGCTGAATTGGCCTAACTACCCGCTTTGGCACCCCTGCGTCAAATAATAATAAATAATAATAAATAAAGGCCCAAAGGAAGATACCAATAACTACAGATGTTAGCACTCATTACCTGCCCTTTAAAAATTTTTACAAATATCTTGAATAAAAGATTAGATGCTTGGTCTGAAAAACATAGAATAGTTCCCGAATCTGTCAGGTTTTAGAAAAACAAGAGGATGCCTTGACAATGTCTTTATACTAAGCGCAATCATTCAACTACATCTCCATCTAAGAAAGAGAAAAATCATTGTAGCCTTTGTCGATTATAAGAGAGCATTCGACTTCATATCTCACTCTCTACTATGGCAAAAACTCCATAGTTTAGGTATTAGTGGTCGACTTATGTCATTGATAAAGAAACTATATGAGAACGCTTCCTTCAGAGTGTCGGCAACTGACGGTCTAACGCAATCAATCCCCATCAGCACTGGAGTACTCCAGGGTGAAACTTTCAGCCCACTTTTGTTCTCACTATTTCTTGCAGATATTGAACAATTTTCCTTGAGTTATGGCGCAAGAGGAGTTAATATAGATGGAAAAAAATTAAGTGACATTGCTACTCTACGCAGATGACCTTGTCATTATTTCGAACAGTGAGGTGGATTTAAATCGAAAACTTAATATTCTTCAAAACTACAGTGAAAGTAATCTTCTTACAGCCAACGTCGATAAAACAAAGGTTATAGGTTTTTTCGAAAGGGGGACATCATAAATTAAATCCCCACAAATTCTACTATAACAGTTCTTCACAAGAGGCTGTAAGGTCTTTTACATACCTTGGAGTAGTCTTTTCATCCTCATCATTGTTCAGGGAAACGGCCTATCGTACAGCTGGGAAAGCTAAGCAGGTCATCGGATCCGTTGTCCCTATCATGTCAAAAGCACGATTACCGACGTGGGACTCAGGTGTCTCCCTATTCTATGCCTTAGTTACTAGTATACTTTTCAATTGCATACCACTTTGGGGAATAAGATACATTGAGGTACTGAAGAGAGTCCAGCTCGCCTTTTTCAAGAGGATCTTGTGTCTCCCAAAAAACACTCTCTTATAATTAATTTAAACTTACCCTAAACTGGATTCTCAAAGTCTGTCTTTCCCGTATGCTCAACTTGTCAAATAATGGAGAAACCAAATATAACTAGATGAGCAGCTTAAAAATTTTTTAAATCTTGCTGAATTTAACAAAGAAATAAATGTAAAAAATCTAAGACAACAAAAAAAATTACTCCTGGACTAATTCAAAAATAACCTATGACATAAGGGCTGAGAATTACTTTATATATCATCCCATCTTATCTTTTATAAAAGAATAAATCTAAAAAGTACCTTCCAAGACTACTAACAAATGCCTGTACCAATATATATATATATATATATATATATCAAAGGTTTTTCGTATACCATTAATTTAAAAGAATTATGCACAGCCTGGAAACAAAATTCTCTTTACTGCTCACCCATACCACCTAACATTAAGTACTTAGAAAACACCGATCAATTCATAAGGGAACTTGACAATATAACACCTAATATAGCCAAGACCATAGTCACACATTTTTGGAATATACTCAAACTAAGAGCTTTTATCCTAAATGAATAATTCTAACACTTATTTGACTTATTTTACATTCGATAAGATAAATTTAATCTAATTTCACTTTGTACTTTATAGCTTCAATATGGGTAGATATAAGGATAGAATTGTACGCAGCTCATAACTAAACTGTTGTTACAAAACTGTATGTTTTTAGAAACAATAAAGTATTGATTGAAAGATTGTATCTAATCATCTTATTCGCAGCGCAGATCCTGACTGAGCCTAGTGCCTCAGACTGCGGTATGTAAAGCACCCAATCCAGAATAACTGTATTTTGTACAAACCTGTACAAGTCTTTTAATGAGTCTGGGTCACCATTTGATAACCCACATATTTGTTGTCTTGTGCGGTCTAGGGAGCCGCAATCGCACAGTATGTGAAAACCTGTTTCCGACTCCTTACCGCATAGTCTGCATATTAAGTCCCCGATGTACGGAGTCATTTTGTTGAGATGCACCTTAACTGGTGCATGACCAGTCATAAGCCCCGTCACAGTTTTAAGCTGGTTTCTGTTTAGTATCAGAATTTCCCTTGCTTTCTTCTGACATGGGCTTGGAATGTATTCTTTCCCGTATCTGTTATCTGGTGTGTTGCTCCATTCTTGTTTGTGTATCTCCAAAACTCATTGGTTGACTAATACACCTACTATTCGTTTAGACATTACTAGTATCATTCTTCGTTTTTGGTTGTTGTCTGCCCCTTTTCTAGCAATTTCGTTGGCTTTTCCATCGTCTGCCGTGTCCTGATGTCCTGACGTTCAGATGAGCCTTACGTGATTCCGATTTCAGTTTTTATCCTCCTTGTAAGTCCATACCATCTGTGAAGTCACCTCCTGACTTTTTAAAGCCTTAAGTGCCACCGGACTCTCTGTCATATTACAGATTTGCTTCTTTACAGCGGCTCTCTTGTTGTTTTTTTTTGTGCATTCGAAAATTGCATATTCCCCTGCTGGATAAACAGAAGTGTTGGTTCCAAGAGCTTGGCAAATGCAAGTAAATAGAATATTAGAAAAGCCTGAGCCGGTATCTTTTTCGGTTGTGGATCAATCAGTGTACCAGACCTTACCTTCAAAGATTGTGCTTAACACATTACCAGACCATTCAGTCCAGCTTGATATATTTATCCTGAAAGTATTTTCAAGAAATTGTCTTTTCAAAATGAGAGCAGTTTCCTTGTTTAACAGATCCCCTGTCACAGCTTCGACGATACTCATGAGTCTTGTTCCAATACTACACTTTAGGCTACTGAATCAAACCAACTTAGAGAATGATAAACCCTCAGTCAGATTTTTAGGGCTTTATTTAAATCCAAAACTCAAATGGCAAAATCATGTAAATGTTTTATCTAAAACAATCACTTCTTCTATATTTATGCAAAGACAACTATCGAATCTTGTCTCTAAAAGTGTCTTAATTAATGCTTACTATGCATACATACATTCGAAAATAAATTATTCAATAATTCATTGGGATCATTCTACATCCGCAACTAGGATTTTCAGACTACAAAGAAAAGCTGTCAGAATAATTGCAGGCCTCAGCTCCAGAGTTGATTGTAGGACTATGTTTGTTCGCCTCAAAATACTGACTCTCCCATCTCTATTCATCTACCAATCTTTGTTGTTTGCGTTTAACAACAAAGGACTGTATATTAGTCACAGTGTGATTCACTCTCATGACACAAGGAATGAAAATCTAATATGTTTGGAATTTCGGCGACTTAGCGCAACCCAAACAAGAACATGTCATCTTGCTTCCAAAATGTTTAATAAATTGCCCAACTCAATTAAAAACATCAAAAATTATAAAAAGCGATGAAGGAAAATTTAACAGTGAAATCCTTTTACTCAGTTTCTGAATTCTTTGCTGACGACTTTGGGAATGTTTTCATTAATTTCATTAATTGTATTGATTTAATCAATTTATCTATGATTATATATATATACCTACTTGTATTGTGTACCTACTTGACCTGTGTAAAAATATTTGTTTATTTCTATCACCAAATAAATCTATTTTATTCTAATGTTGACAATGACCAGTGTGTTACTTATTCTGAAAGCACCTAATCTTGCCTCACTCTGCACGACTAGATGCAATGTATGTACTTTGTTTTGTTTTCTTCGACCACACCAAAGAAGCATATGTTATGGTCAGTTTTACTACCATGTTATATAGCCAGTGTATATGTCGTGGCTCAGTTCCAATTTCTTTCCAAAGAAGCGTCTGGCCACCATTAATGATGTTTCCGCATTTTTAATGGTTCTATCTAGATTTTGGTTCCAACTCAGTTTAGAGTCTAATATGACCCCGAAATACACAAATGCCCCTTTAGTCTGTGTCATCACTTATAATCTTAGTAGAGCTTGAATAATCTCCGAAAAGTTTTTCCAGCCAAAAGAAAATTTCTTTAAAAAAAATGAGCAACTAGGAAACAAAACGGAGAATAATTCAAGCATGCGGGAGATTTAGTACGAAAATTTTATACCCAAGATTATTTTTGAAATAGATTAAAAGTTTTGACAGTTAAGAAATAAATATTTGTCAAAAATAATCTACGCTTGTTATTCTAGCATCTGCACGTGACAGCTGTCAAGCCAGGTAAATTATCAGTTATTAATTCTGGAGCTAAGTCACGTGACCCAAAAAAAAAATCATTATTATTTCTTCTCGAAGCTTTAGGGGTCGGAGTCCCTTTTTTCGTCTTTGAGAGAATGCTACTATGACGGATTCCTGGGCATTGATATTGAGTTCTTCCTTGTCCATCCATCTTGTTACCAAGTTAAGAGCTTCTTGCATGCGACCTCTGACATTATGCTTTTCTTGTGATAAGATGACTATTTCATCAGCATATCCAAGGGCTCTGTGGTTTTTATTGTCCAGATCTGTGAGGAGCTAGTCCATTACAAGATTCCACAGGAAAGGAGATAGCACTCCGCCCTGTGGACATCCTCTGGTCGCCCAATAAAGTCGAGAATACAAACCTATTTTTCAAAATGGAGCCTGTCCAGGCTACACAAGCTTCCTGGACCCCTCTGTGTCAGAGTGATGAAACAATTGAGTTTATAGAGTTTATGTCGAATGCTCTTTATATATCGAGAAAGGCCGCTAATAGTACCTCTTTGTTTTCTAGTGCTGTTTCTGGAGAAAAGCCAGTCTTGTATGAATATTGATGGTGTAATCGTCTCTCCAACATCACACCATCTTTTATATGTCTATCTCCAAGCTTTTCTAGAGTCTTTTTTAATTCCCTGGAGACCTTGATCGCTGAAATACCAACCATGAAATAGTAATCATCCTAGGCGATCTTAATGCCAAAATTGCATGCAGCACGCATGGAGTCGACCACTTGCGCAATATCGTTGGAAAATATGGCATTGGCAATTTTGTATTGACAATAACTACAGCGTCATGAACACAGTGTACAAGCAACATATACGTCGCCTATTCACCTGGACATCGCCAGATATGAAGACCAGAAATCAAATATACTACATATTAATAAAAAGTCGCTAGCGTACGCCTATCCAATCCGTAAAGACACTCCCGGGTGCAGATTGCGGGTCCGATCATCAGCTCCTAGTATACAGTTTCCGTATAAAACTACAAGCATGTAAGAGAACAACTCTGAAATCAAAGCTGCCAGTAATCACGGACAAAGCCTCATTCATAAAGGCGTTAGAACGCAATATTGCTGCTAAAATACTCCCGCAGTTGTATACAGATCCAAACACAATGTGGCGTGATACCAAAAACACAATAGTATCAGCTTTAGAGGACACTCAACCTACGACCAAACTTCGCAAAAAACAACATTGGATATCCAACAACATACTCGCCATAATTGAAACCAGAAGGAAGCTGAAGAGCATGGGCCTTAGAAATCAAGAACATCGTGACAAGTTTAACCAACTTTCGAAACTCATTCAGACGAACTACAAAAGAGACAAAAACGATTATCTCAACACTATTTGTAGCTAAATACAACAAAATGCTAATACCACACAGTCAAAAAAAATCAAATATATAAGGCGTAAATTCAAACCCCGTGCCTGGGCGATATGCGACTCCAATAACATCATAAGCGCAGACATAGATGAGATCAGCGAAATCAGGAGGAAATATTGCGAAGACCTCTACAGCGAGGAACATGACAAAATTCCGGACTTTACCAACTAGAAGGAAGAGCCATCAAGAGACTTGCAAAAGATAAGTCACCTGGAATTGACATGATCACTGGCGAAATCCTAAGAACCCTGAGCGATGAAGGAGTAAAAATAATCCATAATATCTGCCAATAAATATGGACAACGGGAATATGGCCCAAGGATTGGACAACCTCAATTATCGTCCCGATACATAAAAAAGGGGCAACATCAAAATGCGATAACTATCGACTGATTGCACTAATATCCCATGAAAGTAAAATTATGCTACATATTATTCAATCTAGGTTGCAATCCTTCACCACCAAGCAAATTTCTCCGGAACAAGCCGGATTTATAAAAGGCCGAAGCACAACAGAACAAATTTTAAACCTGCGACAACTGATAGAAAAGGCCAGGGAATGCTATACACCTATGTATATCTGCGTTGTCGACTACGTCAAAGCCTTCGACAAGGTCCAATGGCACAAGTTGTGGCCAACCTTGGTAGATATGGGAGTACCTATACATCTTGTCCATCTGATTAGGCGATTATACGAAAATAGTATAGCTGTAGTCAGAATTGATAGAAAGGTGTCATTCTCTCACCACTGTTGTTCAATCTCTAGAGTGAAAGTATTTTGCGCACTGTGCTGGAGGACTGGAAAGGCGGCGTCACAATAGGATGTACAAAAATCTCAAATCTCAGATTTATGGATGACACACTTTTGCTAGCATGTAGCGAAAATGAACTAGTAACAATAACAGAAAGGCTAGAACTTGCTAGTTTGGAGTATGGCCTTGAGATTAACACATGATTGTTGACCGCGAGAACGACAACTGGCCATACACGCTATCAGTCGCCAAATACAACGTTGTTGACCAATTCATATATCTAGGCGCAAGCATAAACAACATGGGATGTTGCGAATCTGAAATACGTCGACGAATCCAGCTCGGTAAGACTGCCATGACCCAGCTTGCTCCAATATGGAAGAACAAGAACATAACTCGCCACTCCAAAATCAAACTTGTCCAGGCGCTCTTTTTCTCTGTGTTTGGGTATGCAGCTGAGACATGGACATTTTGCGCAGACGACCGTCGTCGATGCATTCGAAATGTGATGTTGGAGGAGGATGTTGAGAATACCTTAGACCGCACGACGAATAAATACCTCCAGCCTCGATGAGATTAAACCTAAACAACGCCTATCAAGCATATTGAAGTTTTTCGGGCACATCACGAGGAATGACAATATGGAAAAATTAGTTGTGCAAGCTAACCAGACGGCAAACTAAGAAGAGGCCGGTCAAATTACCGCTGGATCGACACCATCAAGCAACTTTTCCACACGGACATGGAGACCGCAGTACGAGAGACGGCCAACAGATCGCGATTGCGCGGCACCGTGAGACGAGTGATTGCCACACTTGATGATTCAAACCAATAGAGGCAACACTCCAGCATGTCACTACACGTCTGTCAAGAGGTTGGATTTAATAAGAAGAGGAGCTTATTGTAAATCCTTACACCATTGGTGATGGGTCCTCTGAGAGCTACATTCAAATTATTTCGAGGTGTTTTTAGATGATCGTTAAATCTCGTTGAGTAGCTGTGATGAGTACTAAGATTGCTAATATTGTTTTTATTTTTAAATATGAAGGACGATATTTCTAAAATATACAAGCAGGAGAGAGGAAGTATTTTCAGTCTAGTAAATAATGGTCTACATGAATCTCTCTGACTATTATTTAATAATGTTCTAATGCATTTTTTCTTTAGTACGAATAATTTCTGAGCTGCTGTTGCTAAGCCCCAGAGCAAGATTCCACATGTGAGTCGTGATTGAATTTCAGCATAATAAAACATTTTTAGTACTGACAAGTTGAGAACTCTTCGGATGCATTTTAGTTGGTATATTTTGGTGTTTAGTTTGGACATTGTATCTCTGATATGAATGTCCTAATCTAATGTATCATTTATAGTTATGCCTAAAAACTTCATGTTTTGGCATTGTTGTAAATTCACTTCTCCCATTCTAATATCTATGTTCCTAATCCTCTTTTGTCTAGAGTGAAATACTAAAAAATAGTTTTACCAGAATTAATATGCAATTTGTTTGTTGAGAATCAAAATATCAGTCTTAACATTAAATCATCACAGTTTTGTTGGATGTTTTTTAAGGAGTCTTCCGATACCAAGATCGACATATCATCTGCGTAAAGTGTTAGCTTGTATTCATCTAAATATGTGACAATATCTGCTAAATACAAGGAGAATAATTTAGGGGCAAGAACGCTTACCTGCGATACGATTTATTGATATCAAATCTGCGCGGTGTATGCTGTCCGACCATCAGCCTTACTGTGAGAAATCTGTATATATTGCTTTCTACCATTAAGAAAAGACCGAAACCATTGATGTGTAATTCCTCTGATCCCATAATTCCATAGCTTTTCTAAAAATCGATCGTGTAGAACACAATCAAAAGCTTTGGTCAGGTCGCAGTATATTGCGATTGGAGATCTTTTCTCGTCCAATTCCGTTAATATGTCTATATATGTTTCTGTGGTCGCTATTGTGGTTGATTTGGATTTTCTAAATCCATGTTGTTCATCGGGTATCAGATTAAATATCACAATAAAGGAGGTCAACCTCTCTAGCATACAATACTCAAACAGTTTTGCAAACACTGATGTAAGAGACAATGGTCTATAATTTTCTAATAAATTTTTCGCGTTTTTTTTGTATAAGGGTATCACCTTCGCTATTTTCAAAGACTCCGGGAAAATTCCTGTTTCTATCGAGCAGTTTATGATATGACAAAATGGCTTAACTACATCTTCCTTGAATTCTTTTATAATATTGTTAGGCAGATCATCGGGACCAGAAGGAAGGTCGCTTGTTTTTAAGTTTTTCTAACTTATTTTTAAACCTATGACTTTAATTTTTGGCATAAAGCAACTTATTTAGTGTTTTAATATAATGTGGAGCAAGTTTTTTCTTATATAAGTTTATGAGTTTTTTTAGTGACAAAACAGTTTGCTATATAAAAAAAATATTTTGCAGGATTTATGTTAAGTCCCTCTTGGGGTCTAAATAAACAAAGCAAGCAAGTATATTTATTGTTCTTAAAAAATATAATACAGTAAATCAGATAGCAAAAAATGGTAGAAAATATCAATTGCCTATCCAAACACATTCACTGAACTAAAAATTTTTCAAAAGAGTAACCTGTTTATCTTCGTTTGAGGTTGGCAAATACGAAGACAAATACAAAACAAAATAATAATTGCTCAAGTCTTTAACTGTAATCGTCATCTAAGTCTGGACCCCCACCATGCGGGAGATTTTTGTAAAATGAATGAAACTGTTGTAGTATCCATTTTAACAGTTTTTGTAAATGCTGAATTTTTTTGGTTGAAATTATTTTCAAAGAATCTCTAATTTGTGGTATGGTCAATTAATATTTTGAGATCAAAAGATGGGATGTTAAAATAGGGGATCATTATAGTTCTAGAGCAAAAATAAACAGGTGAATACCACAAGGGACTGTACTAGGGCCTATTGTTTTTCTTGCATATGTCAACTCACTTATTCTTGTTAAGAACTTTAAGGGACACATTGTATCATTCGCTGATGACACAGCTTTAGTCTTTTACGGAAATGACTGGGAGGAGGTGCGCAGACATGCCGAAAATGGACTCTATTCTATTAACGAATGGTTAATATTAGATCAACTAACATTGAACGTGGAAAAAAGCATATTTCTAGCGTTTTCCGCACATAGTGACGGTCAACCAAGTTTCCAATCTCTGTTAATCCATAGGATCAACTGCTCTAAACAACCACGTAGCTGCAGAAAAATTAATAAAGCACCTTCTAATAAATATCTAGAGCTTTTGGTTAACCAACACTTGAGATGGGACGCTCACATTTCCTATCTTTCAAATAAAATTAGACAACTCCTTCATAAATTCTATGCTCTAAGAGATATACTACAAAGAAATGTATTATTATCTGTCTATAGATCATTAGTCGATTATGTTATTAGTTATTGCATCACTGTATGGGGAGGTCTATACACAAGCTCTCTAAACTCACTTCAAGTAACTCAAAATACTGTATTTAAGGTTATATTTCATAAGAATAAGTTACATACTACTCAATCACTCTATAAAGAGGCTAAAGTATTCACTGTACAAGAACATTACATCTATAATTGCCTGATATTCGGTTTTAACAATACAGAACAATGTAACCTTTCCTCTATTACAAGATACGGTGCCAAAAGCCTACCACTACCAATATATAGGAAAAATATAACTCAAAGATTTGTGACATAAGCTGCCCCTAAATACTACAACCAACTCCCTGAAAAATATAAAAACATTAAACGACTAAAAATACTAATAAATCAATTTAATTACAAAACCTAATAAAATTCAATCATCCTTTCTAACCAAATTTAAAATCATCTGTTCTTCATGGTTCTAGATTTTAGTTATAACTGTACACAAGTAAATTTTTAAACCACCTTCCAAACAGCTCTCCTTAGAGGCTCTCCCACGCATCGCTTATCATAGGCTTTTTAATGTTTATTTTTTCAGTATATTACTTTTAAGTATATTAAAATTCATTTATACATATATTTACTATACTTATGGGTAGATTTTTAGTTGGATAGTAAGAGAATATTTATTTTATATTAATACATCTGTTGTTGTATTCAACTATTATTACTAAATCTAATTATGTTTAACCTTATTCACCAATTATCTGCATACAAGCTATGCTTAGGCAGTGCAAATTGGTGTATTGTAATTGTTAATGATTTGAATTGAATAAATTGAATTGAATAAAATAAATGGTAGCTTTGGCGATGAATTTATATTATCTATGTCTATTCCGAGGCTCGTGATAAAAAATTTTTAGTCTCTCCATTATCATCAGTTGGCATATTCTGATATTCATCGTCAACATTTTGATATTCCGGAGATGTATAGTTGTTTGAAATTTCATCTTGGTATTCGTTAAATTGTTCGTCATCGTAGTTTTCGCTTTCTACATTAAACAATTCTTCAACTTGAACTATTGGAGGTCCGGTTTGTTTAAAGTAATTTGGAGTTTTATTTTGAGGTCTAGATGTGTGAGCTGTCGTTACCCGCGTTGGGATAGGTTTGTAGCTGTTTTGTATCCTATTTTGCTGTTTACCGAAAATTTGAGAGTTCGTTGGAAATTGTCTTGGCGGAATCGGTTTGCTCAAATGAGGGTGTGGAGTTTGGGGTCGAAATGGTTGGCTTGGATTTTGGGATTAAAATGGTTGGCTCGAAATTTGATTTTTTTTTGAAAAATTTGAAGTTTGGGCTGATCATTAGTTAATGTGTGTGATTTTAGAGAGTGATGAGTTCTTGAGGATCTCTGTGACCTGAGGAAATTTGCGAAGTCGATTTGTGACTTCTCGTTATCGAGTCTTTTGCATTCGTAAAGGGCATGCTCAAGACATGGAACAGATATATGAAGAAGGTGGTCACGATATGGGTTTAAGAGACCTGCCTTGAATTCAGCAAGGGCTTGTCCAGTATACATGATTTCTTTTGAAGTTCGTACAATAGCATTCTCAGAGTTAATGGGTAGATGTTCTTTCAGAATTTGAAGTTTAAAAGTATTTTCTTGAGAGGAAAAGTAAATCGGTTATCGCACTGAACGGATTTTCACGACTTTACCGACGGTAATCCTGTTCCCAGAACCAGTTAGACTTTATTAGTTGAAAAATGTCTTTTTAAAAATATTTATTCGATCAATAGAAATGTACAATGTGATAACAGAAAGAATCTAAACCTTCTTACATGATAAACAAGCATTTATACTATAAAGATTACAAGTATGCTGAATAAGTGAAATATGATCTTATGTTTAGTTGATATATGTGGTGTAGCGACTACATAACTCGCACCTTAAAATTGTATATAGAGAGATTCAATAAAATTATTACTCTAACATCTTTTATATTTTTAATTTTTCTAAGATTGCAAGCTAAACAAACAATTTTAACTGATTTTTTTTAATTTCAAGCGGACGCGGGTAACATCTGGTACAATTTAAAATTGTAATGTTGCCTAAATCTAAAAAAAAAATTTAAGAGATCCTTTTCATTTCTGGTTCCAATAAAATATAATGAATTGCCAGAAAAGCTAATACAAATTAAAACAAATAATCTTTAAAATAAAATTGAGCAAAGGTTATAAAATATTCCAAACCTCATTGTATACAAATGGATTGATAATAAAAACATTGAAACATAAATTGATTATCTTTATAGTTCAGATGCAGTTACCTTGTGTATTAGTGGAAAGTCCTTTAAAGCAATCATATGTACTCTATCATATTGCTATTTCTTCTTCTATGTATGTAGTATGTTTGGTATATATGTGTACATGTGTATATCCAAATATGTGTTACTATTACTCGTTCATTTAATTTTTCCTTAACATTATAAATTATTAATTCTGTATCAATTATGTTGTTTTCAATGTGAGAAGAGGAGACAAACGAGCATCTCACCCCTACAGCACTTTGCAAATACAAACGCACTACCACCCATGATTTCAACTATAACAATACAAGAATATTAAGAACGGAACCTAACAAAAGAAAGAAAGAAATTTTGGAAATGATACATATTAACAAGGTTTTATTGGGCATTTAAGATTTAAACCGTACCGATGAGTACCTACTATTGCTATCCTTTTCTCGATTTTAACTATACTTATGTATATGTGTTTGCCAGCAACAGCAATTCGATAACAAATTACTGTTTGTCTACCAGAACACAAAATTAAACTTTAAATTAACAATAACTTCTGACGTCTGACAATTGCGACATAACCATAGACGATCTTCCAGAAAGTACCTATATACCAGAGAACGAAACGTATATAAGCTCCATGCTCGTGCGTAATTCCAATGACGGATCCCGTTGTCGTTCCATGTCGACAAAATAATGATCTTGGTTGAATGAGATTGAATGAGATAATTATAATTACCAATATTGGATCACACTTGGAGCTTAACAGGCGGCGAGATGTCTGCGATCTAAGTACGAATTCGAAATTTCAAGTCTCTAGACCGTATGAGGCCTGAGAAATCGCTGCGGAGTCCATTGATACAAGAACCAAATGTAATAAAAACTATTTAAAAATACCCCGAACTGTTTAAACGACAAAAAAGAAATCACCAACCTGAACAAAATTTATTTCAATTTTTTATAGTAGGTTTATGAAATTTAGATGGGAAAAAAAATAAAAAAAAAAAAATAAATAACCACATAATGCCTGAGTTTTATGGAATTATATATTGATTTTTGGCTTAAGTACCTACCCCTTGCTACCAAATATATAATTGTTGCACCACCTAGTCTTCAAAAGCTCAACCAAATAACCAGAACGTTCAGTTTCCTTCCACAGAATATGACAATACATTGACGACATGTGGATATACATTCTTCGGTCAAACTCCTCAAATATTGAAATATAATAAAATATCAAATATTAAAGCCATGGTGATAGTTCTCTACCTACAACTAAGATTGATTTTAATTGTCGCTTGTGCATTCTTGAAAAGAGGGAGAATAAGAGGAAAAACCAATTATAAATATACAGTTCAAATAAAATAACGAAGGAAATACTGCTTTGTCGACATCATGTTTAAAGGTAATAGTTTTTCCTAATGTACAATAACCTATAATATATAATTTTAGTTATAATTGTTATAGCGTCCCAATTTAATATGTTGATTTTGTTACCCAATTGATATATAAAAAAATAAAATTCTGAAGAAGACGAGGTGTCCCCCGTCGAAACGTTAAAAAAACTATGTAACAAATAAAACACAAATCCAATTATTAATCATAGAACCTCAACCCCAAGATAAACAAACAATCTATATATATATATATATACATTGTTTGATTCTGAATTCTTGACTGGTTTATTATTTAATAAAATAGATTTTTGTTGGGGATGCAGTCATTTAATAAATAAAATTCTTTGGAGTATGCCAAGCTTTCGAGAATGTTTATTCTCTTCGTCGGGGCAAAATTCGTGAATTTATATAAAATTAACCACAAACAGGAAAGATTTCATAGTCAGCAATCAGAACTAATGACATTTCCCTTAAGAATGTTACTATCGTCTGTGTACAAGCACGGAGTGTCCGACAGCTGCAGCATAATCTGGTAAATCATTGATAAACACGTTAAATAACGTTGGGGACAGACATGAGCCTGTGTGCTCATCATATCTTGTCTAGAGGATCGAATACCTTTGATTTCGACAACATGAGTTCTGCTGTGAAGGTAAGATTGAACCCACTGTAAAGTTGGTCCACGCACCCCCACTGCAGCCAGATTTTTTATTAAAAGTCCATGATCGACAATATCGAACGCATGGGACATATCAAAGAAAATGCCCACGGGGGTATCCTTTTTATTTACTGATTCGCACATATGGTCAAGGGCCATATCTAATGCCTTTTATGTCGAACGGGCGGGTTGAAACTCGTTTTGACATTTGGTCAAGAGTTGGTACCTTTCGAAATATATATTTTACCAAAGTGGCATTGTATGACTACCGGTCTATAATTTTTCACATTTTTCTGTCTACTTTTCCTTTGTGAATAGGGATAATATAACTATGTTGAGATTTGTAAGTAGATTCTAGTACCATTGATAATTTGTCAGTTAATCGTGAATCTAGAACAGCAAATCTCAAGTATCATGTCTTCACAGAATTAACTCACCGATAAATTAGTGAAATTCAGAGAATTTTTCGCGATGATGCATACTCCTCCTCTAATATGCTGCGCTCTATTATAGGCGGTTATAACCATGTAGTTCGCAAAACAGAACGATTCGATCGCTTTGCTCGCCCAGTGTCAGACAAGCAGGTGACGTGAACAAGGAGAATTTCGAAATCTAATATTCTATGTTCAGCAAGTCCTTGTATATTTAGATGCATTATGTTGAGATCTCCGACCTCTTGTCTAACAAATCTTGGGCATCTTTAAGACCTCTTGGCCCTGAGTTTACTTTGGGGTTAATATTAACAAATTTACCAAAGCGAGGAGAAAAATACTGATTAATTAGCGTAGTGCTTAGCCATTAAACTCCATCCATGATTTATATTTTTTTATCGAAAGGTGCACATATTTGAAAAGATGCAACTCTGTCGCTGATTTTTAATTTGGTGCATGTAACCTTACAAATACCTGAGAAATGATCTACTATCTGCTGTTCTGTAGTTTCCTTTTCTAGATGGGTAACAAATATCCATGTTTTTTTTCTCAATTGCTTTTAAAGCATTGGTCCCACTATGATTACAGCTGCCTTGTAGGAACTGACGTTGTTTTGGTCTTTTATTATGGTATAAAACAGTTGTAATTGCCTCATCGAGTTTGTTTTCATCTTCTTTTGAATTTTCATTGTGATTCTGGTGTTGTGTTGTTTGTTTGGTTATTTGTATCTTGACGCCTTCTGCATATTCAAAATATTGTTGTCAAGATTGTTTTTGAGATGAGTTGACGCTAATGAAATATCTTTATCTGAACCAATACCCATACCTATCTCTAACAGTTTCCAGTAAATTATTTGATTTTCTTTTGTTTTTCCAGTGAATTAATTGATTTTCTTTTGTTTTGTATAAAACAGAGCTCCAATCAACAGCCCATTACTCTAAATTTTAGAATTGTAGAACGATGAAATTCCAGTAATAGCTTTAAAAATACTTCTTTCTTAGTTATTATCAGATACATAAAGAACCAAAAATGTTCTTTTTCAAACAACACACCCTATATTTAATTATTTCTTCAGAGAGAAAATCAAAATACCTTTGAGATGATATAATATAATATTATCATGCTCCTATGCTTAAATGGTCAGGTTTTCATAATATAAGCAACTATCTATTAAAGTGAATTATTTCTAGAATGTTTATAGTAGGTATTTGCTGGTTACCATGGTGATGAAACACAATTATTATTTAACAAACGTTATTTGAAGTATTCCTTAAAATAATTTATCTGAAAAGCAAAGATGGAGCCAATAATCTATTCCAATGAGATTTTGATGAAGTTATTTAATCTGCATGAACAATGTGTGGTATTATAGCTAGTACTTGCAGAAAATTCAACGAAATGTAGGTGATGGTGATGGTGAAGTACCCAGATGTAGAACCAATGAATAAAAGGAAGTTTGCACGACAAACCCTAAAACCAGACGACTATAATCACAGGATTCAATTCCATGAAATAATTTTAATATATCTACAGGAAGATCCCAACGTTTCATAAAAGTTATTTGTACAGGCGCGGCGAAATTTTCTAAGGAGGACATTTTTAATAGAAGAAACGAACATTTCTGGGATAACCAGAATCCTCACGCTGTCAAAGAAATGGGACGTCAAGTAAAGTTCAGTTTTAATGTGTTTCGCCTTTTAAAAGACAATCAAAGATGTTTTTTGATCTATTGCGAACCATTCAATTCAGTATGATTAATTAAAATTTCTGAGGTCGGTATTGAGGAAAAAAATATCATTAAGAGAGTACTGTACTTGTACTTGTTTTCACGGTTCACTGCACTGAGGATGTAACAAGGGAGCTGTATGAAATGTTTGAAGACCGCTTAGACCTCTAGGACCCCGGAAATGACTCGCGAGATTACCCGATCTCACCCCGTTAGATTTTTATTTTTGGGATAATTTGAAGAAAAAAAGTGTATTCAACACCAGTACAAAGTAAAGATTAACTGCGTCAACGCATAATTAAATCTATTGATGAGATAGATGCACGTGAGATAAGAAAAGCTATTTTATCGGTGGAGAAACGTATTCGTAGATGTTTGGAAAGAAATGGTTGTCATTTTGAGAAGTATTATAAATATTTTATTATCTTCATTTTTTCACTTATTATTATTAATAAAACCTCTGTCCTTATCACTTGGTTATTGATTATTAATTAGATTTTATACAGCTTTTATAAAGTCGTTTTCGTAAATAATCTAGCAAAAGATCACAATATAATAATAATCTTTATTCACAAAATGACAAATTGAAGGAACAACCCAATTAAAATTTAAGAAAGTGAACAATGGCAGAAGCTTATAAATGTGATGACACTTGTTTCAGTATTGACAATATTCTTTATAAAACATAAATAAAATTATGAAAATGGAGTGCAAAAGACAAAAAAGGTACAAAATACAACTTCAACAATAAATATATACTTATAAATAGAGTATTTTGATAAGATAAAATGTAATAGTAATTATTTAAGAAATAATAAATATGTTAATATTATTAACTACTATACTAGTAATTTATATATCTAGGAAAGTGGCTATTCTACCTGACTCAAGTACATATTTCTTTAATCGTCTTTCAAATGAATATATATTTGTGATTTTTTTAATATTCTCTAATATTTTGATAAGATAAAATGTAATAGTAATTATTTAAGAAATAATAAATATGTTAATATTATTAACTACTATACTAGTAATTTATATATCTAGGAAAGTGGCTATTCTACCTGACTCAAGTACATATTTCTTTAATCGTCTTTCAAATGAATATATATTTGTGATTTTTTTAATATTCTCAAGAATAACGTTGTACAATTTGGGTGCGAGATAGATATAGGATCTTTGAGTAGCTGTTTTTGACATGAATGGAATAACATAATGTTGTTTTTTCCGAGTGTTGTATTCATGGTTTGGTAATTGGTCTGGTTGCCTGTGCAAATGGTATCTGAATGGTGAGTTGTAGAAATATAGTTGCCTTATGTCAAACATTTTTGCTTCAATATATAAGGCATCTGTTGGGTATCTTCTGTTTTTAGAGTAAATTAGTTCAAGAAATCTGCTTTGTATTACTTTCAAAGTGTGTAGATGAGTTTTTGTGGCTGCTCCCCATGCGAGTATTCCATAGCGCAAGTGGCTTTCTACTAGCGAGTGATAAAGAGCTTTGAGATATTTTTTGGGTAAAATGTCTTTCAGTTTTTTGAACTTGTGTAGTTTGGGCCGTAACTTATTACATAGATATGCTATATGAGTGTTCCATTTTAGATTGGCATCTATATATACGCCTAGATATATTTTATCTTTAGAACAGATTATGTAATTGCCTGGGTGGGATTTGATGGTTAAGTGTTTGCATGTTGGTTTAAAAGAAGAGGTACAGGTTCATAGTCAGTAGTTTGAAGTCAAGAAATTGTTTAATTTGTGATAAGCTGGCTTCGCCAGTATTATTTAATTCATCCCAAGTATCTTCCTTATAAAATGTAGCCGTATAACCGGCAAACCCTATTATGTTTTCATCTTTTCCTAGGAAGAATAAGTCATTTATATATAATATCATGAAGGGTTTGATCTAACTGTTTCTATAAAACCACTAAAGCTATCATTTTGAAAATATAAATACGTGTGTTTCTCATAATTTCCAATCGATAAAAAATCATGTCGTCGACACAGGACTTCCGGTCCTACCGGAAGTCGACATTAAAACGCTTATTTCAAAATGAACATACTACTTTTTCTTTCTTTTTTGAATATTTTGCTTAAAAATTGAAGGTGAGTTTCATAAGCATACTGCATCATTATTTTTGATAGTTTTCGAAATATTGACCTTTTTAAAAAAAGAACAAAAACATGAATAAATTTATACTTACCTATTTATCTCTCTTAGTTATTCACAAAAATATTTGAAATTTTTAACCAGAAAGGTAGAAATGTGTCTAAGTATCTAGAATAGGAGATATCTCTTGGAAATAGTACAGGGTGTTTAAAATCGACCTACCAGTTCTGACTGATTCAGGATCTAATAACTCACTTATTTTAAATAGAACATCCTGTATATTTTCATGTTAATCTATGAAACGTTTATTTTTCTTACGTTTGGTATTATCATTCCCTATGCCTAAATTCTACCAATTTCATAATATTTGGATAATTTGGACTAAAGACTATAGTTGCTCTGGTAGCGAAGCGGTTGGCTATGAAATTAAATATTTAAATGTCACCTTATGTCATCATTTATCTAAAAAAGTTGCTGTCACTGCTATTAGTTAATTTATTCTTAAGTAATATCGAATACGAGTGTTATTAATAAATATGGCACTTTCTGGGTACACTAACGACGACTTTTTAAATCTTATTATCATTTACTGGGAAATGTAATCGAGTTATAACTAGAACCTGTCGTGTTTTTGCAGAGAGATTTCCCGATAAACTTAGACCATCATGGGATATTGTAAAAAAAATATTGAATAATTGTTCCACATATGGAATGTTTCATTCAAAAACTGCAAGAAGCAAGCTATCAGTAGACAACGAAGAAAATTAAATAAATGTCTGCATTTTTTACCGCTTATCCACAAGCGTCAATTAGAGACTGCAAGAGAAATTTACGTTTATCCATAGAATCTATTCACAGAATTCTGAAGAAGCATGACTGGAAACCTTTTTCTTTTAAATTAGTTCATCATTTGCAATCTGATGATTTACCCCGACGATTAGAGTTCTGCGAATGGTTTCTAATGAAAACTCAAGAGGACGAATTTAAAAAAATATATATGGTCCGACGAGGCAAAATTTAAAAAAAATGGCATGTTTAATCGTCATAACAGTCACTTTTGGTCCGATGAAAATCCCCATATGATTAGATAACACTATTTCCAAGACAGCTGGAGTTTAACGTATTCTATGCGGTGAAGGACAGCAGAATTTTTGCTATACAGATTTATTAAGAAAACTTAACAGGTACTATATTTTTCTGAATTATTACATGTGATCACTTTTTCCCATAATTAAATACGAAAATATGAAACTTGTACATAGATACATGAAGGTCATAGCTAACAATGGCCCTCATCATTGAACGGCGCGTTCGCCAGACTTGACGCCACTAGAAACTAGTATCTGGGGTTACATCAAGAGCAAAGTTTACTTTGAACCCCCACTACAAAACAAAATATGATATATAGGGTACTGGGGCCTTTAATTCAATGCAGCAGCAACACATTGGTCGAGCTACTGGTCAGAACATTATGAAACGAGTATTGAAATGTCTTGAATTAAATGGAAGTAATTTTGAGCATTTATTGAAGAAAGATAATAACTCTCAAGAGTTGATTTATATTTTTCTTTGCTTCCTAAAGTTCCCATAATTGTCATTTGTTATTATTCTAATCAAGTCACATGCTGGTAGGCATTATGTATGTTCGGTAAATCAATTTAAAAGAAAATGCTCTTTAGTTTTCAGAATTCAGTCAGTAGTTTCCAATTGAGGCATGCACAAAGCAGTACTTTCTCAACATTTATTCCATTTTCTTCGCAATTCAACAGTAGCCTGCTTTCCACAATTTTCACTACTCTTTTCATTTTCCCATAATTATTAATTTATTATTGATTTATTTGTGAAAAATTGGGATTTTTCTCTGCCTAAATTACTAATAATGTGGTTCGACTCCCGTGAATGATAATAAGACCATTACTTATTTAGAATATTTTCTTGTATTTTTGTTCAATATTGTATGTTTTGGAAATAAACTCATTTTGTATACCTAAGATGAGTCAATTATTTCAACATGTAGATAAGTTCAGTAAAACCGTTCTGTTATGTTTATTTTTACTGTGCTTTTGAGTAAATTTCGTAGGAAGCCATTATTCTTAAAAGCCCTCTTCTCTTATATCTAGAATATGCTAAACAACCCTTAAACAATGACATAAGCTTTGTTCAATAAATAAGGTGACCTTGTAATATTTAATTTCACAGCCAACTGCTTCGCTAGCTTAGCAAATTTTGTCATTTAGTCTAAAATATCCAAATATGTTGGAATCAGAAGAATTTAGGTATAGAGAATGCTAATACCAAACGTAAGAAAAATAAAAGGTTCATAGATTAACATGAAAAAAATACAGGGTGTTCTATTTAAAATAAGTGAGTTATTGGATCCTGAATTAGTCAGAATGTGTAGATCGATTTTAAACACCCTGTACTATTTCCAAGAGATATCTCATATTCTGGATACTGAGACACATTTCTTGCTTTCTGGTTAAAAATTTCAAATATTTTTGTGAATACCTAAGAGAGATAAATAGGAATGAATTTACTCATGTTTTTGGATTTTTTTAAAGGTCAATATTTCGAAAACTATGAAAAATAATAATGCAGTATGTTTATGAAACTTACCTTTAATTTTAAAGCAGAATTCAATAATGAAAGAAAAAGTAGTTTAATTTTTAATTCACCTTCTTTGGTTCCTTTTTCATCGGGTTTTCTTTAAAATCCTCCTTTTGCTTTTTCTTCTTCCTTGTTGTATCCGTCGTTGGAGTCCGTAGTATTTATTGTTTGATTGTTAATAGTAGTTTCTTGGATCAATTTGACCTCATTTTCTTCAACGACGTTTACTTTCACTGGATTATGAGGTGTACAAGATATTCTTGTTTGTTTATTGTAATCCTTTTCTTCACAAACTAAAATTTCTCCTAAACTATAATCTATATTGTTACGATAAAGCTTATCTCCTTTGATGTAACAAATATCCTTTGTAGTATTCCTGAGTTCTTTCAGATAACTCCTAAGAATTTTGTTTCTTTCTTGTTGGGTTTTTTGCAGATCTGGAGTTAAGAAAATGTTCCTTCCTTTCAGCTTTTTTGTATTCATTAAGAATAGATCTCTTGTGAAAGTGGTTGTGAATTCTACTCTCAGTGGTCTACTACCGGATTTTCCAATCTAGTAAAGTGCTATTAATATTGTTACCGTGTATTTCTAAACCAAGTTAGGAATTTAATTCGAGGCAAATACTTTCGGTTGAAATTTTATTATCCTCAAGAGTACACCCAAATATGATTATATTCTTCCTTTTACTGTCTTTCTCCCGATTTTCCACTCGATTTCTTAGATCAGTATTTTCCCCTTCTAGCTTTTTTATTTTTCCATTCAATGTCTCTTCGATTTTTAAGAGTATATTCACTTACTTGATTGTATGTAGTTCTTCAAATCATTCTTCCACTTTAAAATCTCTTTTCACTGTGCTTCCATAGTATTTCTTCCAACTGGCAACGCTCTTCAATTTTCATGTATGTACGGCTGACATGGAGGTATTTGAATTTGAGGAATGTCGTGGTTTATATGTTTACTTGAACAAATTAATGCAATAATCGGGATATACACATTAATATCAAACAGTGACTTAGCGATTGAAGTTATTGGTATAGTTCACAACAATTACAATTACAAAATACTTGCTCTTAGACAACATAGATCATCAGTCATCAGTGTCACTCTGCGAATAATAAATATACTACATATGTATATCGTTGAACTGGATTTATTTTCTCAGCCAATGCATAGTTATGGCTAATTCTGTCGTGAAATTGAGTTCAGGCTTTGATGTATCTACTTATCATTATTGTTTTGCTAAGACTGAATATGATATCTATGAAATTTTATTATTTTTTAAATGAATTTACAGAGCACGGTAAACCAATCGTCTTTGCAGTCTACTTATCATCCCCAAGATGAGCAACGAAACTGTTTCGTGAATCAACATTTTGAATTAGCTTCTAGGAATCATAAAATACTTATTTGTTCTGTAGATGGGTTTATTCTTGTTTTTGGTACATTGTGGGTATCTTGCATTAAACTTTCTGGATGCTTTTGCAATAATTTTATCACATTATCTATGAAGAATGAACAACTCAACAAACACTCATTTTTCCTCACGACAATGAGTTGTCAAACTTTTTTGTCACCATGGTAACCAGCAAATACCTACTACAAAAATGCTAGATATAATTCACTTTGCTAGATAGTTATATTTTGAAAACCTGATCATTTAGGTTTACGAACATAATATATCATTTCAAAGGTATTTTGATTTTATATCTGAAGAAATAATAAAATATAGGGTGTTCTATTTGAAAACAAAATTTTTGGTTCTTTATGTATCTAATGGAAAGTTCAAGAATCTTTAGCGATCCTGTATAACATATAAAGAGAATCTTCAATAATAACTAAAATAGAAGTTTTTCTAAAGCTGTTACTGAAATTTCATCGTTTCACAATTCTAAAATTCAGAGTAATGGGCTATTGATTGGAGCTCTGTTTTGAACAGTTAGTATGATGGATGATACAGTAGTAAATATTGGATAAAATCAGAAACAGTAGAATAGAGCTGAAAAATATTATCGAAGGAGTTAAGCTAATTATTCAATTAAAAGTCGAGGGTGTAAAGCTCAAGATAAATCAGCTTGAGAAAGAGAACCTCTTACTGAAGGAAAAAATTGAGAAACTAGAAAGAGGTGGAAAACAGAGCATCATCATTGTTTTCAAATGGACTGAGCCAAATGAAAAGATAACTTCAGAATTTATTTGTACTAGGCTCAAGAAAATAATTTCTACTGCCCTGGAAAAACAATATATCGACCAGTAAAGACAGAGTTTGTTTCATTTCTGAAGAAAAGGGAAATCTCGGAAAACCGTACAAACTTGAAAGGAAGTAGTACAACAATATCTCACGACCAAACAGATCAACAAAGCCCTGAGTACAAAATACTACAAAAACAACAAGCAAAACAGAAAAAGTAAATCTGCTATATCAAGGGTAACAAACTTATTGAGAAAAATAAATTTACACTAGAAGACTTGAACGCAATAGATAATCACATAAACAAGAGGGCAAGCACTAACCCGGCAACCGCAACACACTCACAAGTCCCAAGCACTGAACATCACAGGAACGAAGAACAAGAAACTCCAAAGCAATCTTGTTTGAAAAACGTACAACAGAATCAACCTATCAGTCAAACTGAACCTCCTCCCAAGTGTACTAGAGCCTTAAGAGAACCTCCTAAGCTAGTCAACCCATCCCTGGAAATATATACCAGATCGCGAGCAAATTCCCAAAAATATTTTCTTTCACTATCTCTTTTCTACTCTTTCTTTATTTCAATCCAGCTGTTGCAAACCTTAGCATCCCACAACTAAGTTGAAAAGCTGTTATACTGTAGAAACCTAACTATTTCTTTGCATTCTTCTCTAACATACATTTCAGTGATATCATGACATTTCTCCTAATCAACCACTGAGCCATTAGTTTTAAGTGAGACATTAAGACTTCGATGAATCTAAAGTATTTCATAGCAAAATTAGTTCTGACATAAATGTTGTGATACTTTCAGAAACCTGGCAAATAACATACCTGAACTCTTATAATTTGGAAGGATACAATACTGTCTATAATCAAGGAACATTCAATCAAAATGATGGTGTTGTTTTCTTTATAAAATCAAACTTAAGCGTCACTTCTTCAATGCATAAACTGGGTTTGATGAATATACTCCAAATAAAAATCAAACTTAATATGAATAACATAATTATTTCAGGAATATATAGATCACCATGTCTTGATTCCTCCAAACTTCCAAACTTATTGCATGACTATTTTGGTGATAATGAATCGAATAGTGATGATATACATATTTTTATTGGATATATCAATGCCGATCGATTGAAAAAAAATAAATATTTTACAGAGTACAAAAGTAAACTGGAAGAGCACAGCTTTATCTCCACTATAAATGGACGAACAAGACCAAATGCATGTTTGGATCATATTTTTCTTAATCAAAAACAAATCTTTACGATCAATGCCTGCTATTTATTATGAATACATGTATTATAGATCACACAACTATAGCCCTACAATTAATTGCTGATAAGCCAAAAATACAAAAAACACCGATAAAAAAATATCTCTCATGTCGAGTACAAGAAACTCCTTCAACAATATTCTTGGAAATAGGTCTATCAGGCACAAGATGTTGAATCTTCATCAAATGAATTTGTAAACATTATGACAAATTCGACAAATAAGTGCACTGTAAAGAGGTTATCACATAGAAAATATACAAAAAAGCTCCTTGGATTGAACCCTCACTGTTAAAGTCAATTAATACTAAACAGAAATTGTATAATAATTTAAAGGGAATGAAAATTACGAGGTCTTGATAAAGCAATTTAAAAGGTTTAGGAATAAACTTACTGTTCTGATTAAAATAACTAAATATATCTAATTACTATTACAAATGATTCAAAAATCCTATGGAAAGCCGTAAAATAAAATTGGTAAAACCGTAAAACTAATGCACCTCCCTAATATATCGATTCTGTCAAAAATAAGCAAGGAAATCTATTAATAAGTACGAAAGACATTGCGAATAATTCAATATAATATTTTCTAATGTTGGGAAAAGTTTAGCCGAAAAATTGCTACCTAACCCAAATTCCCTTCACTATAGACGTCCAATGCCTAATAATAATAATAATAATGATAATAATTTATTGAATATTTCAAAGTACCTAATTCTCATCTGTAGATATACAATAGTAATTTAAGCTATTTTTTATACATTAATTGCACCTAGATTACGGACAATCTGTATATGTAATAAGTTAAATAACTATATAGTAAAATCAATCAAAAAAACGAGAAAAAGAAAAAAGAGGCAAGTAAATAAATCCAAAATCAAAATATCAAAATTACTACAACAAGAATGAAATATCTAGTTACACAAATATCTTAAGAAACAATTATTAGGTTGCAAATTCTTGGTTAATTAAGTAATGAGACAATTCAATTATATTCTAGTTTAGATTTTAGAATGGAACAGTAATACTTAGGATATACTAAAGTTAGGAGGACAAACCTTACTAATTACTTACAGCAGTTCAAGATATATAGTTATTTTATGATATGATATATGATCGGCTTACACATTTTAGCAAATGTTTTATATTGAGTAATACTTCTTAACTTAATAGGTAATAAGTTGTAAAGTTTTGGAGCAAAACCCCTTAAAAATCTTTGGTTATCGTCCCTTCTGTAGAAAGGAACAACTATATCCTGGTTTGTTTTCTGTCTTGTTTGGTATGGGTGCATGGGTTTCTTTTGCATATAATTGTTTTTGTGTATGAACAGACAACAGTTATAAAAGAAAATAAAGCAATTTGATATTTAAAACTTTTTCGTTATATAGATGGTCTGAGGAAAAATATTTTTGTTTCCTATTTATGATTTTTAGGATATAATTTTGAACCACACATAGAGGTTCAAGCGCATTGTCACACAGACCACCCCATGAAATTATAGCATATTGTAGAATTGACTCAACTATTACTTTATATATTGTCAAAAGTAGCTGAGTACTCATAAATTTCAGAAGTTCGATTTTTTTTAAATTAGTCGTCTGTCCTCAAGACACAGGTTGTTGAGATGAGTAAATTCACTGATTAGAGGTCCCGTTCTTGATAGTGAGGAAGAAGTAAAATCTGGTGTATTAATATCAGTTAAAGAGAAAGCTGTATATTTAGTTTTGTTAAGTGTTAGTTTATGGTAATCCAGCCATTCTTTCACCATTGATATACCCCGTTCAGCTTTTGTGATTACTGTTAGCCATGTTTCATCATTGAATAATAAGACTGTATCGTCTGCGTAGGAAATAATTATACCTTGTATGTTATAATTTAGTAAGGCATTGATGTATATTATGATTAAAAGGGGCCCTATGACAGTTCCCTGTGGTATGTCTAGGTGGACTCTCTGGTAGTCACTAAACTGGTCTTTTATCCTAACTTGCTGCATTATATCACTTAAATAACTCCGAAATACCTCTAATACAGATCCCCTAACACCGTAGTGTTCGAGGAAATCGAAAAGTGTGACAGTGTCGAAGGCCTTTGCAAGATCCAAATAGACGCCAATAGATTTTTTCTGTCTATCAAGGTCCGATTTAATGCTGTCAATAAGTTTATGTATGGTGTGATTGGTACTGAGTCCTTTTTGGAAGCCAAATTGGTTTTAATTTAATATGTTGTTCATCACAAAAAAGTCATGTAGCCTATCTCTTAGACATTTCTCGCAAAGTTTTGTGAATACACTTATTAAACTTATGGGTCGAAAATTAGTGATATCAATACTGATGCCACGTTTATAGATCGGAACTACAATTGACTTTTTGAAGTCTTCTGGTACAATCCCTAGCTGAAAAATTAGGTTTATGGTATGTGCAAGGGGATGAATTATATATAAGTGATGGTCTTTTATAAGTATTGTCCCAATACTATCATAACCTGGTGCGCTATTGTTCTTCAGAGATGATATATGTACCTACTATAATTTCATCTGGAGTAACGGGCTTGAGAAACATATTCTTATTTACACGAGGGATTTTATATTCCTTTCTATTTACGTAGTTCAGTGTCAGGTGTATATTTTGTGCCATATTTTTTCCAAATTGAATAAAATAGTCATTACACTAGCCATTTTCTTAAAATTTTCGAAAGATTTTTTGTTATTGTCAAGTATATTAAAGTCAGTGTTTCTATTTTTATTAGTATTAGTTGCTTCGTTTATTATGTTGAAAATTTTTTTCATATCATTTGTGTTGCTATTTACTTCTTGTCTATAACATCTAGATTTTGCTTCGTTTATAAGTTTTCTTAGATTGTTTCTATAAGATTTATATCTTGCCGCATGAATTTGATTTCTATTCTTTAGGAGTTTTTTCAATTGATCACGATGTTTTCTAGATGTTATGATAGCGTTTGTAAGCCACGGTTTAATGTTTACGTGTTTTTGGATCTTTATATGTTTTATTGTTTTACATTTGTCATATACCTGACTGAAAGTTTTCTGTTCCAAGTACCAAGCTGATAGAGCTTCAGCTCCGTCTATAACAGGAAGCCAAGATACTTCACTGTTAAGATTCTTGAATTTTTTATGGTCAAATCGTGTTATAGTTCTATAGTACCATTTCCTGATTATTATTATAAATTTGAAGGTATGTAGGGTAATGATCTGTTATATTATTGTTTATTACTGCTGACTTTAATTGTATGCTTTTGTTATGGATGTCTTGTTTAACAAATATATGAAATATGCACGATTTCGTGTTTTTATTCACTCTGGTGAAAGTGTTTATGTGAGATTTAAAGCCCAGAGACATCGTAGCAGACAAGTATTTATTAGCAATGGCTATCTCACTATTAAGAATATTTATGTTTATATCTCCTACAAAAATTGTAAAATCGACGCTTTGAAGGTTACCTAAAAATGTTTCTAAATCCACGACAAATTTTTGATCAGATGTAGAGGGTGATCTGTAGCAAGTGATGACGTTGTATGGTAAATTATTGATTTTAAATCAAATTTCAGATAACGTTACACATGAAATGGATAAGATAGTGTGCTTTATAGCGAAATTAATGTTGTCATTAATAAATATCAGTAGTTCATCATTTTGATTTAGCATGCTATTGTCAAAAATCGCATTAAATCCCGGGATTGTGAACTGGTCTGGAGAAAGTTTGTTTCTTATTTCTCCAAGCATTAAAATATCAATGTTTTGTAACTCACAAGCCTGCAAAAATTTCAAAATTTCATCAAAATGCTTGGTGGTGTTACAAGCATTAAAATGTAAAAGCTCTAAAATGCTGTTATTTGACGCTCTACTTGTTTAGAACTCATTAATATCAATAGTTTCTTGCATCTGTTCAAGGATATTTTCAGTTTCTAACTTATTCATAATCATGTCAAAATCACTAGCAGAAAAATAATTAAGTAATGAAAGAAAATTTAAGCAGGTAATATCTTAGAGCTTTGGTTGACTACTACTCAGAGTGGTAGTCAATAGAGTTTTTGAATCTTTGTAGATACCTAGTATTGGTATGATGGGCAATCTTTAGAATAGGCTTCATGCGTTGTATTATACTTCAATTTTCAGATATTTTAGGGCAATTTTCGAGTTTGTGCTCCAAACCGTAGTATGTACCTACATGTAAGTTAATCTTTAGTCTGATTCTTTATGATGATCGTTCGCGTAAAATTTCTTACATCTAGGAATTCTCGTATCCTCATAAAGTGGACATCTTTCCCATGAGATAAAAAAAAATATACGACATTAATCTCCCAAACAGGTCCCCTGAACGTTCACCAACTACATTGCTCTTACCGTTGTCACATGTCTTTATATAAGTTATTTTCAAATAGTCCTCAATTTGTATATGCTGATTTTGATTTCTCAAACTGTTGATGATGTCATCTTCACTCAGGTCTGTAGCTGATGTGATAATTTTGAGCTTAGGTTTCTTCATTTGCGGAACTTGTACAGAAAACTTCTCTTTCGTGTCTTGGTCTTGTATGTTTTGTAATAATACCTTCTCACATCCTTTTCCGCTGTTACAGTTAATTATTACAATCCATTATCCATTTTTTAGTTTTAACAGAGTTAAAGCTCACATTTAGTAGACTAGGATTGATTTTGAATTGCAATTCCTTCTTTGTAATCTTTGCATCTTGATCATTTTTAGGCTTAACAAGCACCGGAGGGATGTTCTTAAGCTTTATAGGTTTTGTTGAGTGTGGCTGAATGTTAGTAGCAGACTAGAATAACTTTGAATATTTCTGATTTATTCAAGTTATTTCGGAACATATCAATTATTAGTTTTTTATCATTTATAATTCTGCTCAGTCTCCACAGTAGAATGTGTCACAGGAATCGCAGGCAAAAACAAAGAGCTTTTTCTTTTCGTTTGTGTTTTTGCTGCATTTTATGCAAGCCTTGTCACCCATTTTTGTACAGGTACATAAAAATATTGTTATTTTCAATATGTATTATAAATTATATATTATTTAATAGCTTTTTTATTATTCCAATCAATTGCGAAGAACTGAAATCTTTGAGAAGAACCCTCAAATCGAATTACGACAGATATTCTTAATGCAACACTGCAAGAAATTATTGACCCTTTGGTATTTACATTCAATAGGACTAAAGAGAATGGATTGTTACCTTCAAGGCTAAAAAAATCAGTAGTATAGTACCCATTCACAAAAAGGCGACAAAACTGATACAAATAACTACAGACCCATGTCACTTATTTCACACCTGGCGAAGTTATTTGAGAAAGTCATCAAGAAACGCATAGATTCATACATTGAGAAATTAAACATCATTTCAAATAACCAATTCGGCTTTAAGGAATGAATTTTTACTCAAGATGCACTAATTTCTTTAACAAAAAAAAATCATAGCGCACTCGATCAATGTAAACCATGTCTGAGTATTTTTTCGATTTGAGCGAGGCACGGTGTCATCATTTACTTCTAGAGTCACTGAATGACATTTGTATAAGGGGAAATGTACTGAAATTATTTCGGAGTTATATTTCCGAAAGACAGCAGACTCTGAGAGTCAATAGTGTTCAGAGAGATGCGTAGAATATTGGGTATGGTGTTCCACAAGGAACAGTGGTAGGACCAGTTTTCTTCAACATATATGTGAACGACTTATTTTACATTCAAAGTTCTAATGATATTATCGCATTCGCAGATGATAATGCATTGATCTATTCAAGTAACTCTTAGGATAACTTGAAATTAGAAGTGGAGACTGATCTCGTTCATATAAAAACTGGTTTGATTACAAGCTGCTCACCTTAAATCTTGAAAAAACCTCTTTTGTACCTTTTAGAGTCAACAGAACAACAACATCAGTATTCCAGAACCTAAGCATTAGAACAAAAACAATGTTTATAAAATAATAAAATACCTAGGTGTAATGATTGATCGTCACATAAAGTGGAATTCACATATAAATTTCATTATCAGAAAAATGAATTGTATCATATTCAGATTCAGGGTACTGAAGAAAATCTCACCCCTTAGACAACTAAAAATATTATACCACTCGTTAGTAAAGAGCCATATCCTTTACGAAATATATGCCTGGGGAAGCCCGTCTAAGGCACATAGGTATGTACTCAACTGAAGGGCTGCAAAAACGATTTATGAAAATCAACTATTCGAGAAACCGGACCTACCCTTTTGGTCGACTTTATGAAGAATCTCTTGTTCTAGATGTCAGACAACTCTTCATTCACAATATCATCTTGTCATTATCATCAAAATAAAGTGAAATATCAGATTGTTTCCCACAATTACAAAACAAGACAAGAAGGTAGCTACGTAATCTCTTATATGAAAAAAGCACTTGGGCAGAAGTCCCCAAAATTTATAATTACCTGCCCAGAGAACTGAAAGATATCGACAACATTCAAAAAACGATTGAAAAACTATATATTCACAATCTCCAGCAATATTTTCAGTAACCTGCTGGAAAATGTATGAGTTATCTGTCTCCCTCCCTCAAATAGTTAATTCTGTTAAAGATAATCTTCTGTTGGTATATGTTCTATATATGTGTAGGTAATCTATACTAATATATATATACGAGTAAGGACTTTTCATATGACTACGAAAATCTCGAAAACTACTTATCCAATTTCAATATTTTTTTTTATTGAATTTTTTATATCGGCGTGGGTGACATAGGCTCTATTTTATGTTCTTATAGCTTTTCTATACTAAGATATATACGAGTAAGGACTTTTCATATGACCAGGAAAATCTTGAAAACTACTTATCCGATATCAATATTTTTTTAAATTGCATTTTCTATGTCTGCGCTGGTGATATAGGCTATATTTTATATTCTTATATCTTCTCTAGAATAAATGAATAAATAAATATTGGGACTACTTCTCAGCGGCGTAGGTAATGCCTAACCATTGAGTTGAAATTTGAATACTGTGTTAAAAATTCAATAATTTTACAAACTTTTCACACGTGTTCATCATACCAAAGTTTACTTGGGGGCATCCTCTGGCAGTCCTTATCGTTTTGGATTCGTCTCCCATTTTTGCATTAATTTCTCTGTTAGCATAGCGTTTATGCACTTGATAGTTAATGGATTTTTTCCTTTAGCACGGGCGGCATTTTCAATGGCCACAAAGAATATATTGTCGAAGGCTCCTTGAATGTCCAGATATGCACATAGTGCTATTTCCTTCCACTCTATCGCCTTTTCAATCCTTCCAGTGAGGTCGTCCAGTGCATTAATAGTCGATATGCCTTTTTGTTAGGTGTACTGATTTTTTTGGAGTGGGTACCTAGCTACGCATCCTTCTCTGATGTGAAGGTCCAGCACCTTCTCCATACTTTTTAGAAAGAAGGAAGATAGGCTTATCGGTCTAAATGATTTAGGCTGTTCAATTGCTCTCCCAGCTTTTGGTATAAAGACCACCTTTACTCCCCTCCATACTTTCGGTACCCAAACTAGAGCATGGCTTGCTCTGAAGATTTCTGTAAGTATTTGACCAATATGTCTCAAACTTTTTTGAATCATTATAGGCTTCGTCACTACCTGGGGACTTATGTGTTTTGAAACTGTTGACAGCCCATTCCACTTTGTTCCTTGTGATGATTTTTTTAGATGTATTCATTGCCCTTGTGACACCTTCGTAACATGGGGTTGCCTCTACTTGGTTGTTTGCTATTCTTCAGTCCGGAAAGTGCGTTTGAAGCAGAAACTCCAACGTCTCTTTCCTGTCCAGATTGTAGTTGCCATCTTCTTTTACCAGATAGCTTAGGTCATTAGAGTGTTGTCTGTTTGAAAGCCTTTGGATCCTGGTATCTGTGGGGAGTTCTTCTATCCCTTCTCACATTGATTTCCAAGACTTTCTCTCAGACTTCCTGAGAGTTTTGTTGTATTTGGTGAGGGCTGAGCGATAAGTATCCCAGTCTTCTCGCTTTTTAACTTTATTGAACAGGCTTCTCGCAAGCTTTCGGCATTGTTCAAGCTCCCCGTTCCACCAGGGAACCTTTTTCCTAGGCGACCTTTGCTGAATGGGGCAGCTTGTTTCGAGGGCACTGTTCAAAATGCTGGTCAGGTCATTTGCAGCCTTTTCCAGGTGTTCAATAGTTTTGATAGATCTAGTCCTTAGTTTCTCCATCTCAGACTTTATGTGATCATCCAAGGAGGACCAATTTGTTTTTTGGACTACTCTTCTCTTTTCCAGTTGGGGACTCTCGGATTCCACCTCAAACAGAAAATAATTATGATCTGACATCGAGGCTTCATCCGAAATTCTCCATTTAGAAATTTTTACAGACATGAGGGCATTTGAAAACGTAATGTCTATGACCCTTTGTCTTATTTTGTTTACGAACGTAGGATTATTTCCTTTGTTTGCAATTTGTAAATTATTTCGTGTTAGAAATTCGAAGAGATCTTTCCCTCTATACTTTATGTTTGAACTTCCCCATGCCAGGTGATGGGCATTTGCGTCACACCCGACAATAAAGTTCAAGTTTTTTAACATGCAAAAGTTTATTAATTGACTTACCTCCTTCGGTGGGGCTTCTTGTTACTCTCCCGGGAAGTAAACTGAAACGCAGATCAGTTGTATCTCCTGTGCCCCAATCACCAGGCCAGCCAACACTGCAACTAGGTCTCTCCCGACAAACTGGGTTACGGGTGTAAACTTCATTCTGCTACTTAGGATTATGGCCATACTCCTTTGGTGCAGTATATCAATTTGTCCGTACTTTTTGGGATTCCTCTTATTTGGCCCCTGCTGTAGTTTGGCTCCTGTAACAGACCAATGTCAATTGACTGTATCCACCACCGTGTCTAGGACCCTCATGGCCGCTTTGGATCGGTGGAGATTTATTTGGGCAAATTTAATTCCCCTTACCTTTGAGTTATCCTTAAGGGAACCTCTTCTTGTGGCTCTAGACCCTATAGCCTTTGAGCTGTGCGCTCCCGCAGCGACCATCAGGTAGAATTTTGCTCAGGATCTTTCTGGGTTTCCCCTTCCAGATCCTTGTCCTTTCATCCTACAAGAATTGTCGCTGCTTGGGAAGCAGTTTTTTCCAGTTTAGTTTTACTTCGCCAAACTTGAAGTTGATAATAATGCCATCGCTCTTGAGTTTGGCCTTTGATGGTGGGTCGACGGTGAAGGTGAGTTGGGCTGCTGTCCTTTCCTCAGTCCTTCGCAGAACTCTCTAGTTGCTGGTGTCCAGTCCATCATTTTGGGAATCAATGAATCCCATGTCATCGGTAGTATCAGAGTAGCTATCCCAGAATTAACCAGTTATCGCCGTTGGTCGAGAAAGATTTTCCTCTCCCACGGCAACAACACTTGCTCCTTCCCAGGGTTTGAGCTCTAGGCTCTTAAACACTCTGCAGTTTCCTTATTTTTGCAAGAAATAAGGATCCAACTTAGTTTAAAGTTGGCATCGAGAAAGCAGGGTTTGACGCCCTCAACTCTCCTCTGCTGATTTACCCTTTCCAGAACATGCTGCTGAACGGCCTTCAATTGGTCCGTAGTCAGGAGCTCGTCGGGATATTGGGTGATGTCAACCCTAATACCTAAAGCCGCGTTCCTGTAGGATCCAGCTTTGAGTGGATTCTTCCGACCCTCGGCTGCCTCCCCAGAAGCAGCGGCTACTTGGCTGGTCGAAGGAGCCGCATTTTTCATATAATATGTCCTATACCTAAATTCAACTGTTTTTAAATTAAAACGTTTAAAAAAAAACTCGAGCAGCAATACTTTTAAATCAAAGCAGGCCATGGGTGGGCTGTGACTTTTTGACAGAAAACAAACACTTTATTGTATTTTGTACTTTATTTCTTTGTTATTAAATGTGTTTCTCGATTTTTAAATATTCTAAGTACCTTTTTATCTAGTTTCAACAGTTTCTTAATGTTTTTGTAAAGTTCTGAGACTGAGACGCAGAGGATAGAAGTAAGTGAATTATTCAATCAAAGATATTCTGACTGGCCAAAGATTTCGCCCACAAAAGTAAGTAAAACTGAGAAAAAAGTCATCAAATTGGTTATGTACAAGAGACCCCAAAGACTGGTAGGCAATCAGTTTCTGAAGAAAAGCAATTTGATGTTTTACTTAGTGTCCAAGAGCGGCCTCCTGTGACATCTAGAGACAGTGTTCAAAATTTTGCATGTAAGCAAATACCACCTTTACAAAATGCAAGATCTTCGAGAACTGTATGGAGACGATTATGATAGACGTCTGGAATTTTGTGAGCATCTACAAGTTATGTGCTTTGAGGACCAAAATTTTGTGAAAAATATTGTGTTTTCGGACGAATCTATTCATCTTAAATGGAAAAAAAACACTCAAAACTTACGTTATTGGTAGGACGTAAATCTGCATTGGATGCGCCTGGAAGGCCTTAGTCAGAATAAAGCGAAAATCAAAGGTTGGGCTGGTTTTATAGGAGACACTCTTATAGGACCATTTCTTTGAAGAAAATTTAACTAATGACAAGTATTTGCGGTTTTTGCAGGATGATTTGATTTCATATCTCTCAACTTTATTTTCCAGTGAAGGAACTCCAGACTCACCTAATGCAAACATTTGGTTCCAACAGGACGGCGCCTCATCACATTGCCATGCAGACATTCACGCATTTTTAAATAAAGTTTTCCAAATAGGTGGATTGAAAGAAGAGGTGCGATTGAATGGCCTCCAATGTCCCCGGACTTGATAACTCTATACTTTTTTCTGTGGGGTTACATTAGAGGACAAGTTTTTAAAACAGAACCTACAGATTTCGACGACTTCAAAATTCGTATTGTGCAATAAATAGGACGTATTACAACGGAAGTCATTAATAAGGTCCAGAGGGAGTTTATTATTCGTTTAGGTTACTGTCAGTTAACAAATCGAACACATTTGCAACATTTGTTACAATGAAATTAATTAAACTATGTAATATATTCTCTAGTGTTTTATTGGCTCATGTCCTGTTTTGATTTAAATAGTATTGTTGCCCATGATTATTATACTGGCAAATACATTTTTTGAAAATATAAAAAATTAGGCGTGTCCATCCTGTATATTAATTTTATTTTCAGAAAAATGCTCGACAAAAAACGAAATTGACGTGTCCGAGGATTTTTAAAAAATTGTTTTTAATTTACTCCTTACTTTACGACCGCACTGTATATACAGTGTACATATATATATATATATATATATATATATATATATATATATAGGGTGTCCCACGGTCATGGCCTATTAGAAATTTCTGGAGAATGACAAAAGCTATCGATTTGAAAATTTTATGGCGTCTATTAGACAATTTAAACTATCTTTGGAAAATATTTTCATAAAAAATCACTTCCGGATTTGCTGGAAGTAATAACAACTTTGTTATTTCAAATGAGATACCCCATATGTCGATACATTTTTGAAATCTACATAAAATTATGAGTACAATGGTATACCTTTCCCTATACCTCAAGTTAATAGTTTTAGAGTTATTTAATTTTTTTCGTTTAAAATCGACAAATGCGAGTCGATCGAAAATAAGTAATAACTTTTTTGTTATTTGCTTGACAACAGTGGAGTTGGAATTTTTGGAATCTCTGTACACTATTGTGAAGATTTTGTAATGATATATATAAATTTCCTATGAAATTATTAGAGAAAAATCGAGGTGAAGATGACTTAATTTCAAACATTAATAACTTTCTTATTTCAAATAGAACGCTCTATATTTTTTTGCACTATCATATGCAAAATTAAAATACCTTTCTATTGATGTAACCACTTCCACATCTAAAGCTGATAGATTGAAAGTTATTGAACAATTTCCGATTTTTCCAACAATTATTTTGTATTATCTTAACTTTGGAACGCATCAGAACGGTATCCATAGTTACCACTCATTTATGTCAGTGTCAAAGTGAAAAATTATAAATTGTGTCTTTCACAGTTCTTGTTACGGAAATCCTCAAGCTTCGATTCGAAGCGCTGAACATGACTTACATGTTGCAAGATCATCAATTCAAAGAAAATGAACGACTTTAAGTTTGCACAACTACATCTATACCCCCAAGATGATCCTAGAAGAGTAGAATTTTACGAAATGTTTCTGTCAAAAATTCAAGAAGACGAAAATTTTTGAAAAAGTGATTTGGACAAATGAATCAAAATTTTCATGGGAACGCATTTTTAACTCAAAAAATAATTTCTAGGCAGACGCAAACCTTCATTTGATAATAATTTGAAAGAACAAAAGTTTCAAATTAAATTCAGCTTCAACGTGTTTGCTTTTATGAAAGACAACGCACTTGAGTTTTATATTTACGACGAAGTGCTGGAGAGCGAATAATATCTTGTAATATTGCGTACCATCGTTACAGACTTTGTAGATGACTTGCCAATTAACGAAGTCATAAGGTGTTGGTATCAGCTTGACGGGGCAGCAGCTCATTGCAGCCATGAAGTTACCGAAGAACTTTATGAAATGTTTGAGGACAGGTGGTTTCGACGCTTGGGTTCGTGGAATTAGGCACCAAAGTCTTCAGATCTAACGCCTCTAGATTTTTATTAGTGGGGGATCATAAAGGAAAAAGTTTTCATTAATCGTCCTCCAGTGCAATCGATAGAAGAGAAAAGATAGAAATCGCATACAAAATGCTTCAGAAGATCTAAACCCCACAGAAATAAGAAAAGCAACATCTAGTGTGGAATCCAGAATTATTGCATGTTTAGAAGTAAATGGGTAACCTTTGAATCCTTGTTAAATTACATTTGAAGTATTTTTTTGTTTGTTATGAATAGGTTATTGTTTAACATTTTTATGTAGATTATTAAATTTCTTATTGTCTTAGTATCTCTTCGTTTTTTATTACATACTGATGCATTCCAAAGTTAAGTTAATATAAAATAATTGCTAAAAATATCTGCTTTCATTGCATTGCTTCATCAGCGGTAATCGGAGCAACACGATTTCTTGGGGTATTTTGTTGGCCATGTTAAACAAAATTATCTTGAATCCGGCAAAACTCCTTTGCAGTCATCGGCGGCAAATTCGGATTTCGGGCCTCAAACGTCCTCCATGTTCTCGCAACAGTCCTATTGCTCTCTCCATAAATTGCAAAGAGATTGAGCAAATCGGCATTTTTGTATTCTCGGTTCATTTTTATGATAAATTGCAATCAAAAAAACAGTGAAAAAGATAATTCTTAATTTTGCACTTTGCACTGACATAAATGAGTGGTAACTATGGATACCGTTCTGATGCGTTCCAAACTTAAGATAATACAAAATAATTGTTGGAAAAATCGGAAATCGTTCAATGACTTTTAATCTATCAGCTTTGGATATGGAAGTATCAATCATCATCAATAGAAAGGTATTTTAATTTTGCATATGATAGTGCAAAAAATATAAGGTGTTCTATTATTTCAAATAGAAGGTTATTAACGATTGAAATGAAGTCATCTTCACCTCGATTTTTCTCTAATAATTTCTTAGGAAATTTATAAATATCATAACAAAATCTTCAAAATAGTGTACAGAGATTCCAAAAATTTCAACTCCGGCAAATCCGTAACTGATTTTTTCATGAAAATATTTTCCGAAGGTAATTTAAATTGTCTTATAGAAGCCATAAAATTTTCAGATCGATAGCTTTTGTCATTCTCCAGAAATTTCTAATATAAGTGAACGTGTGTATGTGTGGGTGTGTATTTGTGTATGTGCCGTATGGGCTCTTACACTATTGGAGATATCCCAGAAAATTTTGCACACGTATCTTCCATATCTTAGTAAAAGTACTGTCAAACATTCAGGACCTGTGGGACGCTATGTGTTGGGTTCCGTACCTGAAAGTCTATTGTATATTTTTGAATTCTATGGCTGGATTTTGATGGTCTTTTTTCCATGTATGTATGTAGAGTGTTATTGGAATTATCTGGTAGTGACTGGGCCTCCTAGGTTGAGGGCTTCATACCTGTAATTCTGAAAGAAGTATCTCTGAGTTCTATGGCTGAATTTTCGTGGATTTTTCGCTATATTTGTGTATAGTATGTCACTGGACTGTTTTGTGAGAGTCTGTCAGTGCGAGTGGGACCCAAAGGTGGAGGCTTTCATACCAAAGAATCCCTAAGAGATATGTAGGATTAATTTTCATACTGTTCTCTCTTGGTGTTCAGACTGGTTTTACGTGCGAGCAGGACTCAGGGGTAGAAGGGCTCCATACACAAGGCTTTTCATGACCTAATGTTCTCGTTCCACAATCTACCTAAGTGTTTGCCCGGGAAGTGCCGGGTAAAACAGCTAGTCATATTATAAATAAAAGATTATTTGCCTACAATTTTTGCACCCCCAATGTTTGAATAACTATGTAGGTATGAATATTGACCAGATATCTGCAATCTTAATAATAAATATATTCCGAGAAAATTAAAACAAGAACAAGAAGGTAAATTACCTATACCCATAACAGAGGAAATCCCTACCTTGAAATTATTTCATCGAAGCAATTAAAAATAGTTCATAAGACACGCTAATATATTGCAACAATGTAACTATCGTCGTATTTAAAAAAATATAGACAAAGTATTCTATAAGACTTCGCGAGAACTTGTTAAGGCCATAGCCCTTGCCTGTGATACTACCATAAATAACTTCTATATGAAACTGCAGTCTAATGTGTATAACAGAAAAGTATTTTAGGAATGACACGACCACCAGGGGATCACACTGATCGTTCGAGCAGAACGAAAATATTTCTTTCTACCCACACTGTTTCTAATGAAAGCCTCTCATTGCCACATCAGCAAATTTTCTCAGGCATTCGACACAATAGAACCTCACTTCTCCTTCTCTTATTCCTTTTGTCATCGTTCGATTTACTCAAAGTTGTGGAGTTCGTGAAATAATAAACTTAAAGTTCAATTAATGTTGCTGAAAATATAAAGAATCTTAGAGTAATATGTACCTAGCTCTACACGAATGGAATAGCTCTATATTTTATTTATATTTCATAGATTACACCTTCATTAAATAGAAATATCAGATAAATACAGTATGCATTAAGTAATTAGAAGATATGACAATAGTAATTAGAAAAAAAAAATAGTTTCTGCAATAAAAGAAACGACACTTAGTTCATAGTATTGCAATGTAAATTTCTGATCACAAGAAATTGTCAAATTTCTGATATGTGTTTGGTGCGTTTGAAAGTTCGGCTATTTTCGATTAGTTTCGTTAGTCAAAACGCTTGTTGTGTTTTGTATTTCGAAATCATCAATAGGATTCAATATGGAATCAATAAACATACCTACCTCAATCAATCAATGCGTGTACTACAGCTGTCAGTGTACCGGGAGAGCGTGGTGTAATTCAAACCTAAGAGAATCCATTTTCCTCACATCACCCCTACTGCAACAGAAATTTTTCAGATTTTCGTTTGAAATACTTCATAATTGGTAAATTTATCGTTTTTTTCTCACTTTCTTCCATGTCTTCTGGCGTTGAAGATGGGATTAACTTTGATATGTAAAAGAGATTTGAATCTGAATTTTTGTGACCAGTGTTTAATGTAAAAATTGAGTTAGATATTTTTCCAGGATAACGTATGGTGCAATTATTCTCATTTTGGCAAGTTTCTTCCTGTTAAATCTCTTTCCATTTTATGCCTTTACGTACTAATAAGTCACCTATGTTGAGGTCTCACTGTCAAAATTTTAAATCATATGCCGATAAATAAGTCCAGCTTTGTATTTTAGGCTAGGGTTTAGCTTTTTTAGACCACTCAACCATCGTAAGTGAAAATTATAAAGATTTCTTAGATTTTAGAGGGGTTATACGTTATTTTCGAGCTATATTTCTTACAAATCTACTTATTGCAGAGGGTTCGGATTCAATCATATTTTAAATTATAATGTTATAAACTGAAAACTTTAACACCCTTCTCTATTTTACACGACCAGCCCTTTATTACCGATTATGAATTCCCGTGTTTACTACCACTATTCTTATGGCGACAAAATCTGATTAATCACTACGGACAAACAATGATTTTTTTATTCCTTGATAATGCTAACCCCCTCACAAGGGGCAGTGAGATAGGACCCGATAACTTTTAAGAAAATTTTGGATAATTTTTGTTCTTGAATGCATGGATTGTTTGGATCGATACTTGATCCAGGTATTCCTAAATATCTTCAAAAGTTGAGGGTCTGTTTTCTTAACAGGAATTTTTTAACAAATTAGGGAGTCTATTCTAACGGAACGTAGCTGCATGATGGTGACCACTCTTTTGAAATTCAACAACAAAAACATCATATGAATGAATAAACAAAGTAGGTGCTTTTTAAAAATCAACTAATAAGGCTTGCAATTTCAAACGATAGACACTAGAAAAGCTTTGTTCAATATTTTCATATGACTTCAATTGAGCGGTAATTTCAGTCCACTTTGGGTTGTATGTCACTGTGGGGAACGAACTACAATGCCCATGGTGTCTTCAACGTGACTTCTAAGATTGACAAACATTGCCAGTTGCGGATACGACATTTGAAACATTGAACATTGAAAAGAGTAAAATATAATTACTTTTTTCAATGTTTTACTCAACTCACTTTTCCTTTATTTGAAATTTGAACACTAAAGAGATTTCCAAGAAACCGAGCGGAGTTATTCAATTCAACCTCGAAATCAATGAAAGTTAAGGTGGAAATCACACAACTCTGCAGTAAGTATTTCAATCCTGATTAATTTACAGTTGCAAAAGATGCTACAAAACGCCTAAAAATGAATAGCAACCTTACTATACGTTTTGTTGACGATTAAAAATTCGGCTATTTGACAAATTCACTTACTGCAACTAAACATTCACAATTAACTTCCAGTCATGATTTGTGCGTGAAGAAAATCCGTTTGTGCAAATCTTCTGATCCTGATTTTGAAAACAGAGTACCAGATAGTACTCATAGATCTGCTATTGTTCCCAAAAAATACGCGAGAAGTTGTATTCTCTGTCGGAGGCAAAGTGAAATGAATTTATCTTTCTTTACGTATGTATTTTCAAAGTTTCTCATATGTCATGATGTTTGAATATGTTATTTATTTATTTCTGGATTTGCAGTTTTCCTAAGGACAATAGACGAGAAGGGTGGCTGAAAGCATGCAACATTTCTGGGAAAATATCAGCTAATACACGCATTTGTTGCCGCCACTTTACGTTCAGCAATTTTCGGAACGCTCTGGCTTTTCAAGACGGCCAGTTTTGTAAAAAACGGCAGTACCGTCTATTTTCTTTGATCAAGAAAGTTAAGTTGAATTTGATTATTGACAATTACAGCGTAAAAAATGTCCTTATATAATTTGCACTATCCATTTCAATCTATTAAGTAATGTAACAACAAAAGTTACTTTGGCCTGTCGACTGCCCAGTTCAAGCGGTGGGTCGTGGTTCGTAATACAATGAGGACCTTCCAACTAATATGATAGGGCGCCAGGCTCAACACAGATGACAAAACAGAAAAAAATTACGACAGTTTATTATAATTTAATTTATAAAATATTTTAATAATATAATTATTTAAATTAGCTTACATACAATGGCCTGAAGGGCCGAAACCATCATACAATCGCCTGAAGGGCCGAAACTATCAATCCGCTTTTCCCTGGAACTGCTGGATAGACAGAATTGACTCACAGTTTGGGTGGTGCTGGAAGCAATTCAGGAAGACAACAGTGAGGCACTATCTGCGCTGGCCAAGGATGGTGGGCTCAATATGTTCTAGCGGCGGTCACGTCATCAAAATGTGCCAGAGAAACCATAAAGTTGCATCAATCAACATCAATTCTGGAATGCACAAAATGATTGCAAAAACTGCAGCCAATCTTTGCCCATCAGTGGTTGTCTTGGCCTGGTCTAATGGTTGGACCCAACAACTCGTCGGAACCCTTTTTCTTATCAGGTTTTGATAAGGCAACTGCTGGTCTCACTGGAGTTCTGAATTCGGTTTTTCAAACCAGGCGATAAGAGACAACAGGCTTGACCTCTCCGGTATCCATGAAATTATCAGGAAATAAATTTAGCAGGACTGAATACATTAGCTGGAGACATTAACAATGTCTCAATGATGGATTTGATATATATATATATATATATATATATATATATATATATATATATATATATATATATATATATATATATATATATATATGCTAACCACATCTTGTATAATATTGATTATACTTTGATTAATTTGCGTCACATACTAATTTTAATTGTTACTTATCTAAAATAATCTTCTACGTTCTTCTCTCAGACGCTCATATCAAGTTTCCTATTGTTTTAATGTTTCTCCTTGAAACCATAAAGGTTCTGAAACGTAATTAGTGACGTCATAACACAGAAGGTATAAATATTGGATCCTTCTCCACTTCAATCACTTTTGAAGTCACCTTTTAAGTCAGATTGTTATTTTCAAAATTAAATATTGTAAAGTCAAACTGAACTACAAGTTGTGAAACAAGTTTAAATAAATGAAGTTTTTAAAAAAGTTTTAATTGTTACAAATCCCGTAACAAAAATTGGCGCAGTCAGTAGGATTCCCAAACGTTGGCAGCAGAATCAACAGTGGTTTCCTAACCTTTATGGGAGAAGCAAGCCCCAAAGAATAAAGAAGAAACAAGAAGTCTCCAACGGTCTCTTCGGCAGTAGGGAGCGAAGATCGATCATCATCTAGCTGTAGTCAACACGTACGAAGTAGGATTTCCTCTAGAAAAGACGGTCTCTTCGGCAGCAGGATTGAGAGTCGAGAATCACCCAACTGTAGTCGACACGTACGAAGTAGGATTTCATCTGCTCGAGTCCTGAAGACAACCCACAACTTACCAAACGAAAGAAAAGGAAAACGTAAGCAGAGAATCACACTTTCATTACATTTTTATATTGATTCTATTCTCATTTGAAACAAAGAAAACAAAGTTCTATTGTCTTTCGTTAAATATTATCTACCATTAATATTAATTTACACTAACTAAGAAATACATTCAGAATGACAGAAACAACTGAAGCAAATACAACACAATCTCAGATAGAACCATATAGGCTGTCTGAAATTTTTTCACTAATTCCCGAATATGATGGAAATCAAATTTTTCTAACTACTTTTATAAATTCATGCGACATAGCAACCCGTTTGGCACTAGGTGATCAGAAAATTTTTCTAGTATTACATATAAAAAATAAATTGAAAGGAGTTGCAGCAGAATTAGTTAATTCTCGCAATCCAGAATCATGGAACGAAATTAAAAATCTATTAGAAACACATTTTGGCGACTCCCGTGATCTAAATTCGCTTATACAAGATTTGCAACGAATAAGACAGATGCCGAATGTATCACCATTGACATTCGTATCAAGATTACAAACCTTGAACTCTAAATTATACGCAGCTATAAATAAACAACGCATGAATCCTGATGAGAAAGATGCACAGACGAGATTAATAGAAAATATGTGTCTTAACACATTGTTGACAGGTCTTGAACCTCGCATTGGTCAGATAATACGTGCCAGTAACCCTAACGATATAGTTTCTGCAATCGGCCGCATTAAACGAGAAATGCAATTACATTATTTTGAGACACAGAAATTCAAACAGAATAATAAAAATACTCCAGTCAAATTATGCAATTTTTGTAAAAAGTCAGGGCATACAGTTAACGAATGTAGGCAAAGGCAACAACAGAACATTCGATACTCACATAATAATGATCCAAGACAACAATTCCAAAACCCACAAAGATTCAATCCTCAGCAAAGTTTCAATAATTCAAATCAGTTTTATCCAAACAGAAATTTTAGTCAACAAAGTCAACCGAATTCCCAAGTATCGAAACCTTCAAATCCAAATAATTCTAGCAATGCTCCAATCCCCCATCCCAATCTTCAAAAAAAGAAATTTGAAAGTCCAAATCCAATTTTTCGTCCGAATAATCAAAGAGCACATCATTTTAATTGTGACAACTATTATCCAGATGAATATTATTATAACGATAACTCCCAAGCTGATCAATTCGATTACACTTATTCCGAATCACAAGATGTCAATCAATATAATCAATATTCCAATCCCAACGAATATGATTATCAAGATGATCAGTATAACTTCAGTCCACAAAATGAATATCAAAATCAAAATTTTCACGAATCCCAGATTCAAGATGCTCCACCACCTTTAGAAGAAATTTCCCAAAAGACATCATTAAAAAACCAAACCCACCATATAAACACAGTGAAGCAAGAGAAATCAGAACAAACTTTCGTATAGAAACACCTCTGTGTACTATTAGTTCACAGGGACTTTATTATATAAAAGATTTGTCTAATAAATTCAAAATTCTAATAGATTCAGGTGCAGGAATATCAGTTTTCAAAAGAAAAACTTGCGAAAATTACCATAATCGATCTAAAGAAAATATTACTATACAAGAAATAACAGAACATTGAATTCCGATTAATGAATCAGTTATGATACCTTTTGGAAAATCAGACGATCCGCACAAAATTTATATTTATGATCTTAATATTGAATTTGATGGATTATTAGGATTAGATTTCCTAGAACATTATCAGTGTGTTATAGACATAACCAACAGAAAATTGATTACAAAATATAGAGTCATACCTTTATATAAAGTAGAAAATTCAATAATAACTGAAGATTTAACTGACAATTCGAAAATTCAAAACCCTCATTCTAATATTATAAATATAGAACCACGTACAGAGCAAGTATTCAAATTAACTTCCAATTTACGAAATACGGATGCTATTTTATTATCCCAAGTGAAAGAAAAAGTTCGTTTACCAAATGCACTTGTGAAGATTAATGAGAAAGGAGAATTCCTTACAACTATAGTAAATACTAATGCAATATCGAAAACAGTAGATTTTTCAGATTTATCATTAGAGTCTATTCAAAATTACGAAATGAATCATATATCTCAAATAAATACTCAAAATTATAATAGAGAAGAAAATATCAGAAATCAACTCAGACTTGAACATTTAAATTTAGAAGAAAAAGAAATGATAACCCAGATATGCTTAGATTTCTCGGATATATTTTACTTAGATGGCGATATTTTATCATTTACTAATGAAGTTAAACATAAAATTAATGTTTCTGATTCGAAGCCAGTTGTCTCCAAATCATACAGATATCCACATATCCATAAAGAAGAGGTCAAATCTCAAATTTCTAAAATGCTTGAACAAGGAATAATTCAAAATTCAATTAGTCCATATTCTTCTCCAGTATGGGTAGTTCCAAAGAAAATAGACGCATCTGGAAAACAGAAATGGCGTATCGTAATCGACTATCGAAAATTAAATGAGGTTACTATTGATGATAAATCTCCTTTACCTAATATTTCGGATTTACTTGATCAACTCGGTAAGTGTCAATACTTTTCAACACTCGATTTAGCTTCTGGATTTCATCAAATAGAGATAGACAAACCTGATATTCAAAAAACCGCATTCACAGTAGAAAATGGTCATTACGAATTTATTCGAATGCCATTTGGTTTGAAAAACGCGCCCGCTACATTTCAAAGAGTTATGGACAACGTCTTATTAGGATTGCAAAATGAAAGATGCCTCGTATATATGGATGACATCATAGTTTATTCCCCAACAATTCATGAACATATTTCTAGACTGAAAGAAGTTTTTACCAGACTTAGAAGTGCAAATTTAACATTACAACCAGAGAAGTGTGAATTTCTTCGAAAGGAAGTTGCCTAATTAGGACACGTCATAACTAAAGAAGGAGTTCAACCCAATCCACAGAAAAATGATGCAATAAATAATTTTCCAGAACCTAAAAATGAAAAAGACATTAAATCATTCTTAGGATTGACCGGATATTATTCCAAATTACGCGAAAATTTCAAAACCTTTAACAAAGTTACTTCAGAAAGATATTCCCTTTAATTTCAATCAAGATTGTAGAGATTCTTTTGAAACCTTAAAGAAATTTCTAATAACATCACCAATATTAATTTATCCCGATTTTGAAAAAACTTTCATTTTAACAACTGATGCAAGTAATTTTGCTATTGGTGCTGTACTATCGCAAGGTCAACTGAATAGCGATCTACCTATCGCGTACGCATCAAGAACGTTGTGTCCAGCAGAAACCCGATATAGTACAATTGAACGTGAACTTCTAGCAATCGTATGGGCAGTAAAATATTTTAGGCCTTATTTATCTGGAAGAAAATTCAAATTAATAACAGATCATCGTCCGCTTACATGGTTATTCTCGATTAAAGATCCAGGTAGCAGATTAGCACGTTGGCGTTTAAAATTAGAGGAATATGATTACGAGATATTATACAAACCAGGCAAAATTAACAAAAATGCGGATGCATTATCAAGAATCAAAATTAATTATTTCAAGGAATGCTCTAAGTTAAGTTCAAAAATATTAACATCTAATAAATCTGACAGTGAAACAGATACTGCAGAAGAAGAAGAAATAACAGTAGATGAAATATCAGAGTTCGGAAATTTTTGCAAACTTTACAAGACAACCTCTGTCATAGATTATTCGAAAGTTGAATACTCTAATGAACAACTATTAGATAGATTTAATAAAGACATAATAACAATAATGTGGCAAAATCATACAAATAATTTACATGATGAAATTCTTAAAGATATATACGAAGAAGATTTAGATTTCAATTTCAACAAAATTAATATTGTTCATAGTTGTAAAGTTAAGAGAAGAACTTATTATATTATATGTATACCTTTCAATCCAGATGAAGTAAATGAAAGATTATTCTATTCCATTTATAAATATAAAAGAGAAATCGACCCAAATAAAGTCTATGCAGTTGAAAATAACTTAAATCTTCCAATTCTAGAAATATTATGTTACATCTTTTCTGACGAAACTAACATTAAATTCAAAATTTGTCAAAACGTAGTTCAAACTCCAGAGAAAGAGGATATACCAATAATACTCGATCAATACCACAATGGAAAGAAGAATTTACATCGTGGCATTAATGAAACTATCAGGCGAATTAAGGAAAAATATAATTGGTTAGGTCTGACTAAAGATGTTGAAAAATTTATAAAATCTTGTGAGACATGCAAAAAAACTAAGATTTGTAGAAAAAATCTATCATCACCTTTAGTTATTACAGAATCTGCAAGAACACCATTTGAGAGTATAAATTTAGATATTGTAGAGATTCCAACAAAAAAATATGTCCCAGTAATTCGTGATGAACTAACAAAGTTCACACAAGCATATGCAATTGAGAATAAAACAGCAAAAAATATAGTTAACACCTTGTTATTATTTTTCCAACACTACGGAACACCGATTAGAGTTCATTGCGACTCTGGAAAAGAATTCAATAATGTACTTTTAAAAGATCTTTGTAAATTATATGATATCAAAATCTCTTATTCAAGTATAGGGCATCCACAATCAAATGGATCGGTAGAACGTTTCAATGCTACTCTTCTTGAAATCATTCGAGCACACTTAAGCGATAACCCAAATGAACACCCTCTTAACTGCTTACCTTATGCAGTCATTTGCTATAATAATTCACAAAATAAGACTCATGGATTTACACCTTACGAATTAATTTTTGGTCATACAGCAGGCAGACCTCCAGAAACTTTATATAATGAAAAAGAAATAATCTCAAAATATATACGAGATCTAAATAATCGAATTAAGTATTTTTATCAAATTGCCCGTCAGAGAACCCAAGATTCCAAAGAAAAATCAAAATTTAGATATGATCAGAAGATTCCAGAAAAACGTTATGAATTTAACATCGGAGATAGAGTATACATTAAGGAATCTCAAATCAGCGATAAATTAAAAAATAAATTTAATGGTCCTTATCAAATAATTGAAATTTTACAAAATGCAGCTGTGGTGTTAAATGAACAAACAGGAATGAAAAGTAAATTTAATTTTGATAGAATGATACCACATACTGAGCTATAAATTTCTTTTCAGGTATAGTTCGCAAATAATGAACAACTTGAAGAAGAAATCGTTAATATTAATTTTAGTTATTCTAAGTAATTATATCTTATGTCAATATTCAATTGACCCAATACCAAATACACTAGGAATATATTTTAATGAGGAATCATACCTTCAAATATCAAATTCTAAATGGACACTCATTGTTTACCATGATATATTACCAATTAAAAATTCTATTCTTCAGAATAATAGAATTATACAAAGTTTAGAAGATCTTGTAGAAAAACCTACAAATAGGATGAAAACTTTTTATACAACAGTTAAAACGCATATAAGTTTACTGAAACAATCTAAGACAGATGTTGAGCAGAAATTCAATGAAGTTACAATTGATACAGAAAATTATAATAACTTTAGATTTAAAAGAGGTTTACTCAACGGTGTAGGCACAGTATGGAAATTTATAACCGGCAACTTAGATGCCAGTGATGGAGAATATTATTCAAATTGTATCAATAAATTAATGCATGATGATCATGAGTTAGAGAATTTGATGAAAAATCAAATATCAGTAACAACATCAGTAATAAAGAATTTTAATAATACAATTCATAAACTTCAAATAGACGAATCAACATTTAATAATGACATTCAAAATATTGAAAAATCAATTTATGATATAACAGATAACTTATCATTTTATAAATCTCAACTAGATATACTTGAGATATGTGAAAAACTTTCTGAAAGTTTATTATTTCTAGAAAACAGTTTGAATGACATTCTGAATGGAATTACTTTTGCAAGATTACAAGTTTTACACTCTTCTATAATAAAACCAAGAGATCTCAAGAATTCATTATTGCAAATCTCTAATTCACTCAAAAATGTTAATTTACCCCTACCAGTGGAACTTAAAAATATTCCCAAGTATTTTGAAATTATAGAACTTCATGCTTTTCAAGATAACTCAAGAATCATGTATATTCTCAAAATTCCCTTAGTTGATCCAGAAATATGTAAAGTATATAGAATCTACCCTTTACCAACTAAAGACAATCGAACTGGACTTCATCATGTTATTTCAACAAGTCAAAAATATGTTGCTAAAGATGATGATTCTATGTTTTACGTTACCTTATCTAGTTTAGATAAATGTAAAGATCTTGGCTTCAGATTCAAATTATGCTTTGATATGTTGCCTTTACCGATTGACAGTAATTCTATCTGTGAAGCTCAACTTCTCAAACAACAGACCGAAATTCCAAAAATTTGTGAAGTGTCGCTACTTTTTGCTAAAGATTATAATGTAAAAGAAATATCCACAAATGTATGGATTATCATCGTTTCTGATCCATTATTTATAACAATAACTTGTAATAATCAAGAACCAGTTACTAGAGTAATTAATGGAAACTCTATATTAAAATTGAAACCAAATTGTAATGCATTTATTGGAAGTACTAGAATAAGATCGAAATATATTATCGAATCTTACAAAAATATTACCTATAAAATCAATCCTGTAATAATACCATATGAATGTTGTAAAGATTTACCAGAAAAAAGGTTTTTACCAAAATTAAAACCTTTGAAACTCAACACATTAGATACTGAATATCTAAACATCGCTCAACAGAAATTGAATAAATATTCCGAAAATTTAGACAAAATTATAAATGAACCTTTTATAACAAAGAACATCTCATGGTTTACTTATATAGTAATAGTATTAATAATTGCATTCATTATGCTCTATATATTTTGTAAATGTAAACGAAGAAGACCTACAGGAATGAGCATCGCAGTAGCACCTCATGATCCACCACAACCACCAGATAAAAACGTTGGTCGATGGAAATCCTTTCTACCCAGAAGAAGACCCAGTGTTCATCCAGAATATGAAGAATACGAATTAAATTAAAACACTATGTTTAAAATATTGTCCTATTGTATTGCAAATTTATAATATTTTAATCAATTTAATTTTTATATTTTTATCATTTAAAAGTTTTCGCATAGCAAAAACTTTTTTTGTAAAAGGGGAGTTGTTATATGCTAACCACATCTTGTATAATATTGATTATACTTTGATTAATTTGCGTCACATACTAATTTTAATTGTTACTTATCTAAAATAATCTTCTACGTTCTTCTCTCAGACGCTCATATCAAGTTTCCTATTGTTTTAATGTTTCTCCTTGAAACCTGCAAATTCATCAAAGACGCAATATTTGGTACTTTATTACTAGAGAAACTTCTAGAACCTTTATTTGTAAAATCATCAAAAAGGCACCTGCACTTGTTTACCATAAAGGTTCTGAAACGTAATTAGTGACGTCATAACACAGAAGGTATAAATATTGGATCCTTCTCCACTTCAATCACTTTTGAAGTCACCTTTTAAGTCAGATTGTTATTTTCAAAATTAAATATTGTAAAGTCAAACTGAACTACAAGTTGTGAAACAAGTTTAAATAAATAAAGTTTTTAAAAAAGTTTTAATTGTTACAAATCCCGTAACATATATATATATATATATATATATATATATATATATATATATATATATATATATATATATATATATAAATATTTAGAAACTAAATATTACCACTGATATAAAATTTAACCAGAGTAGCAACAATCAGTAAATATATAAAGATTACAAAAATACAATATGAATATTAACAATGTTTCAATGATACATGGATTCTTCAATTTCAAGATGAATCAAAAAAATATAATATAAATTCAATGTACATGAATGAGTTGAAGTTAATTCAATTTGACGATTAACTGGAAAAGATAATATATAATCAATATAAATGAATTAATACAAGTTTTCTCAATCTCAAGATTAATCGTAAAAGATAATATATAATCAATCTAAAAGAATTAATACAGGTTCTTCAATCTTAAGATTAACTGGAAAAGATAATATAAAATCAAGATAACTGAATTAATAATAGATAATAGATAAAATCATATATTATAAAAATGTAGAAGATTATTTATTCTCTTCTCGTAAATACCTAAAAAAATAACAACAAGCTCGTATGTCAGGAATGCTGGCACACGCCAGATGTGGCTTTCAAACCAAGTGAATTTATATACACATATGTATTAATTAAATTAAATGATTTAGCGAGCACAGTTAGAATTTCAAGGATACCGGCAATTAGTACCCATCATCCATTATTTATTGAATCAAAACACTATTTCACCGTTGATAGGTTTGATACAAATTTGGCTTTACGCTCTTTCAAACACCTCGGAGTTGACTCAATAAGTCAAATTGCAGTCAAAATAATTAAGCATATTATACGACTGTTAGTAAAGTGAAAAAAGATAATTTAATCAAAATTTAAATGATGGTACCTACTTGCCGGCAACCTTATGGAATCCAGGGCACTCACTACATCGATTTCTTTCACCAGAAGAGAAACATAACCGCCACTTCCCGAGTCTCCAAAGAGCAAAGAGAAATAGAAGTGATCAGTGAGGAGACCGATCACTCGTTCATCCCATTTTCATATTATCTTCTTCGTCGCCCCCCTCATTCTGGCGCATGGCTAAATTAATTAATTAGGAAATACAACCGAAATAATATGCAACCAAAACAATAAATGTAATGTGAAAACTTGGAACGTTACAGTAATTTGATTTGATGTAAATCAAGTGGAAATAATTGTAATTTATTTAAATTTTCAAATCTAAATGCATTATTATAAGCTTCCTAACAAAAATCTATTCAACAAACAATGAAAATACCATGTTACAATCAGTTGCGTTGGAAAAAAGGACTGCATATCGGGAAATTGGACATAATTCGACTGCAACTTTCCCTGATTGGGCCGAAAAACCATCCACACCTTTATTTCAGGACAGACCTGTGCTCTATGATATAAATGCTGGTAATTTTTTTCTAGAAGTTCTTTTATTCAATCATACAAGTTCTACTGAGAGTTTTAAAAGTGCAACGAGTCCTTTTTGTACTTTTTTTTGTCTGATCTCATTCACAACGTTTCTAATTTTAGCAACTGCTGCTGGTCCCTCACCATCGCATCGCATGAGCAATTGCATTTAACTCCATCGAGAGAGATACCTCGATACCCTGGTGATATTATCTGCGAAGAATCGTTTATTACGAAAATTACAGAAACAAGTCTTGGACGCCGTTAAATTTGCAAAGCATAAATATCTACATTAAAAGCAGCGATTCTGCAAAGCAAATAATTGTGATTCTGCTTTTTTTTCAGATTATCGCTGGCTTTGGAGAACGACCACCTATATTTCGCATAACCATTTCATACCCACTTTCATTATACTATACAAATTATTATATGAGATTTTAAATTTACATTGATTTTTCCTTGCTTCCAGGTGAAACGTTCTTTTTGATTTTAATGATTTATATATTTTGTATGAAATAAATGCTATTTTGCCACAAAAAATAAATACACCTCAGATGTTTATTACAACATTATATATTTGAAAGGAAACAAAATAGTCGTCACTTTCGATTTAACCTGTTAGAACAGTATTTCCCACAAACGGCACTGAAGGTCACCAGGACCCGAGCTAAAAGATCAAAGGGATTGCACCAGGTGTCCTATATTGGTGTTTCTAATCTTTGGTATGGGTATGCGGCAGAGACATTAGCATAACTATAGTAGTAGTAGGAACTATAACATCTTTATATACGCCTGCATTTGTAGAAGGCTTCAAAAATGATATTTTTGCTTATTTCTTAATTTCGGCCTTTTCAAACTTAATATTATATATAGGTATAGAAAATGTTTTGTATATTCAAGTAGCACCCTTTGATTCCATTATTATTGGCACTGCATCAGAATTTAGTAAATGAGACCAAATAATTACCGATCCTAATAATTCCAATCTTAAAAAAAATAAAGTATACAGACTGACTCAACTATTTTTGTAAATTGAAATATTTGAATGAAATAAGATGAACCAATATTATTTTTGACTTATTTGAATGAATGTAAATTATCATGCTGGACGCGATAATTAGAAAATGTACATATTTCGCTGCAAAAATAGCTACGCAACTGGAGAATCTGTATCTAAGCATACATCCTCGTTGATATGACCATGGTTTACCTGAAAGACATCACTCTAGTCTTGTATGTTGAGCCGCTTCGATTTGCTTGTAAGCATAGAGGATTAGCAATTCATGGTTTATAAGGTCTATGATTGAAAGTCTCAAAAACAAATTAACAAACTAACTTCTAACATCAACTATCATACCTATTATAAACTGAAAATAAATACATTCTGATTATTGTATGTGTGCGTGTGTCTTTGTAAGTAGAAATGTAAATATCACTAAATAGTGCTTTTTTAATTATTAGAGCTAAATGAATATCATACTGAAAATAATAATTCTTTTTTGTCTAAGTCATTGATGTATGTATTAACCATCACTGTTTTCTTCTTTCGAAATCTAATGTTTTATTAATAATTAACTTATATTACTATAAGGGTAGAACATTATCCTATAATTTATAAATTATTATTATTACAAAACCAGAAAGTTTTTATGTTTAGGAAAACAGTCTATCTATTAGATATAGTGAACAAGCATGACACAAAAAAAGAACATAAGAATTAAAAAGTCTACTTTGTTTGTTAATAATAATAATAATAGATTAGCATTTTGATTGGCCAACCTTATGGAAATATCTTTTTTCTATTCTATAAAACTTAACACCTCGCTTATATTTCAAGCGCCTGCAAAAGGATTATATTCAAGCTAATACTTCTACGTATTGTAAGGTTATAGTGAGATATGTTTTAAATAGATGGCGACAATAATATGTTTTAGTTAATTCAATAATATTTAAAACATTGTTTCTAAAGAAGTTATATGTTATATGTTATATGTTATATCAACCAATATTGCTGACTCTGCTAAACCCATGAACTTTACTTCACAACAATATGATGACAATGCAGTACCAGGAATACCAGGAATATCATATTTCAACATATCGTACTTCAACCGATAACTTATCTAGAAACTCTTCTGATTACACCGTCCCGAGAATGCTGACTATGGAATCCGTGAATAGGACGCAATTAGTGGCATTTTTTCATGAGAACATTTATTGCATATTGTATATTTTTTCACTATAAATAAGGAACACTTTATAATTTTAATAATTCTGAAATATAAATCTAAAGTAAGACGAATCTATGTCCGTTTTCATAATCATCCTAACCTTACAGTTAATTTCACTTGTATAATAATTATAATTTAAGTCTTATTATTGAATTATTAATAATAAGTGGTGTCAGAAGTAAATAAATAAAATAACTGTTTTTAAAAAAAGCCAATTAGACAAAACGAAATCCAAAATTGGTCTCAGAAGTGGGATCTCATCTACACATCCAGCAAGAAGATTGTGGGGGTTTCCTAACCTTCAAGAAGTAAGAAAACAGGCAACAGACAACACAAGTGGCATATCCTCTACGCACCCAGAACAAGGAAACTAACTCGGTGTGGTCAACCCAGATCTCCAGTAGAAGACATTGCAACGCATACGAAGACGGTCTATCCGACGCCAGGAATACGTACATACTCACCTGACGGAGCAAGCTTCACGGAACCGGATTTCATCTTCTATGTGGACATTACTGTAAGTCATTTCAGAATCATCTCGTCTTTTAATAATTTAAATTCTATTTATATTTTAAATAAGAAACCAAAAGTTCTTAATTCAATAATAAAAGGAAACATATAGAATATAAATTGCAACAATTTTTTATGATATTAAGATCCAAGAAAATCAAAACGAGTCAACAAGGCAATAACTCTGTTAATGATAACGCTAGTGTTAATGCTAACGCTAACGTAGATAATATTGAACCATACAAGTTGAGTGAAATTTTCTCAATAATTCCTGAATTTGATCGTAATCAAATATTTCTAAATACTTTTATTCTGTCATGTAGAACTACATTTGGAATGGCTATAGGTTATCTAAGAATTCTCCTTTGCTTACATATCAAAAACAAACTTCGCGGTCGCGCTGCTGAATTAATAAATTCACGAAACCCTGTTACATGGCATGATAAAAAAACTCTACTAGAAAGTCATTTTGGAGATTCTAGAGACTTATCATCTCTTATCCAAGATCTACAGAGAACTAGGCAACTACCTAATGAATCTCCGTTAACCTTCATCACCAGGTTACAAACACATGAAGCTAAAATGTACGCTTCAATAAATAAACAAAATTTATCTATCGAAGAAAAGAACGCGCCGACACGTCTAGTGCAAACTATGGCCCTTAATACACTCTTGACATGCTTAGAACCTAAGCTAGGTCAAATTGTAAGAGCTAGTGACCCTGTAGACGAACTGACAGCAACAAATAGAATTTGGAGTAAACTTCAATTAAATTATTTCGAAAATCAGAAACATCATAATACAAGCAAGAATACGGGTCTACAACAACGCAAACCAATTAATCTCCCTCCAAAACATTGTTCAAATTGCAAACGAATTGGTCATGCAACTAATGAATGCAGACAGAGACCTTTCCAACAAAACTTCAATCAAAACTTCCAAGCTTTCCAAGCCAGACCACAATTTCAGTCAAACATTCATCAAAAACCAAATCCTCCAAATAATTTCCAGCAAAATCAATCTTTTACAAATAGACCTTCTGTCATACGTCCTAATCCCAATATAGGTAATATCAGACCAAGCGTCGTTCAACAAAATCCGAATTTCAGTAGATTCCAACAAAACCCTACTTACCATATCAATCAATCCGATAACTTTTATGACGAATCATATCAGTACGAACCTGAAGATTACTCATATAGTAATTACAATCCACAAGAAAACTTCTATAACTATCAACAAGAAGAAATTAATCCAAGTGAAAACCAGGATTTTCACGTAAGCCCAATATTTCCAACAGATCCTCCTCCAGAGAAGTCAGACATAGAACAGCTTCAAACCCAAATTCAAGCAATCAATCTTCAAGATCACAACCCCAATCTGAACTATCCCGAACAGAGCTACTTATAAATCCTCTGCTCGCTGTGAAATCACAAAATTTATTTTACATTACGGACTCGACAAATACTCACAAATTTCTCATTGATTCCGGAGCTGGACTTTCTATATTTAAACCTCACGTTTGTCAAAAATTTCCCCAGCGATTTCCCGAGAATGTAATAATTCAAGGAATCACTAATCAAAAAGTTCACATTACTGAATCTACAATCGTTCCTTTTAACCGTACAGATCCACACAAATTTGTAATTTAGATATAGAATTCGATGGACTTCTAAGCTCAGACTTCCTTGAACATTATTATTGCGCAATTAACATCAAAACTAGAGAATTAGAAACAAATTTTAAAACCGTCCAACTTCGCAAAGCCTCAGATAATGTACAGAACATCGAAACCAAGAACACAGAAAGAACAACTAACATAATTAGAATAGAACCAAGAATCGAACAAGTTTATAAATTGAAATTCAATTTGTCAAACACTGACGCATTATTAACAGATATAGAAATAGAAAGTACACCTTCCGCATGCTTTAGTAAAAGTTAATGAAAATGGCGAATTGATAAGAACAATTCTTAACGCAAACGCAATTCCTAAAGAAATTAGTTTTTCAGATATTAACATAGAAACTATACAACATTTTTCTATTACCAATCTTAGCGAATACGAACACGATATACAAGACAGAATTCCCGAAATACGTAACCAACTTCGATTAGACCATCTAAACGATGAAGAATCAGAGCTCATAACTAATCTGTGTATTGAATTCTCAGACATATTTTACCTCTAAGGAGACAAATTGACTTTTACGAACGAAATTAAACATTCCATTAAAATTAATTCCGACAAATCAACATTCACCAAGTCTTATAGGTATCCGCAAATACACAAAGATGAAGTTAAATCCCAGATCAATAAAATGCATTATTAGACCTTCATGTTCACCTTTTTCATCTCCAGTTTGGGTCGTCTCTAAGAAAATGGACGCATCAGGCAAACAAAAGTGGAGAGTAGTTGTAGACTATCGTAAGCTTAATGAAATCACAATTAACGATAAATATCCGCTGCCAAATATTTCAGACCTCTTAGATCAACTTAGCAAATGTCAATATTTCTCTACTCTAGACTTAGCTTCTGGTTATCACCAGATCGAAATTGATCCACAAGATATTCAGAAGACCGCCTTTTCAGTCGAGAATGGACATTTCGAGTTCGTCCGAATGCCTTTAGGTCTCAAAAATGCCCCTTCAACCTTTCTGAGAGTAATGGATAATATATTACTCGGTATTCAAAATGAGCGTTGTCTAGTTTATATGGACGATATTATTGTATATTCCCCATCAATACATGAACATATTAACAAACTGACTGACGTTTTTACCAAACTCAGACATGCAAATATGAAAATCCAACCGGATAAGTGTGAATTCCTCCGCAAGGAAGTAGCCTATCTAGGACATCTTGTTACTAAAGATGGTGTCAAACCAAACCCATATAAGGTTGAATGTATCATAAATTTTCCAACACCTAAGAACCAAAAAGACATAAAATCTTTTCTAGGTTTAGCCGGTTACTACCGAATACTTATCGAAAACTTCGCTAGAATTTCAAAACCACTAACCAGACTTCTAAAAAAAGACGTTCCATTCGATTTTGATTCCGGTTGTAAACAATCATATGATGAATTAAATCAAGCCCTTATGTCTACCCCAGTGCTCATATATCCAAACTTCGAACAGCCTTTCATTCTCACAACAGACGCAAGCGCTTTTGCGATTGGTGCAGTACTCTCTCAAGGAATAATTGGTAAAGATCTTCCCGTAGCTTATGCATCAAGTCTTTGCAAATCAGAAACAAAATACTCCACCACTGAAAGAAAATTACTTGCGATCGTTTGGGCAGTAAAACACTTTAGACCCTACATCTTTGGAAGAAAATTCACTTTAATCACAGACCATCGACCCTTAACTTGGCTTTTTTCAGTAAAAGATACAGGTAGTCGAATAGCAAGATGGAGACTAAAGCTCGAAGAATATGACTACGAGATTAAGTACAAACCCGGAAAGATAAACAAAAATGCAGATGCACTTTCCCGCATTAAAGTTAATCATATCCAAAATTTATCAAAATTCCAATCTGAATACAATCTAACACCTTATTCAACTTTTGCTTATAATGAGAACATAGATGAAAATATCCCCGAAGATCAAAAGAATAACCCTGAATTTCTAGAAAACATGTATAAAGAATTTGATACATTTGTAAATTTATACAGGACTAAATCCCTTTTGGACTATTCGAAAATAGAATCAAGTAACGGACAATTACTAGATAAGAATAATAAAATATTCTTACATTTCTTAGACAAAACCAACGGAATGAAATTCAAGAAAAAATTATTGATGATATTCTTGAAGAGAACTACGACTTCGAACATCTTAAAATTAATGTATTATCTAGCAAAACTGTGAAAAATAGAAAATATTTTATAATAGCAATACCATGTAATCCAGATACAGTAACTGAATATTTATTTGGAGCCCTTTTCAAAGATCAAGACCTTTTTCAGGACAACCAGACATACTGTGTTGAAACTAGTATTGAGTTACCCATAATAGAAATTTTATCATTTATTACTTCAGAAAAACAACTCAAACTTAAAATCTTTCAAAACCAGACCAAAACTCCAGATACATACAAAATTCCCCTATTCATTTACCAAAATCACAATGACAAGATGAATTTACGCAGAGGAATAAACGAGACTTTTCGTCGAATAAGAGAAAGATATATATAACTGGAACAGACTGACCAAAGATCTTGAGAACTTTATAAAAACTTGCGAAATATGCCAGAAAAATAAAGCATATGGGAAAAATCTCGACAGACCACTCGTAATCACAGAAACTCCAAAAACACCGTTCGAACGTATTAATATAGACATATTAGAAGTTCCTAACAGAAATTATGCCTTAACAATATGCGATGAACTCACAAAATTCAGGCTTACCCTATCAAAGACAAATTTGTAAGATTAGTAGTTAATACCCTTCTCTTATATTTTCATTATGGCACTCCCCCACTCTAACGGATCTCTCGAACGATTTCATTCGACTCTGTTAGAAATGATTAGAGTCAATCTCGCCGAATATACTAACGAACATCCCTTTAATGTTTTACCCTACGCAGTTATTTGCTACAACAATTCAGCTAATAAAACTCATAGTTTCACTCCTTATGAGTTAGTCTTCGGACATACTTCAAGTAGACCGCCAGAGCAGCTATAATAATATAAAAAAGAATTAATAACAAAATATGCTAGAGATATGAATAACAGACTTTCATATTTTTATAAAATAGCCAGAGAACGCACTGAAAGTAAGAAACAGAAAGCTAAAGATTGTTTCGATAAGCATGTACAAGAAAATACTCCAAATTTTCAAGTAGGAGATAAAGTATTTATTAAAAGGTCATAATTAAAGAACAAGTTACAGAACAAATTTAATGCTCCATACGAAATTTTAGACATTTTCAATAATTCAGCTATTTTACTTAATTCTAACAACAAACAAAAGTTAATTTTGACCGTATGAAACCATATTCTGAAAACTAAAATGTTTTCAGGTACCCCTATTGGTCAATATGGCCTTTTGCCAATTTCAAATTGATCCTATAAACAACACGATAGGAGTCTTCTATCACGATGAAACAAGAATTATCATCTCCAATGACAAGTGGACTCTACTAGTACACAAGAACATTACAGGACTATTAGTTGCATATGAAAACAACAACAAAATTTTGGACACTATACGTAATACTTTGAAACCAGCTTATCACGCTATGGATATTTTTCGTTCTGACGTACAGACACGAATAGATTTACTAACACAAATATCTAAATCCATACAAGAAAAATTCAACGAAATCATCATAGATACAAAACGCGTTAAAAGAGGTTTAGTGAACATTATAGGAAGCGTATTTAAAACCATAACAGGCAACTCAGATGCTACAGATGGTGAATTTTATACAAAAAATATAGAAAAACTATACAATTATCAACATCACATTGAAAACCTTCTTAAGAATCAGATTTCAGTATCATCCTCTCTAATAATATGCGAAAAATTAATGGAGAGTTATTTGATTATGGAAGATAATTTAAATGACATTATAAATGCAGTAACATTTGCAAGATTGAAAATAATTCACTCTTCAATTATTTCACCACAAAACTTGGTAAAATACCTTTAGTTGAACAACAACTTTAAACTCTATATCAGATCTCACACCTCTCCATCTAGTGATAGATAGATTGGCCCATGAGGCAATTCTAAGACTATCTAGGGAAGGTTCAGACATTGTGGGAATTCGGAATCAGAGAGCTTGGTCCTCTCTGTCCAAACACATCCCATCAGCAAACCTTCCCAGTGATGTAATGACAAAGAAAACTAGCATCGAGAGAACTTTTACCACGGTGCTAAGTAGCAGAGAAGATTGGGACAGGGGGCTCACAACCCAAGCTCTCAAAAAGAATACCATTAAATGGTACACTGATGGTTCTAAGACCACGACGGGGACAGGCGCTGGAGTGTTTGGGAATCGCACCAAATGCTCACTTGCGCTAGGCCGCTGCCCAAGCGTCTTTCAAGCAGAATTGCTTGCAATTGAGAGATGCGTGCAGGTGAACTTTGAAAGAAACTATCAGAAATGTGACATTGCAATACATTCTGATAGTCAAGCTGCAATTAAAGCACTGAACTCTCGTGCCATTGACTCTAAAATGGTATGGGAGTGCCGAAGGAAGCTCAATGAGCTAGGCAAGAACAACAGGGTCTACTTAGTCTGGGTTCCCGACCGCTCGGGAATCAAAGGCAACGAGGAGGTCAACACACTTGCCAGGAAAGGAGCACAAACCCCATTTACTGGCCCAGAACCCTTCTGTGGCACAGATAAAAGCACCTACAAGAAGGAGTTTCTGGAGAAGGAAAAAACCGTAAGAGAAACACTCTTGCGGGACACCCCTGGATTGGAAGTTTCTAAGAAACTTTGATACTGCAAGATCCAAAAGGTATTTCAATCTCAGCAAGAACAAGCTACACCTACTCACTGGATTTCTTACAGGACACTGTCGCCTCCAGAAGCATCTAATGAGATTAGGTCTAGCAGAGGATGACGAGTGCAGATTCTGCGGGGAAGAGGAGGAAACTCCGGATCACCTGGTGACGGATTGCCTCGCCATTGCTAGCCAACGCAAACAGTGCCTTGTAATTGCCTAATAATTGTAAAGGAATAGGTCCACATAAGAAGTTGTGTCCCAACTTGTACGCTTACCCCATCGACAACAATGCAGTGTGTGAAGCGCAGTTATTGTAAAACCGTCAAAGTGTGCCCAAAACCTGTGAAAGTTCTGTAATCTACAGTCAAGGCTACAATGTGTTAAAACTCAAAGACAATGTTTGGCTAGTTATCGTAGCAGAACCACTTCAAATAACCATGAACTGACCTGAACATAACACGAAAATTGTAACAATAATGCAGAACTCAATTGTGAAGTTTACCTCCGAATGTCAAGCCTTCGAAGGAATAACAAAAATCCAAGCAGAAAGTCGAAAATCTACCGACTATGCCGACAATTCTCATCCACTAATAATGTTGTGATCATTTAGTTGAAAGTATCAACATTCCTAAACTAGAACCACTAAAGCTAAATGAAATAAACATGGAAGAATTGGATATTGCAAACCACAAACTAGAGCAATGTTCAAAAGAATTAGAAAATCTAATGAACGAACCATTCGTGAACAAAAATATATCTTGGTTCACTTACATGTCTATAGGATCCATTCTCTGTATCATTACTATTTATATCATAATGAAAATTTTTAAAAAAGGACAAAAAGAAGAAAATGAAGAAAAATCATCCACCTTCAAAAGAATTACAATTCTTCTTCTAAGAACACGACCTAATATTGAAAATAATGAAGTAATTGAAATTCCTACCATTGGAATATCCAATCTAGGTACCTTAAAAGTTACTGCATAGCACCAAATTTTTATATATGATGGGAGCTGTTATATCAACCAATATTGCTGACTCTGCTAAGGCCATGAACTTGACTTCACAACAATATGATGACAATGCAGTACCAGGAATATCATATTTCAACATATCGTACTTCAACCGATAACATATCCAGAAACTCTTCTGATTACACCGTCCCGAGAATGCTGACTATGGAAACCGTGAATAGGACGCAATTAGTGGCATTTTCCCATGAGAACATTATATTGCATATTGTACATTTTTTCACTATAAATAAGGAACACTTTATAATTTTAACCATTCTGAAATGTAAATCTAACGTAAGACGAATCTATATCAGTTTTCATAATCATCATAGCCTTACAGTTAATTTCACTTGTATAATAATTATAATTTAAGTCTTATTATTAAATCATTAATGATAAGTGGTGACAGAAGTAAATAAATAAAATAATTGTTTTTAAAAAACGCCAATTAGATAAAATGAAATCTAATATATATATATATATATATATATATATATATATATATATATATATGTATATGTATATGTATATGTATATACCGTACCAGATGACCATATTAGAAGATGAATAATAATTTCATGCCTAGCTGGAAAATTGAACCTACACTTCGTAGGGTGCCGCAATAAGAACGAGGTTTGTCGTCTACATATCCCGTTTGTATGTGTTTTTTCCACTATACTGCTCAGTCAGATTGATTACCAAACATAGAATCAGTCTCCCAGACACATATCATGATTTCGAGGTTGTTGCCTCTCATCAGTGTATCGCGGGGCGAATAGCCATATTTGATAATCAATCCTAATTTGGAAATCATACTTGTATCAATCTTCAGTATAGAACTGTCGGTGGAGACAAGTATGAGCGATATATTAAGCATGTATAATGGTGGATAAGAACAATCGGCAGAGGTAGATAATTAATTAAATAAATGAAGAGCTATCCGTTCCAGATGGCCATATTAGAATATGAATAATAATTTCATGCTTAGCTGGTAAATTGAACCTACATTTCGTAGGGTGCCGCAATAAGAACGAGGTTTGTAGGCTACATATTGCGTTTGTATGCGTTTTTTCACTATACTGCTCAATCAGATTGACTACGAAACATAGCATCAGTCTCCCAGACATATATCAAGATTTCGAGGTTGTTGCCTCTCATCAGTATGTCGCAGGGTAAAGAGCTATATTTGATAATAAATCCTATGGACTTCTTCATACAATAAATCCTAATTTGGAACTCATACTTGTATCAATCTTCAGTATAGAACTGTCAGTGAAGACAAGCATGAGCGAAATATTAAGCATGTATAATGGTGGATAAGAACAATCGGCAAAGGTGAATAATTAATCAAATAAATGAAGAGCTATCCATACCAGATGACCATATTAGAATATGAATAATTATTTCATGCTTAGCTGGTAAACTGAACCTACACTTCGTAGGGTGCCGCAATAAGAACGAGGTTAGTCGTCTATATATTGCGTTTGTATGCGTTTTTTCCACTATACTGCTAAATCAGATTGATAACCAAACATAGCATCAGTCTCCCAGACTCTCATCAGTATGTCGCAGGACGAAGAGCCATATTTGACAATCAATCCTAATTTGGAACTCATACTTGTATCAATCTTCAGTATAGAATTGTCGGTGGAGACAAGTATGAGCGAAATATTAAGCATGTATAATGGTGGATAAGAACAATCGGCAAAGGTGAATAATTAATTAAATAAATGAAGAGCTATCCGTACCGGATGACCATATTAGAATACATACAAACATACAAATGCAATATGTAGACGACAAACCTCGTTCTTATTGCGGCACCCTACGAAGTGTAGGTTCAATTTACAAGCTAGACATGAAATTATTATTTATATACATGTTGCGTATCACGGCCAACAGTTATATTTTTTTAAACTTCATTTTTACTTATTATCGTCAGCAAATACAAATAATATATAATATAATATATTGATTATTAACTAGGGCTTAACTTGATGTCATATGAAGCAGTATTCTAGTAATAATAATCTAGGAAGGCTCTTTCTTGCCTTTAGATAGTATTCCAAATATTTCACAATATTGCACAACAATAATTAAATGTTCTAGAAGTTTTTCTGGAAGAATCGCTGATACATTTTCATTCTCAGTGAACTACTTTGTATTAGACTGCATATCTTGCACTTTAAGAAGTAATTACGTCTTTTGATAATAAACTGCTAATTCCTATTCTTAGTAGCAGGGAAACATGATATTTAATTATATATATTTTATATCTTTTTATTTGAAATTTACTTTTTAGAAACAATTTTACACTTTATCTATTGAAAGTTTAAGTTACAGAAAAATATTATATTAACTAAGTTACTTATGTACTAAGATGATTACTGGTGTGATAATAATTATATTTTATCTCGAGCGCGAAAGTTGCTCGTACTTTATATTATAAAAATGTAGAGTTTGCAATTTGTGTGAAGCTGTTGAAATGTCGTATTACAACCGTACGTGTCTGGAAAGACAGTATGGGTGGTTGCAACTTTGTTGTGGGTGCTGTATCTTGCAGAGTTGAATATCAAGATTACCAAGTACCAGATGCATTGTTATCAAATTCCGTTTATACAATATAGGTCATGCAACAATGTCTGTTATAGAAGTTATGTCATCATATAATCTAATATAACAACTATCCCCATATATAAAAAATGGTGTTATACAGCAATTTTCGATCAAGTATTGCTTAACATAAATTACAAAAAGCTTAAATCTAAAGTTAGGCTTCTTCTTCTTTTCCTTCTTCGGTTTGCAGGGGTGGTCTTCTTCGTAGGATAAAGTTTGGGATTCGTGGAAGTCCATTGTTGGATTTTTGCTCCTCGTGGGCTGAAGGTTTTCTTCTAGGAAATGGGATCCATTTTTTGCATTTGAGGCAAATATAGAAGATTATGAGACATATTATTAAAGTTATGGTTAGATATGAAAACCAAGAAATATTTCTTTCTGCAAAAGGCTTATTGATGAGGTCGTCTAGGTCTTCGTAGTACCTTTTCAGTCGAGGTTCAAATCGTTCAATTTTAGAGGTGTTAGATCTTCTAATTTGACGTTATTTGGAATGTTTTCACAACATTTGTAGTCTATCAAGACAGAATGAGGATTTCGTGAAATATCCAGGATCAGCCATACATTTTCTTCTAGTTTTTGGACATTATATCCCTGACTATAAATGATAGTTTGACAATTATCTGGAACATTATTATAGTTTTTGAGTAATTGCACTTCACATACTGAGTTACTGTCTATAGGATAAGCGTAAATATTTGAACACAGTTTCTGTCGTGGGGCTAATTATTTACACACACTTATATCTTTAATGCTTATGTAAGTGAGAGAATCATCGTCACGCGCAATGTATTTATTTGAAAATGATAATAAATGGTAAAAACCAGTTCTATTATCATAAATTGGTATTGGATATAAATGGAATAAAGTGTAGCTTTTTTGTTCAGAGGGATCTTCAGAACAAATACCAAATCAGATTTCATTTGAAATGCTTCTAGATCTATGATTCTTAATTATTCAGTAATGCTTGAGTATTTAGTTTCAGGTGGTCTACTAGACGTATGACCAAAAATCAGTTCATATGGGGTAAAACCAGTTGTTTTGTTTTTCGTATTATTATAACATATAACCGCATATGGCAAAATATTAAACGGATGTTCGTCTGGATTTTCTGTCTTATGTGCACGGATCATTTCCACAAGAGTTCCGTGAAATCTTTCTAAAGAACCATTCGATTGTGGATGGCCAACGCTAGAAAAAGTGAGCTTTATGTCATAAAGCGTACACAAATCTTTTATTAATGAATTATCAAATTCTCGACCATAATCGCAATGAATTCTCAAAGGTGTCCCTAAATGTTGAAAGAATATTAATAATGTATTTACAACTGTTGAAGCTTTTTTATTTGAAATAGGATAAGCTTGAGTAAATTTAGTAAATGTAAACTCATCTCGAATCGTTAAAGCGTAATTGCTTGTTGGATACTCAAAAATATCAATATTAATTCTTTCAAACGGAGTTTTTGGTGTTTCTGTTATTACCAGAGGAGTGCTTAAATTCTTACGACAAATTTTTACTTTTTGACAAGTTTCACAGTTTTTAATAATTTGTTCCACATCTTTTGTTGGACCTGTCCAGTTATACTTAGATTTAACCCGTCGTATAGTTTCATTTATTCCGCGATGTAAATTACTTTTGCCTTTATGATATTGGTCCAATATGATAGGTATTTAATCACGGTCAGGTGTTTAACAATATTTTGACAGACAACAAATTTTAAATCAACATTAGCAAAAATAAAAGAGAATACTTCTAAAATAGGTAACTCAAGATTATTTTCTATATAATAAGTTTTTGAAGGATCAAATTTACTTTGTTCTTTAAATAATGTGTAAAATAATTGTTGAACTACAAACTCTGGATCGTAAATAAGAGGTATTATAAAATACTTGCGATCTTTCACAGTTTTACTAGAAACAATATTTACTAAATTCATTTCAAAATCAAAATTTTCTTCAAAAATATCTTCAATAATTTTATAATGTAAATCTTCAAGTTTATTTTGCCAAAATAAAGTGAGTAATATTCTTTTCCAGTAACTGGTCATTCGATGTTTTAATTTTTGAATAATCGATTATTGATTTTGTTTTGTAAAGGTCAACAAATCTATTAAATTCGTCTGTCATTAATTCATCCTGTTCCTCTATAAGTGTTTTACTTTTTTGTGGTTCTATAGGATCATTAGGGTCTTTACTTGTTGATGGTATAACCTCATTAGTTTCATTATTTGCCAAAATTGTAATTTTAGATTGTAAATTTGAACATTCTTTAAAATGATTAATTTTAATTCTTGAAAGCGCATCTGCATTTTTATTAATTTTGCCTGGCTTGTACTCAATTTTGTAATCATATTCTTCCAATTTGAGTCGCCATCTAGCTAGTCTGCTTCCGGGATCTTTAATGGAAAAAAGCCATGTTAATGGACGATGATCAGTGACCAGCGTAAATTTTCTTCCAAATAAATAAGGACGAAAATGTTTTACTGCCCATACAATAGCAAGGAGTTCTCGTTCTATTGTCGAATACCTTGTTTCTGCACTACATAATGTTCTCGAAGCATAACTTACTGGTAGATCTTTACCAATGGGACCTTGTGATAGAACAGCGCCAAAAGCAAATGCACTAGCATCAGTTATCAGGATCTGAAGTAAGTGCAGCTTTTAGATCGTAGAAAGAATTTTTACATTCATTATTAAAAATAAAAGAAACATCTTTTTGTAAAAGTCTTGAAAGGGGTTTAGAAATTTTGGCAAAATTTGGTATAAAGCGACGATAATATCCTGCTAAACCAAGGAAAGATTTTACATCCTTAGGATTTTTAGGTTCCGGGAAATTTTTGAGAAATTCTATTTTGGCTGGATTTGTTTTAACACCATCTTGGGTAATGATATGTCCAAGATAAGCGACTTCTTTTCTAAGAAATTCACATTTATCTGGTTGAATTTTCAAGTTGGCTTTCCGAAGTCTGTTGAAAACAGTCAGACGAGAAACATGTTCATGAATAGTAGAAGAATAAATTATTATGTCATCCATATAAACAAGACATCTTTCATTTTGAATGCCAAGTAAAATGTTGTCCATGACGCGTTGCAAAGTGGACGGGGCATTTTTGAGTCCAAACGGCATTCGAACGAATTCATAGTGACCGTTATCAACTGAAAAAGCTGTTTTGGAGATATCTTTTGGTTCAATCTCGATTTGATGGAAACCTGAGGCTAAGTCAAGAGTGGTAAAATATTGACATCTTCCTAGTTGATCAAGGAGATTAGAAATGTTGGGTAATGGATATTTATCATCTACCGTAACTTCATTTAATTTACGATAGTCAACAATCACACGCCATTTTTGTTTTCCTGAAGCATCAAGCTTCTTTGGCACAACCCAAACTGGGGATGACCATGGTGAAATAGAATGACGTATAATACCTTGTTCCAACATTTTGTTCACCTGAGTTTTTACCTCTTCTTTATGAATTTGGGGGTGTCTATATGATTTAGTAAATATAGGTCTCGCATTATCAGTTTCAATTGAATGTTTAATTTCATTAGTAAATGTTAGTTGGTCTCCTTCCAAATAAAAAATATCAAAAAATTCTAAACATAAATTTGTGATAATTTCTTTTTCTTCTTCGTTGAGATGATCTGTACGCAACTGATCCAAAATTATAGTTTTTTTTATCAACAGGTTGATTAAATTTAGTTTTATTTTCATTAACGCAATTAAAATTTAAAAAACATTCGGAATTCGGAATGGGATCTAGATTCAAATTTGGAAATTCAACAATTTTAGAGATAGCATACGAATTAATAATTGAAGTAAAGAATTCACCTTCTTCATTTACATGTACCAAAGCATTTGGTATTCTAACATTTTCTAGTGCTTGTCCGAAAAGTAGTGCATCTGTGTTTGTTAATTAACATTTCAATTTGAAAATTTTTTCAATTCTTGGCTCAATAAAAATTCGATTTTGTATCTTTGGCAAACAAATGACAATTTCAACACCTAAATTTCTAAAAAGATAAGATATCATTTTTTTAACATACGTCCAATCTAACTTATCCAATCCACACCCTATTTTTGGCACAGCTAATTTTTGAACATTGTTTTTACCAACATGATCTCTCAATTTCTTTAAAGATGACCATAAAGTCTGATAAGTGGGTTTTCCGGTTGAAGTTTCTTTTGTTACAAGATAATAAATATATCTAGTTGTATTTGCATTCTTAATTTTCAAACCTGCTAAACCACCTTGTTTTTGATTTTGACTTAATAATTTTTCTATATTTCCAAATCGTTTCTTAAATTCGGCGGCAATGCCTTTTTGCATTTGCATATCTTCCGCCACGCAATGAGCTAATGAATAATCGAGAGGCATGTCAAAAATATCAATGTTTTTCTCAGATATTTTTTTATAACAATTTTAATTATTTTGTTCAAATTGTAAGAATTCAGAATCTTGTTCACAATTTTGAGAGAAGTGCGATGTTTCGGTAACTTTAAACAGAGGTATAGTTTTAAAATTAGTTATCAATTGTTTTTAATTCAAATCAATTATACAATTATAATGTTCTATTTAAAGAAAATTTTGTTCGGGAAAATTTACATTCGGGTTCATCTCTTCGAATTTTAATGTTTGGATTCTGGTAACTCTTTCTGAAATTGAATTCTCTGTTGTCGGACAATCTGGGGGATGGTCTTTGACTGGGGCAATAGGAAAATCCTGAAAATTCGAAATTACCTCAGCAGAAACAAGATTTTGAGAATCTCTCTCAAACTCAGAAGAATGTTCTTTATTTTGAGCAATTGGCAATTCTTGGAAGTTTGAAATTACTTCGGCGGACATAAAATTTTGAGAATCTTTTTCGAACTCAGAAAGATTATCAAATGAATAATTATTATCATCTTCCTGGAAATTATTTCCAAAATTATCTTGAATATCATAAAGATTGTGATCCAGATCAGAGCCCAAGTATTCATCATAATAATCAGAATTGTCGCTCTTAAGGCCAATTAAATGAGCTCGTTGTTGGAAATTAGGATTCTTTTGAATCACCGAGGGACTTAGTTGAGATTGTCCCTGTGGTTGAAAAGGTCTTTGTTGAGTAGGAACATTCGGTCTAATTTGCACAGTATTTTGTGATTGATTTTGGAAATTCAATGGTCTCTGGAAATTATTATTGAAATTTGGGTTATAGCTTGGAGCTGATGCTCTTTGCTGTTGGAAACGACATTGATTAGAAGTATGAAAATTTTTACCACATGAAAAGCATTTTACAGTTTGTATTTGGGGTTTTCTAACATTTAATATATTTTGAGGTTTACTTACAATATTAGAAGCTGGCTTATTAAATTTTTGGTTCTCAAAATATGATAATTGCAATTCTCGTCGTATGCGAATTTGTGCTTCTAACAAGTGTTCAGGCTGACTAGCACGAATAAGTTATCCTAGACGGGGTTGAAGTCCAGTTAATAAAGTATTAAGAGCCATAGTATCAATAAGAATTTCTTGTGCAACCTTTTGTTCATTTGATAAATTTGATGTTTTTTGTATATTTCCATGCATTTTAGCATTCAAGACTTGCACTCTATTGAAAAATGTTAGAGCTGACTCATTCGATAATTGTTTTAATCTTTGTAAATCATGAATAAGAGAAGTAAGGTCTCTTGAATCACCAAATTGAAGATTTAAAAGTTGTCTTATCTCTGCGTAAGTCTGAGGATTTCGCGAGCTGATTAGTTGAGCCGCTATTCCCTTTAATTTATTTTTAATTTGAATCACTAACAGAGCTTTTTGGTCTCTGGTAGACATATTATAAGCACAATCACATGCATTTAAAAATGTTCCGAGAAATATCTGATCACCTTCAAATTCAGGCACGATACAAAATATTTCCGAAATTCTATATGGTTCAAGCTCAACCTCTTGAGCTGGATTTCTTTCATTTGCCATTTTGATTTAATTTAATATTAAATATCAAATATATAAAAATATGATAAAAGAAAATCGAACAGTTTAAAAATTTAAAAATTAATATACGTGATAATTCACTTACAGTAAGATGTACATTGATTTGTCTTGTTCTCTGCGATGTGGTTTACAAAGGAGTGAGGACGCCTCGTTGGACCTCTTCTGTAAGTTGTCGAAGAATCTTATTCTTCTTTCTTCGGAGTTGCTGGTTTTTCTTCAAAAATTAGGAAACCACCGTTGATAATGAGGGGATACTTGTTGTTGAAGTAAGCCTTGTTTTACCAACGTTGAAGAATTCCTACTCTTCTTTCTTCAAAGTTGCTGGTTCTTTCCTTTAAAGTTTAGGAAACCAGCATTGATAATGAGGGGAAACTTGTTGTTGAAGTCAGCCTTGTTTTACCAACGTTGAAGTTATCCTACTGACTGCGCCAATTTGTTAAATCACTTAACTTGGAATTAACTTTTCAAAAACAATTATTTATTAACACAAAAAAAAATAAAGTACAAATAAAATATAACTTTACATGACTGTATGAATCTAGACTCACAAGTATCGACTCACAAGTATCGACTCACAAGTGATGCCGTTAGCTAGAGATCTAGTATTTATACAATCAAAAATGTTTAATCATCAAAAATATAAAAAAAACGTAAATTAATACAATGGATCTTTTCTCCTAAGGTTAAATCGAAACTTCTAGAAATATTATAAATAAAATACATAGTAATGTCTTTTTGGAGGCCAAACTGGATAACAACTAACAATGGTCTTTATGGTAACTTGCTGACTACTGGTCGGCATCTTTGGCACGTAAATATCCTTATCACTTTTGTTATCTTCTTAAAACTGCGTCTTGCAGATGTAATATAATAGTATGAAATAATATTTAAATAATACTTTGTTGTTATTATATGACTTTAAAAATAATTCAATTATAACTTTATATAACATATGTATATATATATATATATATATATAATAATTTCATGCCTAGCTGGTAAACTGAACCTACACTTCGTAGGATGCCGCAATAAGAACGAGGTTTGTCGTTTACATATTGCGTTTGTATGTTTGTATGTATTCTAATATGGTCATCTGCTACGCATAGCTCTTCATTTATTTAATTAATTATTCACCTTTGCTTATTGTTCTTATCCACCGTTATACATGCTTAATATTTCGCTCATACTTGTCTCCACCCACAATTCTATACTGAAGATTGATACAAGTATGAGTTCCAAATTAGAATTGATTATCAAATATGGCTCTTCGCCCTGCGACATACTGATGGGAGGCAACAACCTCCAAGTCATAATATATGCCTGGAAACTGATGCTATCTTTACTAATCAATCTGATTGAGCAGTATAGTGGAAAAACAAACGCAATATGTAGACGACAAACATCGTTCTTATTGCGGCACCCTACGAAATTTAGGTTCAATTTACCAGCTAGGCATTAATTTGTAATATTTATATATATATATATATATATATATATATATATATATATATATATATATATATATAAAGCTGAATATGTATCACTGCCAATAGCAAGCCCAGTTATATACAGTTTATATGAACCTTTATCTTTAATAAGACCAGCGCTGTTGCCAAACTTAGGTACATGTCTACGAAATACTATGGAACCGCGAATTGTGTACTAACGACGTATATATGGACAATACAAGTCCCGCCAAATAACAAACCGTTTACTTTTGCCTATGTCCACTGTTTTGCCTCCGCTCTTTATTATTTCTTTATACTTTTTTACAGGAGTCAAGGTAAAACGTAGCGAATTTTTATGAAAGTTAGCCAATCAAAGGAAGTTTGCACATGTATCAGAGAACGTAAATATAAGCAGCATTTTTAGTTCTTCCACATATTCAAGTTCTGAGAAGTTCCCTTCATTCTATTCCAGATGAAAACGACATTTATGATAAAGAATCCATCGGTTCTCTGATAAAGGAAAGAAATGATCCATTCAAATGATCTGATATCTAATAACTCTCAGAAAAATTCACCAGTTGAGAGCGATGTAGTTACGATGAATGATGGTAAAACTGATTTACAAAAATTAAAACTCCCTGATTTCTTAACATTGAAATCTGATATTGCTTCTGAATTAAGGGATACTAACAATAATTTAACATTTTCCAAAATTTCAGAGCTTCGCGATAGATATTAAATTATTCAAAACATGATTTAATACTGGGCAATTTCTCCACTAACACAACTTTTCAAGATCATTTGCAAGAATCTTCTGGTGAATCGATTCTGCAAATAACTAAATATTTTCCAAAATGTTTTTGATAATAGCCCTTCACCTATGCAAATGAATATTCCAGATGATAGTTTTTAAACTGTTTATTTCATAACACTCAGTGAGATTTAATGAAAACTCAAACATTCAAATTTTGCATACGATGATTACAATTTAGAAGAAAATAAATATTTCTTAACAAAAAATGGACCGACTTTATTAGTTGGTGCACTGAAAAATACAAAGTAATATTAATTCTATTCGGGCTGGTATTTTTGAAGTTGCGCAATTGTAGTTAGATAGAAGACTTTTGGCACGAATTTCCAAAGTACTAGCAACAATAGAATTTATTATTGTGTATTCTTGACCGACGAACCCAAATGGAGGAGGTATTTTTTAATTTTTTTTACAGTGTGATTCCTTCAACGTGCCCATTTGGAGATTTTCACTTAAAAATCGAGGTAGAAACATGAAAATTTGATCCTGAGTATAATCAACGTAGTCCAACTTTGTAAAAAATATATATAATATTAGCACTTCCGGTTATACCGGAAATTGTACTAACTTTGTTTTTTTAAATGAAAACCGTTTTTATTATATATTTGAATCCCACATATTTAATTAAGTATGAAAAGCCCTAGTTGTTATAACTTATCTTTCACAGTTTTTGACGTATGTCATTTTTACTGCAAAACGTTCTCATGACAGATGTCTATTTAAAAATTCATAACTCTCTTATAGTCAACCATAGAAGCAAAAAGTTGTTTTTGATCGTTAGCCCAAAGGTTGAAATTCCTTCAGTATGCCCATCATTCTGAAAATTCTTTTGTTTAAAACTCAAAAAAAAATTATATACGTCAATGACAAAAGTTAAAAAACTCAACTTCCCTTATGTTTTTTCAAATAATAAAAAAAATATTAAAGACGTCAATGACAAAAGTTGAACAGCTCAACTTTTCTTAATATCACATAACTATTTTTCTATGGCCATTAGGTAGACAACTGAATTTTAGGGGGAAGTTTATTACACTCTGTTATGTTTTTTCAAAAAATGAAAAAGATATTCGAGATGTCTTTAAATTTTCTATTGCGAATGTCATTTTTACAAATGACTGTTAGTGATACCACGTGTTAGCTGTCAAGTTGATATTTTTGAAAGTTGAAGTACATAACGTCTTTTACAAAAATCCAAATGAATCGGTATCCAAAAGGTGTCTTTTTACTATTTGCGGAAGCTGCGATAGAATAGTGGAAAGAACTTGTCGTGAATTTAATGCCAAATATCCCTCCTATGAATAGGAAGAAATTTTCATGCATACGCCAAGGTAAAGGTTTGTTCTTACTGGAATAAAAATCCACTCAACAGTAGGATTAAAATAATGACCGAAGTTGAACAAAATAATGACGTGAATATTTTGATATTTAGCATTAACGAAACGTTTATTAATCTTTCTTAGGTTTGTTCTGTTTCTCAAGAAGGTATTTAGATTTCTAAGAATATTATGTCCCAAATGATATGAACGCCTTAATTGGCCCTTAAACATGAAAATATTGCAACTAGTTATGGGAGCCACAACGCTGACGGTATGAAAATCATCGTCCGTTCTCACACTAGAAGTGCTGACTCCGTGAGACCGTCCGAAGAACCTTTTCGCATGCATTTACCCATAATACGTCATTTTATCCTATTATAAATATATGTAAATTAGATCTAAGATTCATTCTGTTCTTTGCTTTCGTGCTTGTAATAAAACTTTTTAAAAACTATTCTCGTTAACCGAAAACCATTATTAACTACTGTCAACTTTCTTTTTGTAGATATTTAATTTACAGCGATTGTTTTACGTCGATGGTCAACTAGTCATTCGAAAAAATACATTCCCGATAGAAAATTTAAAAAATCTCGAATATTTTTTTTATTATTTGAAAAAATATAAGAGAAGTTGAGTTTTTTAACTTTTGTCATTGACGTATATAATTTTTTTTGGAGTGTTAAACAAGAAAATTTTCAGAATGATGGGCATACTAAGAAAATATCAACTTCGGGCTACCAATCAAAAACAACTTTTGGCTTTTCCGATTGACAATAAGAGATATATGAATTTTTAAATAGACATGAGAACTTCTTGCAACGAAAATGACATACGGCAAAAACTATTGAAGATAAGTTATAACAACTAGGGCTTTTCATACTTAATTAAATTTGCAAAATTCAAATATCTAATAAAAAACAGGGATTTCCATTTGAAAAAATAAAGTTAGTATGTAGCAGATGTAACCGGAAGTGACACAAATTTATAAATATTCTCACTAAACTGGGCAACGCTGATTTTAGCCAGGTTCAAATTTTCATATTTCTATCTCGATTCTGGAAACGTTTAAATTGAACATATTTTCGAATTTGTGTGATGTTAAAATTTGAAATACCTATATGTAATTTCGCTATGTGGAAGAGGCAATTTCATTCGAAAACTGAAAATCTGAGAATGGAAAATTTATGACCAGATTATTTGTAGCAACATTTATATTGAACGTATTTTCCATAGAGTTGGGGTTTTAGAGTTAAGAAAGAGTGGTAGAGTTTACAATATGCGTATTCCGCGACGATTTTCTTAGATTTCTGAATAATAACAAATACAAGCCAATCATACATGGATAATGGCGATTGTTAACGATTTTCGTGACAAATGTAACACTCAAAAGTGTGAAATAAATATTTTGTACAAAAAATTGGACCGACGTTATCAGTTGGTGCACTGAAAAGTATAAGGTAATATTAATTCTATTGGTGCTGGTACTTGTGAAGTTGGTGCCAAAAGTTTTCAATCTAACTGCAACTGCACAACTTCAAAAGAATAGAATTAATATTATTTTGTACTTTAACTGATAACGTCGGTCCATTTTTTTAAATATTTATTTTAAAAGTATTTATTTAGAGCACCAACTAATAAAGTCGGAGCAATTTTCTTAAAAAATATTAATTTCACAGTTCTGACTCTAACATTGGTCATGGAAATCATTGAAAGTTTACTAATACCAAAGAAGATAGTACTTATCCTATAATCCTTGTATATTCTTTGCTTGTACATACTTGTTATTAATCAGAGATCTCAGAACATCGTGGTGGACATACACATGTATCAGACTTCACCACTGCTGTAACTCGAAAATCGTAACTTCATTTAAATGCCCAATTTAAATTTTGCTACAAATAATCTCTTCCTTACTTTGGCCATCTCATATTTTCCTTTACATAGCGGAAATACATTTATTACAGACTTTATCTCTGCCGTAACTTGAAAACCGTAACTCTTGAGAAAAAAGGTTCAATTTAAACGTTTCCGGATATTGTTTTATCTATAATTCTACTGTAACGGATTTTTGATTTTCGAGAAAAATTATCTCCTCCACCCCTTTCGGAGGAGGTTTTTGGAAGGAAGGAAGTTGCGGATTCTAATTTTTCTAGATATGGAACCATTTCTCAATTCTCCTTTTGCAAATAAATCAAAAATCATCAAAATTGGAGTACGTTTACTATACACAGTGCGCGCACAAAATAAAAAAACAGGCAGTCGAATTGGTATCCGTTTGGGTCAATAAAGTGAGTTTCAATGATTTTGAATATTTCTCCAGCTCAGGGTCTGATTTTATACCTACAGATAATTTAAGTAAATCTTCGGATATGGGTAAAAGACTTGAAAAAATGTATTCAAAAATTGATAAAGTTACATCAGAAAATAATGTAAAATAAACTACGATATGAAAATATTGTTTAACAAAGACTAAATACCTTTGTATACAATTGCTTTAGAATCATTTTATCCTTTACTAGCTGTTTTACCCGGTACTTTCTGGGCAAACACTTTCGTAGATTGTATAATGAAAACATGAACAGGCGTATTCATAATCGATAGTTAATACGCTACTAAATTAAGTGCGGAGGTCTAACCTTAAATTAGGTTTATGACTCTTATGTCAGTCTTATGATAGGATAGTGTTTAGTTTCTTTAGGTAAATTTCTTATAGAAATGTACCTATTGCGATCGTTCACACTTTTGAATTTCGAAAAAATTTCAACGGCATGTTGTTATATGTCTATAAGTTAGTCCAAAAAAACATTGGGTTATATATATATTTATGCTAGGTACTATGTCACTTCCAGAGCTTATAGTAGAGGGTACCCTATGACTTCATATATAACGTTGCCGCTTCCGCAAGTGGAGTGGCCACGTAAATGCCTGAAATTTGGTGAACCTGCGAAATAGATTCCTACTATTCTTATACTATTTTTTTTTTATGGAACTGACATGTATCACTTGTTTTAACAGGAGAACATTTTAGTTCGTATGATTGGCGCTGCAGTCGCGTTCTACTTATATATGTGTACACACCAGCAGTACGAAGGCACTTCCGTACTGTAACGTGCATCTTCTCACTTCCGCTTTTTGGCAACACAGCTTATATTAAATTTGTGTCAGTTGTAAATAGTTCAATTTTAAAATTTATAGTTATCAATTATTTTAACAATACCGTAAGCTCTTTGATACATATCTATCTATCTGCATTGCACTATTTTAAACCTGAAATAGCACATATTTTCACACGAATTCATCGATATGTAAGATAACATGTAGTAAGAAGCTCATTTACATTTATTGATGTATATCTTTTGTGAGACATATTATCCATCTATATCAAAAACAAAGTAATTTTATCGGATATAATACCAGGCAATCCAACTAAACTAAAATCGAATTTACAAGACTCAACCACTACCGTTTTTCCTAGAACTATTATGCTCCATGTTTTTACCAAATTACCAATATGACGTCAAAACAATAAATTAATTTCTTTTTAACAAATATATTAAAAATCTGTATTAATTTCACAAATAATAGTACTTCGTAGAACTACTCTCAAAGCTACAATCTAGTAATCCATTACCTCAAAATGAGAAAAGATGTATTGTAAGTTTTATTTATTTTATTTATTTCTGTGTATTTGCATATTTGCTTTTTTAGTTACAAAAACCATAGGATATTTTTGTATTTTAACGGTGAATAAATTATATCTATTTATTCATCTATCAAGTTTACTACTTAATTCTCGTGAAGTTTCCTAATAATTATCCAATAAATATTCAAATATCAATAATTAGGTATATAAAATCACAATAATTTTTGCAGCAAGTTAGGCACGTCGTTCCAAAGACGATAATCTTCGTGGATACTTAATCTAAAAATTACTGATCATACTTTTTAGAAAGCATTCAGCAATGCCGTTTCCTTACCGTGTTCACAAATATGTTTTAAGGAAAGCTGTCTTGAATATCCGTTGCTTGAAAATAATAAATTAGTCATGTTTATAAGAAGTAGTAGAAATTATGTTGACCTCCCAGATGAGTCAAGATTGCTGTTTTGAGCATTTTATTAATAAAATTTAGCCAAACCTATTAAGAAATATTTTATTACTATTGAGTAATTAAAAAAAAATATTTTCAAATTTTAATTTCCGTAGGTATTTCATTTAATGAAGGGAGATAAAATTGCACTGGAAGCAAAACAAGACTTATTAATTGTTCATTTTGGTGAATCATATTTAAATAAACATATACGGGAACAGATGGCTTATACTTGCAGTAGCAGAATGCGTGAAATCTCGCCACTGTTAGTGGCTTACCGAAGTATAAGCAAAGATCCCACAGTTAGTCTAAATGACGTATCCATCCAAGGAATTTTAATTTTGTTTTATCAGCCGTACTATATATATCTGGTTACGAATCTCAATCAAAAACTTTTGTATCTGCAAATCTCGCCATGCACTTAGGCACTTCACTGGAAGTAGTGTGCGATGAGTTGAACCATTTAATATTAAAAGAGAGTCATGGATTTAGATTTCTTTCTCCAGCTGAAACAGAGCAAGGTCTGAAAAATGTAAAAAATTGAAAATTAGTAGAGTCTCACTGGACCATCGAATTGTCATCTCTTGCAAATAAAGATTTGCAAGAAAAAATGGCAGAAACCGTTACTAGTTCCATTAGTGAGCGATGTGAAACTATTCAGAGATGAATGTCTCAAAGTAGCAAATAATTGCGTTTCATTATTTCAAAATAACAGAGATGATATAGAAACATATACATTGTCTTCAACAGAAGAAGAATTGGAGACGTACCTACAGTTTTTAAAAAGACTATAAAGAAGAAAAAAAGTAAAATTTTCAAGATTTTGAAGATACATTGAGCGAATCAGAAAAAATGTTAATCAAAAAATACAAACGAGTAGTGAATGGTGGAAAAGGTTCACGAGAAATGGTAGTTTTAATACCACAAAATATAGAAAACTTCATTAATGTATTAATTGTGCAAAGAGAGAAAAACATTAGTTCTGATAATTAATATCCCCAAAAAACAAAAATGTTTTACTTAGTTTAAATAACCTTCAAACTTCAGGATGATTCTCTGGAGTCTTTTGTCTATAATTTTAATCCATTGCGTGTTTATATCTATACTGTCCCTCTCGTCTCATAGAAAAATATAGTGAATTTGATTTAAGAAATGACTGATTCAGAATAAAAACGTTTGTAAATAATTGTCTTAGATACGTTAAAATTTTAATTATAATTACTTTTAAATATTTCTAGACGTATCCTGTACCTATTTGATATTCATTTCACAAAAAGAGTGTCATTATTTTCAAGACCTATTATGTTTGCAGAACCATAGAATGTTTTATTTGGCTTCATAGCATTGAAACCCTAGGAACACTTTAAAATACTTTTTCTCTGATTATTGATATTTTTGCTTCGCTCTCCGCTCGTTCTCACTTGAAGTTTTCATGTATACCCCACGATACTCATACATATATATCATAGTACCTATATCCCAAAAATCAGAAAATTCATTATATACATTGTTACCAAGCCATTGGGCTTCACAACATACTGAGGCTATATACACTGAAGTGTATAAAAAGAAACCCTCTACAGTTGATTTCGAGGAACTTCTGGTGTATATTTGCAGATGAATGGCCTTAGGAGGACCACATAAATTTCAAAAACATTTTATTTCCAGGCCATCTATGAGATATATTTTAAACCTAGACCCATTTTATGAAAGACTGACAACTGAGAAAGTCTTATAAAATTTTCTATAGTCAACACATGGGGCATTCTACTCAAAATTATGAATATACATACAGAAAATTAGGAGGCTGCGTAAAACTGCAACGGGCTTCATATAATCTGGGGAATATGCAATATTGGGCTTGGTAATGGTGGTTTTCACGTGTATATATATATATATATATATATATATATATATATATATATATATATATATATATAATATAATTTTAGTAATTCACTGCCGAGAATGTATAACCAAAGTGACAAACATTCATAGGGTTGCGGCACTATGGGCTGTAGGATAATGAAAACTCTTTTTCAATTACCAACGTTTCGATAGCGCTGGCTATCTTTTTCAAGGCTGTATTAAAATAAAAGAAAGTTACAAAGAAGTACTTAATTAAAAGGATATAAGAATCATCGAAATAATAATCAAGAAAAATAGTTATATATAAAAACACGTTATACGAACTCCAACTTAACTTGATTTGAGTGTTAAATATAGTTAGGTACATCATTAATTCTTATGTTATCAAAACTAAATTGAATTTCTACATCTCATATTAAAATACTGAACTCAACCGTACGAGAATAAAGATAGAACAGAATATTATGGTCATAAATAGCAAAAAACTAGAATACAGAAACAGGGGAAAATTGTGTTTTTACTTTTTATTTATTTAAAAAAAAATTTTAAATACATGGAATTCAAAGTTACTGTCTTTTATTTTGTTCTTTGATTTGTGTGTTCTTTGTTAATTTTATCTATAGGTTGCATGTCTGACGTCTAATGTCTAAGCTGTCAATTAAGAATTAAAAATAAAAATAAAAACAAAAACAAACAACAAACGTATGGCGCAAAGTTGTAATATTTGTAGTTTAGTTTCCTTTCTAAACCAAATAATGTAGGAAATGACTAAAAACAACAACAGTCATGTATGATCTAGGGTGCAACAAGTTCAAGTCTGGTGAGTAATCTATGTTAGAATTGTATATTGCAATTGTTTATGCATGTTCATTCTCTTCTAGTGCATTTTCTCTTCTTTGTAGTTGTGGTCTTCTGTGAAAAGACAACAAATAGGAATAAACCTGACTCAGACCATGGATGTCAGTTCTTTTGTTCATGCTGTTGCACTCCTTGTCTATTTCCACCATTTCAAGAAAGATGCGCTTATGCCAGTTCTTTTCTATGTGAAGCACTCTAGGGTTATCCAGGTCAGGTAGATGTTTAGTTGAGGTTGCATGCTCTGCCAGAGCACAAAACGTCTTTTTTATGTTAATATCACTGCGATGGCCTATTATTCGATTTTTAAGAAGTTGGATGGTTTGTCCAATATATTTCATTTCACAGTCGGAGCATTGAATGCTATATACACAGTGAGATATGTTGCTGGTAAGTACTTTATCTTTAGTTCTGGTATATAATCGACTGATAGGTTTGATGTTCTTTTGTGCTATTTTTAAGTTCTCTTGTTTAAATACACTTATTAGTCTAGTAGAAAGCCCTTCAATGTAAGGTAAGGAACCATATCTAACCACTAAATTCTGGTTTTCTTCACAGGTTTGTCTTGTATGTGGATCTACCGTTGTGTTGTATATGAGTCTGCGTAACAACCCAGATGGATAGCCATTTTGTGTGAGAATTCTATACACTCTTCTTAAACTCTCATTTTTCAGACTAGGATGTGAAATTTTTAAAACTCTGTTTTTCAGTGCTAGAATCAAATTTATTTTAATTCTAACAGGATGGTGAGATTTATAATTGATGTATCTCCCAGAGCTGGTGGGTTTAGTGTACCAGTCTAGGATTATCCTGTTGTCTTCTAGTCTGATAACATGAGTGTCCAAGAAGGGTAATCTTCTATTAGTCTCTCTTTCAACAGTGAACTGTAAGTGTCTATGATAGCTGTTAAATGTTAATAGAGTTTGTTCAATTTCAATTTCTGGAACTGCACAAATTATGTCATCTACATAGATTTTTAGCCAAGGAATTGCAAACGGTAATTGAGCGATGCATTCATCAAGCAGGTCTTTCATTACATAAGAGGCTAAAATTGGTGAAATGTAAGAGCCCATTGGTGTGCTAGAATCTGTTTGTAAAATATTCCGTCAAATACTAGATATGTGCTATCGAAGACATGATTTATCAGTTCCAGAAAAGTTGTTTTGTTAATTTGACAGTTTTTACGAATGTCATCCCAATGTTTGTTAATGGATTTTTTAAGTAAAACGCGTGGTATGTTATTGAATAATGAAACAACATCTAAGCTTATAACGACATATCCTTCTGGTAACTGTTTTTCTTGCACAAATGCCGCAAATTCAAAAGAATCTTTTATATAATATTCATTGTTGTAATTGAATGATGTTGATAATATTCTGGTAACTAACTTTGCAATACCAGAATTCGGGGAATTGATACTTGAAACGATAGGTCTTAAGCTTAGTGTTGGTTTGTGAATTTTCGGTAACCCATAGTATCTAGGAGCAACTCCGTTATGAATAGTTAAGTTTTGTTGTTCATCCTTACTTATTGCTCCTTTAGAATAAATTTTTTTAATTAGTTCATTAGATTTTGTTTGAATTGTGAGTGTAGGGTCTCTAGGAATTCGTTTATAGTACTTTTTTTGTCTTCCAGTAAATTATTTGACATTTCAATATATTGATTTTTAGACATTAATACAGTTGTATTCCCTTTGTCTGATCTAGAAACCACCAAGTCATTATGTGTCTTTAGAAATAATCTTGTTTTATTGTAAAGGTTATTCAAGAATTGATCGATATTAATCTTTTTGTGTAAGTGATTTGTGATAATATTAGTTAGTTGTGCTCTCATAATATTCTTTTGGTTACTTTCTGTATTAGACAATAGGAGTTCAATGTCAGCTAATAATTTAGGTATTGAAATGTCTCTAGTATTGGGTGGAACTGCGAATTTATGACCAAGTGATAAAAATAATTTTATGTCTTCTGGAATGTAAATGTTTGTTAAGTTTTTTAGCCAGTTATCATTAGTTTTCAGTTCGCTAATTTTATCCGCTCGTAATCTATCAAGTTTGTTTATATTATTCTGTTTGATGTTATTAAATAATCTATTAAATTTTACTGTCTGTCTGTTGAAAAATTCTCTAGTTATGTTAGGTGGTAATAAATTCTGTAAATTGTTAGAAAGTTGGTTGAGCATTATTTCAATATTAGATAGCTGATTATGAAACGAATTAAGTTGGAGTTCGTATAACGTGTTTTTATATATAACTATTTTTCTTGATTATTATTTCGATGATTCTTATATCCTTTTAATTAAGTACTTCTTTGTAACCTTCTTTTATTTTAATACAGCCTTGAAAAAGATAGCCAGCGCTATCGAAACGTTGGTAATTGAAAAAGAGTTTTCATTATCCTACAGCCCATAGTGCCGGAACCCTATGAATGTTTGTCACTTTATATATATATATATATATATATATATATATATATAAGAATATGAATAATAATTTCATGCCTAGCTGGTAAATTGAACCCACACTTCGTAGTGTGCCGCAATAAGAACGAGGTTTTCGTCTACATATTGCGTTTGTATACGTTTTTTACACTATACTGCTCAATCAGATTGATTACCAAACATAGCATTAGTCTCCCAGACATATATCATGATTTCGAGGTTGTTGCCTCTCATCAGTATGTCGCAGGGCGAAGAGCCATATTTGATAATCAATCCTAATTTGGAACTCATACTTGTGTTCATCTTCAGTATAGAACTGTCGGTGGAGACAAGTATGAGCGATATATTAAGCATGTATAATGGTGGATAAGAACAATCGGCAAAGGTGAATAATTAATTAAATAAATGAAGAGCCATCCGTACCAGCTAGTATTGTTCTTATCCACCATTATGTTATATCACTCAACTCCAAGTTATTTTTTTAAAAATAATGTTTATTAAATCAAAATATAATATAATAATTCGAACTTAACTCTACATGACTGTATGAATCTAGACTCACAAGTGATGTCGTTAGCTGGAGAACTAGTATTTATACAATCCAAAATGTTTAATCATCGAAAATAATATAAAAGAACGTAAATAAATACAATAGGTTTTTTCTCCTAAGGTTAAATCGAAACTTCTAGAAATATTATAAATAAAATACTTAGTAATGTCTTTTTGGAGGCCAAACTGGATTAATAACTAACAATGGACTTTATGGTAACTTGCTGACTACTGGTCCTTATCACTTCTGTTATCTTCATAAAACTGCGTCTTGCAGATGTAATATGATATGGTGAAATACTGCGGCTTGCAGATGTAATATAATATCATGAAATATAACATTTAAAAATAATACTTTGTTACTATGACTTTAAATAATATTGCAAATATAACTTCATATAACAACTTCCCCATTTAAGAAAAGTTGGTGGAGTTTGCAACAACTTTTTAAGTTACTGATTTATTTGAATTTAATTCCCTGTTTTCTTCTATGGGTTCTCCGACTTGGAAACTTGCTCTTCTTTTAGGAATAATTCTTCTAATACTTTGCTGGAATGAAACACTGGGACCTGGTCCTGGTGGTGATTGTGGGAAGTCGTTGGTTAAAGCTATTCCAATTCGATGATGCATTCTTCTACATTTACAGGCCACATAAAGTATTACCAATAAAATTATTATCACAATGGTTAAAATGGGAAACCAATGTGTATATTTACTGATCAGAGATTGTTTCATCATTTTCTCTAACTCTTCTGTTATGCAGTGTTCAAATCTTCGAAATCAATTTTGTTCAACTTAAGAGGTTCTAGTTCTGGAATTTGTATTTTCTCAGGAATATCCTTGCAACAGTCAAATGGAATTGTAACTGGATGACTTCGATACTTAATTTCCTTATATGTGTCAATTGGGTATTGGACATGAACTCTTGTACTTCCAATAAAGGCACTACACCCGAGATTTAATTTCAGCAAACTGTTAGTTTTATTAATTTCTGATTTAATTTCCCTATTCCACTTTTAACTGTGACTGGCAGAGGGTCCGAAACAGTAATTAACCATAGATTTAAATCAATTTGGTAGACATTATCATGTTTCACAAAAAGAAGAGATGTTTGACATGTCTTGGGTATCTGAGTTAATCTTCTTATTACTTGTGCTTCACAAATTGCATCGTTGTCAATTGGATAAGGGAGGAGATTAGAACAGATTCTTATGCTTCTTTCAAAAGTCTTGCAATTATCCAGGTATCGCAATGAAAAATACAGCAGTGAATCATCATCCCGCGCAATATATTTTTGTGTAGTTGGTAAAATATGATAGAGACCTGTTCGATCATCTAATATTGGTATTGGATAGAGTCGATATAATATATAAGCTTCCGGATCAGTGAGAGGAATTTTGAGAACAAATATGATTATACTTTCTGATTGATATGCTTCTAATTCAATAATATTGAGATAATCAGCTATATTTGATGTATACGGTTGCAAAGGTAAATTATTTCTTACAAGAGATTTTGATATATCTTGTAATGAATTGATTAAATCTGAAGGCACTATTATTGAGCTATGTAATCTTATTCGAGCAAAAGTGATAGAATTTAAAATTGTATTAAGAGGATCTTTTAAGAAAATATAGCTTTCCATTAGTGATTCACATATATTCAATATCCTTATTTGTGCTTCATAGAATGCGACATCATCAGCAATATTCATCAAAGTATTTTGAATTTCTTTTATATCATCATTAAAAGCCTTCTCATCAATTTTCAATTTTTGAATAGTATTATTAAAATTTTGAATAACAGAATTTTAACAGAAATTTGTTTTTTAAGAAGATTTTCCAACTCAAATTCATCATGAGATAATTTGTTAATACAATCATTATAATATTCTCTCTCTCCATCTGAAGCATATATGTCTTATATGTCAAAGCGGTTGATTTATATACATCAGTTTCTCCATCAAAAGTAGTGTTTTAAGGGTAATGACTGAAAATAAAAAGTGTTGGGCTGTATTATAAGTTTCAGTAGCCGGCCGGGGAGAGTTGTTCATCAGTGCCTTGAAGAGTTGCAGTACTATTTGGGAAAATTCCATGCATTTGAATTAATTGACATTCTCTTGATGTTAGTTTTGTCAAATTGAAGTTTGGTAAAGTGAATATGAACAAAAAGACGGAGTGAAAGTATGGATAAAAAAGAGAATTCAACCTTTAATGTTGACTGAAGTTCTGAGGATCTTCTTGGGGACTCGACATTTCAACTCACCCAGGTGAATTATCTTAAAGAAGAGTCTGAAGAATACTTAGTGGTCATTGAAAGTTTGAAAAGACAAATACTTTTACTTGAAGAAAGTCTTCAAGACAAGGAATGTATAATTAAAACATAAAGCTTCTATTGAAGGAAAATGAGCAGCTCCAACAAAACTATGATTTATTGTTATCAAATATAGTAGATAAAGAGAGTATCATGGATAATTTAGAGAAAATTAACACGAAAATTGAAAAATTATAATCGTACCCGAGACAACATTTAAATAAAAATCTTACTCTGAGGTTACAAAGGAATTGAAGGTTTCAATTAATAATTCCGTAAATAAGACTATGGTGGTAAAACCTAATAAACACCAAAAACCAGATCAAACTAAGAAAGATTTGGAATCCAGAATTGTAGTTAACAAATTACATATAGGAATAAAATCATTGAAACAAATGCCGAAAGGAAATGTCATCATAAAATGTGGTAGCAAAGAAATTGAAAAAATTCAAGAAGAAATACAACAAAAACTACCAAACAAATATAAAACACAAGTGAAAAAGTTAACTAAACCAAGAATAAAATTACCAAATTTGAAATTAGACCGTAATATTACAAAAGAAGAAATAAACAAATGATAACAGATCAAAATTCCTTTATTGATGAAGAAGATTTGCTTAATATGGAACATTTAAGAACCTTTCAACATAAAGATTGCCTGACTGCATTAGTGGAAGTCAATGGAAGGTTATTTCATAGAATTGTGACAATTGGTAAAGGAAAATTATTTATTGGCTGGCAGAATCTGAAAGTTTATCAGAACAACAAACTTTCACAATCTGATAAATGTTTTCGATTTGGACATTCTGGTAAGAAGTGCAGAAACGATATTGTATGTCCACAATGTTCAGGCTCACATGAATTATCATCCTGCAAAACAATTGGAATTCTTAAATGCAGCAATTGTCTTTATTCAAATACTAAATATAAAACCAGTCACGATATGGTGACATACATAGAGATTTTCCAACATATATTCATTATCGAAATCATCTTGAATCACAAATCGATTACAGCAACTAGAATACCTACATTCGACTCCAACAATTTTCAAAATATCAATGGCTCCGGAAAATACTCTTATAAGTCATTATTATGAAAAATTTTACAAAAAAAATATCAGTATTTATGAGTACACTTCAATATCAGATTATCGCACTAAAATATGTGAGAGTCTTAGAAATCTACTTTAATGCTAGATCAATGAAAAAAAATGGAAGAAATAGAAATTATCATTAATACAATAGAAGCAAATATTGTGATCATTTCCGAAACTTGGATGAGTAAAGAAGAAGAAATCTATTATAACTTCAATAATTATAATTCATTATATTCATCAAGAGAGAAACGTCGAGGTGGCATAGGAATTTTTGTGTAGAAAAACATTTTGAAGAAGACTTTGAAATCATGGACAAGGATACTGAGAATGCTTATATTGAACTGAAATTACCAAAGCTTAACCTTATTCTTGGCGGTGCATACCGTTCCCCAAAAGAAAACGCTTCTACTTTTCTAAGCCGAATTAATAAGAAACTTTATAGTATAAATGAAACTAAATTGTTTTATATTTGGTGGTATGAACATAAATATTCTAAAGAATAACGATCAAACAATTTTTTATAGTAATATCTGCTATTCAAATAATTTCAAAATTTGCAATCAAATATCTACTAGAGACATTAAGAATACATCTTCTTTAATTGATCATGTATTGACAAACTCAACTAAAGAATGTAATATTTCTATCATAAACAGTGCCCTGAGTGACCACAAACTCATAGTTACAGACATTTGTATGAAAAACACGCAATCAAAAAAACTGTTCTCTGAAATTTCATGTTTTTGATCAAGCAAAACTGAAAGAACTGAACATTTTTCATGAAAACTTTCACAAATATGATGAAGTAAACAAGATGTACGATATGATATTGAAAATATTTGAGGATTATTCCTGTGAAAAGGCAATACAAATTAAGAAAGGATTCTAAACCATGGTTCAATGAAAAAAAATCAAAATTGATAAAACAGCGAGATAAATATTATTATAAAAAAAGTGTTATCCCAATGTCCAATCAATAATTGATTCTCAATTTTTTTTCAATAAACTTGTAAAAATCTAAAGAGAAATATTACGGCGAAAAATTCAAAAATGTTACTCCAAAACTAGCCTGGAATGCGATAAATGAAATCCTGTGTAACAAAAGTAAGGATAATACTGAAAACCTAAAATTTATCTCCGTTGATGGAAATATAATACAAGATCCACATGAAATTTTTGTGAAACTCAGTAATTATTTCATCAATGATTGTCCCAGCTTAACTGCCAAAATACCCAGCTAAAATGAATATCCGATAGAGTCAAAGTCTACTTCCATGTACCTGAAACCTACCACCTCAAAAGAGATTGAAGAAATAATCAGTTTACTGAATGCAAAAAAAGCTCCAGGGTTAGACAAAATAAGTATCAAAATTGTAGTGAAATCAGAGCTGGCACCTTTGATGAGCAATAAATTTTTCCTTTTTGACGGGCATAGTTCCTGATAAAACAAAAATTGCCAAGGTAAAACCAATTTTCAAAACAGGTAATAAATATGAAATGACAAATTTTATACCAATCTCAATATTATCAGTACTTTCTAAAATTATTGAAAAAACTGTACATTCAAGACTATTGGAATACCTTGATAAATCAAAATTATTACATAACGCTCAATACGGATTTCGAAAATATAGTGACACAGAATCAGCTGTTTTGGATGTGATAACTCAGTTCCAACTTGATCTGGACTCCAAAAAATATGGTGGACTTTTATCACTGGATCTGAGTAAAGCATTTGATACAGTGGGTCATAAAATTTTGTTGAATAATATGTATCATATGGGAGTTAGGGGATTGGTTTGCAAATGGTTTCAAAATTATCTATTTAATAGAAAACATTTTGTATGCATGGGAGAAGTATCTGGTTCAAAAAAACCGTATTATGCGGTGTTCCACAAGGGTCTATCCTGGGACCAGTTCTTTTTCTTATGTATATAAATTCGTTGATAAGTTTGAAATTGAATGGAAAAATAAATTTGTTTGCTGATGATACTTCTTTAGTATATATATGGAAGTAATTTACAAGAAATCAAAACTAATATGATGCAGAATATCAGCAAAATCTCTAGTTGGTTAAAATGTCACAAGCTAACACTAAATTATAAAAAATCATCTTTTACTTTGTAACGCCCTTTTTTTTATTCTTATAAAACCTACCAATGCCGGATGTGGAATTCCTGATTCCAGTGAGCTGGTTGGGCCGCCAAACGGTTTCGCTCTAAGTGGAGACGGCGTGGGTTGCAAGATGGAAGAGGTAAACTACCTAAATCGGGCGCCACAAGGTTTAGACTCAACCAGCCCCGATGTACTCTCAAACCTTGAAACGTTAAGGGTACTTCCCCAAACAGTAGCAAGCAAAAGAAATATATATATATATATCTTCGAGGCAAAGGTTTTATTTATTACAATAAAATATAAGGATAGCAATAACCAAAATAAATAAAAGAAAAAAAAATATTGAACAAGCGAACAACCAATGGGAAGAACAGTGATGCTGCACAAAATTAAGTTGAGATTTAAGGTGTCCTATACTCTTGGTTAAAGACGTTCCGTGGGTTTGTCAGATCAGGCGTCAACTGACAACTTCACCAGTCAATGCTTCTCTGATTTGACGCGAATGACAGCAATAATAATAAACACAAAACTACGGTTGTGAATTACGTTCAATTTTTATTAAATAGTGTATTCATCCCATCAGGTAAGCAAAGATTCTACTACTAAAATCTACTCAATAACTAAAACTAACAATATTTTGTAGCACTAAGAGTCAAGAAAGGGTGACCGCTGTGCTCCACGGAAGAAATAAAACTTCCAAAAGGCCGATTAATGATTCTAATCGAGGCGTTCGTTAAGCAGATCTGCGTAACAACGATTATCTCATTCATCTTATGGAATCATCGAATAACAGGGTCTGCCTTTGTACAGAGGTAAGTTAGTATACAAAAATATACGTGAGCTCGAAATATCAATGCCAGATAGATATCGATGTAAGTATAACTTGTACTAACTGATCACTAATATCTCAACGAGATAATTAACAGCTGTAACAATATTAAACGATACTGACTAAATAGATAATAGTTTTGAATTATGCTGACTGGACAAATAGTTCAAATTACTATGATTGAATAAATTATTGCAATTCTTATTCTCTAATGTCTAAGTTGTGCAATTATAAAATAAAATAAATTGGACTTATCGGTGGTAGGTTAATCTCTGGACATTCGTGGAATTTGAGAGCCGACCGCTGGACTGGCTGGGCTCTAGACCTCGGGACTTCCCTGGAATGATTGGTGACTACGCTGGACTGCTCGCAGTATGTAGTTGTTGGAGGCCGTTCCAACTCACCCCAGCCACAATGAATTTTGGGTAAAGCTTGAAGCCTCGGATATTCTTGGACTTCTGAGGTGCAACCAGTTTAGAAGATGGTTCACAAGATCCGACTTCCGTCGAGCACGTGTTGTGTGCAGAATCCTTAGGGCTCGGATCCGTAAAACGAAAAGGAGTGAAAGTAAATCTCTCAAAACTGGTGAGTACAAATACAAATTCGACGATTCAACTCCTTAAAATTGCCACAAAAGATTCAGAACTTCTTCTTACTAGGTTGCGAACAGATTACCACGAGGGATCTAGACAATCTCTCTCGAAAAGAAGCCTTCCGCCAGCCACGCTTTCCTCCCTCCCGGCAATTCCATTCTCCCATTTTGGATTTCCTTCGTGACAGATTCCACCACTCTGCAGCGCGGATTTCAAATTTCGCGGGAAATAACTACATCATTGGAAGCACCAGCATGAGTACTCCACCCCCGAAAACAGTTGAAGAATATAATGGTAAGTACTAGACACTTAAAATTTTGTGAACGTAACAACTTTTATAGCCAGAAAAAAAATATCTAATGATTTAAAAAATCAAATTAAATTCAATAATGATAATATCAAATACTCTTCCACTGTAAAGTTTCTTGGATTATTCATAGATGAAAATCTAACATGGTCCAAACACATTGTAAAATTGAGAAAACATATAGCTCAAATAATTGGAATTCTGTATAAAATTGGAAATTATTTACCTCTAAAATACCTGAAATTAATATACTTTTCATTAGTATATTCAAAGCTTCAATATTTAATTTCAGTTTGGGGTTCAGCAACAAAATCATTACAGAAACCTTTGAGAATACTTCAGAATAAAATTATAAAGTGCATATTCAAATTGAATTACAGAGAAGCCACAGTTAATTTATATAAACCCAGGAAATTATTTGACATTTATTCATTATACAAAATTAAAATTTGTATATTCATTCATCTGGTCATAAATAATTTAAAACATTAAAATTTAGTTTTTCGGTTTAATTGTGATCAACGCAATTATTTAACTAGGTGTTCCAATAATCTTGTATTAATAAAAATTAAAACAAAAATTGGCAAACAATCAATTCTTTATAACGGCATAAAATTATATAATGACTTACCGAATTTTCTTAAAAAAATCGACAAAACAAGATTCCAAAATAGCTGAAAAAATATTTATTTTAATAAATAAGTTTCATATAGCTTTTTTAATTACATTTCTGATTTCATTGTTTATTCTAATACTTAAGTTTTTTATATTATTATATATATATATATATTTTTTTACTTTCCCTGTTATAAACATTTATGTTTCTTGGGAAATAAACCGTTATTATTATTATTATTATCTTTTCTCACATAATTGTGGTTTTATTTTGTACTGACGGGCTATGCCAAGTCAGTGCATATTCTATTATTACTATTCTGAATTGAGGAATGATCTGACGATATGGCATGTAAGTTAAGAAAGTTTCTATGTATGTTTGTGTTGACTCCTAGTTGTTTCAGGTGCGATTTCAATGTCTTTGGTGTGAGGCCTGTAACTGACATAATAATAGGGATAATTATAACTTTTTCTTGCTTCCAAAGCCTTTTAATCGCCATTGCCAGGTCTTTGTATTTGGTGATTTTTTCATTGTATTTTGTTTGGATGTTTGTATCACTAGGAATGGCTATGTCAATTAGATATGTGGTTTTCCCTTCCTTTAACTGAAGAGAATATCTGGTCTATTGCAGGATATTGTTTTGTCTGTTTGAATATTTATATCCCAGTAGAGTTTGAAGTTTTTGTTTTCGGGTATGGATGTTGGTGTGTATTTATAGTATGGTTCTGAGTTTTCTACATGTTTACACGCTATGGCCAGTGCTTGGTAAACTACTTTTGCTGCTGCGTTGTGCCTTGCTGTGTATTCTGGGCCAGCTAGGATTTTACATCCAGTTGTAATGTGCTCAATTGTTTGCTTCTGAATGTGGCATTTTCTGCATATGTCGTCTATGATAGTCGGGTCTTTGATTATATATTTACGATAATTCTTTGTTGCTATAATTTGATTTTGGATAGCGAGCCAGAATCCTGCTGTTTCGGGAAAGAGCTGACCATCTTTTAACCATGTGTATGATGATTCTTTGTCGATGTATTCTTGTTTCATGCGGTATCTGTGTTGTCCATAAAGGATTTTCTCCGACCAGGTATTAATTTTTTCTTGTTGTAATTGCGTGTCATTGTATGTGTCTGCTGGATGATTTGTTAGGGATAGGTTGAGGGGCGTATAGTTTTTATCTGCCTTGCTTACCGCTATGTGGAGACTAGTATGTTTAGTATGAAAGAAATTTCTGAGTGATTGGATTTGCCTTGTGTGCAGTGATGTTACATCTATAATTCCTGTTCCTCCATCATTTCTTTTGATTGTTAGCCTTTCTTTACATGAATTGGGGTATATTTTTCTGTGTTTAGTAAGTTCAGAGCGTATGAGGATATTAATATTTTCTAGGTCTATTTGGGACCACCCGGATAATACCGAATGAATATGTGAGAGAAGGTATGGCATATGTATTTATGGCCTTAGTAAGGTTCTTAGAATTTAATTTGGTTTTTATCAGTTTGGTTAATCTATTTTTGAGTTCACTTATAAGTTTTGTTTTGGTGTGGGTGTGGTTTAGTTTGGTGCCTTGATGGAATCCTAGGTATTTGTAAGTTTCTTCTCTGAGCATGTTGTTTAGTGTTTTATTATAAGCTGTATGAGCGTTATGATGTTCTTTCCACTGGCCTCTGTCTATATGGAGCACTCTGCATTTACTCATTCCGAACTCCATGCAGACGTCTGATGTGAATGTTTCTATGATTCTGAGAAGATCCCTCAACTGCGTATCCGTGGATGCGTAGAGTTTAATGTCGTCCATATATAATAAGTGGTTTATTTGTTGTTGGTTTTCTTTCTTTTGCCTGAGTTGGAAGCCATGCTTTGTATTATTAAGCATGTTTGACATTGGATTAAGGCAGAGGCAGAACCACCAGAAAATACCACGTCTGATATGGAGTTTGTCTGTTTGTATATATCCGGTTTCTGTGTTTAATCGGATTTTCGTTTTCCAGGTTTTCGTTATTTGTATAAGGAATTCTCTGATATTCTTATTGCTTCTGTAGATCTCAAGGACCTTTATTAGCCAGCTATGGGGTACGGAATCAAAGGCCTTTTTATAATCTATGTATCCGATGTGGAGGTTTCTATAATCTCTCCTAGTTTGTTCCATAATGACGCTATCTATTATCAGTTGTTCCTTACAGCCCTGGCTGCTTTTTCTACATTCTTTTTGTTTCTCTGTGAGTATGTTGTTGATCGTTAGGTGTTGTTCTATTTTCTTGCAGATTGTGGCTGTGATAATCTTATATAAGGTTGGCAGGCTAGTAATAGGTCGATAAATTGAGGGGTTCTTAGTGTCTGAATTTTTGGGTTTTATGTAGGTTATTCCTTGAGTTAGGAAGCTTGGAAATATCTGCGGCTGCTGTATGATTTTGTTAATTTGGCGTTTGAGGGCTTCGTGTGTAGTGGTAAACTGTTTATACCAGAAGTTTTGAATCTTATCTATGCGTGGGCACTTCCAGTTTTGTGTGTATTTGATTGTATCTATAATTTCTTCTGTTTTAAGTATGAAATCTTCTTGTTCCGATATGTGTTTGTGTCTATCTTCTTCGGCTTTAATCCAACTGTTGTTATTGTGTTTTATTGGTTCCGACCATATGCTTTGCCAATAGTTAGTAAGTTCTTGTTTGTCTTTTGGTTCTGTTATTCTTATTTCCTAATTAGACATGGTTTTTTGATACAACTGCTTTTCATTTCTAAGGAAGAGGTTGTTGGTATCTTTCCTTTCATTTGATTCTTTGCATCTTCGGAGTCTTGCAGCATATACAGCTAGTTTTTGCTTAAGCATATCAATAATCTCTGGCATAGTTTGTGTAGGATATTTGAATTTATTTTTTTCTGTATTATGTGTTACACGTTTTGAGGTATTTCCTTTGTTGAACTGGGTGAGGTGTCCCAGATTTTTCCTGATTTCATTAATTTTGTTTTCTAGTCTTATCTGCCATTTGAATTTTGGTTTTGTCTTGTTAAGATTTCCTTGTCGTTTTGGTAGTTTTTGATCATTCTGTACGATTGAGGCGATAGCTGCTGCGTAGATTATTGTATGGATGTCTTCAATTGTACTTATGTTTGTTATGTACTGTGGTATTATATATTTGTTCATTGTATCAAGGATTGGAAGTGTGTTCTGCTTGAATATCAGCCGAGGAATTGGCTTTCTTAGTGTAGGATCAGAGCCTAACCAATGGCTCAGGCATTCATCCATTTTCTTTTTAAGTTTTTGAAGAAAAAGAGGATGTTGTGTAAATGTTGAAGATTGGTTGATTGGTGTGTCTATATTGTTTTCTTTCTGTGTTCTCGCTTCTTGTGTATGAGTGTTGAGGGTTGTGATTTCATTGAAAGGTGAAAGAGTTTATGCTTCCTGAATTTTATCCTGTATGGTGTGCTCTGGATTTTCATTAGTGTTTTTTATGTGGAACTAATCTCTGTTAAGTTCGGCAGCTACTGAATCTTTGAGCATTTTTAATTCAATTGGAGTGAGGCATTTGTTTTTAGTGATGGTTCTTTTTTGATCAATTACTCTCTGTTCTATGACATGTTGTTGTAGGTACAAGCTTACAGCTCTACATAGGCAGCTTCCATCGCCCACAATCTCGGATATGGTAAAGGTTTTCATATTAGGATTATTCATAAGTGGAGCTGGGTCGTTGTATTTTTGATCGGGCTGAGAATTCCCGCGTCGCACCCGATCGTATCGACGCTCGTCCGAGGCTTTTATTTTTGAAAATCTCTCCATTGGAAATGGGTATGCATTTTTAAGCTACTGCCAGCTTACAGGGCAAAAGGTCCATCTCAGCAGAGCCCTGTCGTACCACAACTAGTTTCATGGTAGTACTGAGATAAGGGGGTTTTTACTTCCAGTGGTCCCCTGCCCCACTGTGAAGTGCTGGGGTCCGTGGGCTCGCAACACCCAAGTATACCTCGATATACCCCTGCGGGGGTATTATTATTATTATTATTATTATTATTATTATTATTATTATTATTATTATTATTATTATTATTATTATTATTATTATTATTATTATTATTATTAATATTATTATTATTATTATTATTATTATTATTATTATTATTATTATTATTATTATTATTATTATTATTATTATTATTATTATTATTATTATTATTATTATTACATTACCAGTGATAGTTTTCCAAACAGTTCCGATTCCATTAAATATACCTGGCTTTGCCCTGGAGTTATATGATTTAGTTACTCCTATAATTTCGTTATAATTTTGACCTATTGAATTCGAAATTTGTGATAATTAACTTATGTGTGTTTGAACCTCTGATTTAAAAGCCAGAAACCTTGGAGACGGATCTTCTAAAGTATCCAAAATACTATAAGTATTTTACGATTATTTTCCATTGCATTCTTAATTGGGCCCTGATCTTCGTAAACTTAAAGTTTCCATTTTTTATTCGTAATTTTGATAGTACATTCTTCATGGAAAAAGATTCCTACGGTGTTATTAACAGGAGTAAGTGTACTGAGGTGATATAATATTTGTCAGCACGAAGAATCTGAAACCCAAGATACTACTCATACTAGGGTTTCAGTCTATCGAAATTAATTTTTGATTTTTGATTAGTTTGTGGATTTAAAACTACTGCAGAATTATCAAATAATTGCACAATTTCAAAAGGACCATTAAACAATTTTTGACTCTCCTACTCTCCTACTTTATATTCTGGAAGCTTTCCTAAAATATTTTTATCAAATCTAATTTTCGCTTTTTCTTTCTGACTTGTTTTTGCTCGTGCAATTTTATAATAATATTGCATTCTGTTGTTCAAATCAAGTATATATTTGGTAATAAGGGCCTTCTCATTATACAGAGTTTCAGGTGTATGACCAAAATCAGTTCGTATGGGGTACAACCAATTGTTCTGTTTTTGGTATTATTATAACATATAACCGCATATGGCAAAATATTAAACGGATGTTCGTCTGGATTTTCTGTCTTATGTGCGCGGATCATATCCACAAGTATTCCGTGAAATCTTTCTAAAGAAAGAAAAAGTGAGCTTATGTCATAAAGAGTGCACAAATCTTTTATAAATGAATTATCAAATTCTCGACCATAATCGCAATGAATTCTCAAAGGTGTTCCAAAATTTTGAAAGAATATTAATAATGTATTTACTACTGTTGAAGCTTTTTATTTTAAATAGGATAAGCTTGAGTAAATTTAGTTAACTCAACTCGAATTGTTAAAGCGTAATGTCTTGTTGGATACTCAAAAATAGCAATATTGATTCTTTCAAACGGGGTTTTGGTGTTTCTGGTATTACCAGAGGAGTGCTTAAATTCTTACGAAAGATTTTTACTTTTTGACAAGTTTCACAGTTTTTAATAAATTGTTCCACATCTTTTGTTGGACCTGTCCAGTTATACTTAGATTTAACCCGTCGTATAGTTTCATTTATTCCGCGATGTAAATTACTTTTGTCTTTATGATAGTGCAATATAATAGGTATTTCATCACGGTCAGGTGTTTTAACAATATTTTGACAAACTACAAATTTTAAATCAACATTAGCAAAAATATCATAGAATTTTTCTAAGATAGGTAACTCAAGATTATTTTCTATACTTATAATAAATTTTTGAAGGATCAAATTTAATTTGTTCTATAAATAATGTATAAAATAATTGTTGAACTACAAACACTGTATCGTAAGTAAGAGGTATTATAAAATACGATATTTACTGAATTCATCTGAAAATCTAAATTTTCTTCAAAAATATCTTCAATAATTTTATAATGTAAATCTTCAAGTTTATTTTGCTAAAATAAAGTAACAATATTCTTATGAGCCTTATCTAGTAACTGGTCATTGGATGTTTCAATTTTTGAATAATCGATTATTGAGTTTTTTTTTTGTAAAGGTCGACAAATCTATTAAATTCATCTGTCATTAATTCATCCTGTTCATCTATAAGTGTTTCACTATGTTGTTGTTCTATAGGATCGTTAGGGTCTTTACTTGTTGATGGTGTAACCTCATTAGTTTCATTAGTTGCCAAAATTGTAATTTTAGATTGTAAAGTTGCACATTCTTTAAAATGATTAATTTTAATTCTTGAAAGATCATATGCATTTTTATTAATTTTGCCTGGCTTGTACTCAATTGTAATCATATTCTTCCAATTTGAAGCGCCATCTAGTTAGTCTGCTTTCAGGATCTTTAATGGAAAAGAGTCACGACGATAGTCAGTGACGCGTAAATTTTCTTCCTAATAAATAAGGACGAGAATGTTTTACTGTCCATACAATAGCAAGGAGTTCTCGTTCTATTGTCTAATACTTTGTTTCTGCACTACATAATGTTCTAGAAGCATAACATACTGGTAGATCTTTACCAATGGGACTTTGTATTAGAACAGCGTCAATGGCAAATGCACTAGAATCGGTTGTGAGAATAAATGGTTCTTCGAAATTTGGGTATCTCAAAATAGGATCTGAAGTAAGTACAGTTTTTAGATCGTTGAAGGAATTTTTACATTCAGTATTAAAAATAAAAGGAACATCTTTCTGTAAAAGTCTTGTAAGGGGTTAAAAATTTTGGCAAAATTTCATATAAAGCGATAATATCCTGCTAAACCAAGGAAAGGTATTGACATCTTCCTAGTTGGTCAAGGAGATCAGAGATGTTGGGTAATGGATATTTATCATCTACCGTAACTTCATTTAATTTACGATAGTCAACAACCACACGCTATTTTTGTTTTCCTGAAGCATCAAGCTTCTTTGGCACAACCCAAATTGGGGATGACCATGGCGAAATAGAATGACGTATAATACCTTGCTCCAACATTTTTTTCACCTGAGTTTTTACCTCTTCTTTGTGAATTTGAGGGTATCTATATGATTTAGTAAATATAGGTCTCGCATTATTAGTTTCAATTGAATGTTTAATTTCATTAGTAAATGTTACTTGGTCTCCTTCCAAATAAAAAATATCAGAAAATTTTAAACATAAATTTGTGATAATTTCTTTTTCTTCTTCGTTGAGATGATCTGTACGCAACTGATCCAAAATTATAGTTCTTCTATCAGCAGGTTGATTAAATTTAGTTTTATTTTCTCAAAATTAAAAAACCATTCGGAATTTGGAATGGGATCTAAATTCAAAATTGGAAATTCAACAATTTTTTGAATAGCATTCGTATTAATAATTGAAGTAAAGAATTCACCTTCTTCACATGTGCATTTGGAATTCTAACATTTTCTATTGCTTGTCCGAAAAGTATTGCATCTGTGTTCGTTAATTCACATATCAATTTGAAATTTTTTTCAGTTCTTGGTTCAATAAAAATTCTATACTGTATTTTTGGAGAACAAATAACAATTTCAACACCTAAGTTTCTAAAAAGATAAGATATTATTTTCTTATCATTCGTCCAATCTAACTTCTCTAATCCACACCCTATTTTTGGCATAGCTAATTTTTGAACATTGTTTTTACCAACATGATCTCTCAATTTCTTTAAAGATGACCATAAAGTCTGATAAGTGGGTTTTCCGGTTGAAGTTTCTTTTGTTACAAGATAATAAATATATCTAGTTGTATTTGCATTCTTAATTTTCAAACCTGCTAAACCACCTTGTTTTTGATTTTGACTTAATAATTTTTCTATATTTCCAAATCGTTTCTTAAATTCCGCGGCAATGCCTTTTTGCATTTGCATATCTTCCGCCACGCAATGAGCTAATGAATAATCATGAGGCATGTCAAAAATATCAATGTTTTTCTCAGCTATTTTTTATAACAATTTTCAGTATTTTGTTCAAATTGTAAGAATTCAGAATCTTGTTCACAAATTTGATTATTTTGAGACAAGAGTGATGTTTCGGTAACTTTAAACAGAGGTGTAGTTTTGAAATTAGTTATCAATTGTTTTGAATTCAAATCAATTATACAATTATAATGTTCTAGGAAATCTGAACCCAAAATTCCATTAAAATCAATATTAAGATTATAAATAAAAACTTTATGTGGATCTTTTGCAGAAAATGGAATAAGTACAGATTCTTTTAGTAAAATTTTTTGATCAGTTATCCCTTGAATAGTTACATATTCAGTAAATCTTTGAGGAAATTTCTTAACAGTATTTTCTTTAAAAATAGAAACTCCTGCACCTGTATCAATAAGCAACTTAAACTCTTTAGAAGCATCTTCAATATAATAAAGATTTTTGGAATTAACAGTCAAAAATGGATTTAAAGAAAATTTTGTTCGGGAAAATTTACATTCGGGTTCATATCTTCGAAATTTAATGTTTGGACTCTGGTAACTGTTTCTAAAATTAAATTCTCTGTTGTCGGACAATCTGGGGGATGGTCTTTGACTGGGGCAATAGGAAAATCCTGAAAATTTGAAATAACTTCAGCAGAAACAAAATTTTGAGAATCTCTCTCAAACTCAGAAAAATGTTCTTTATTTTGAGCAATTGGCAATTCTTGGAAATTTGAATTTGAAAAATGAATAATTATTATCTTCCTGGAAATTATTTCTAAAATTATCTTGAATATCATAAAGATTATGATCCAGATCAGAGCCTAAGTATTCATCATAATAGTCAGAATTATCGCTCTTAAGGCCAATTAAATGAGCTCGTTGTTGGAAATTAGGCTTCTTTTGAATCACTGAGGGTCTTACTTGAGATTGTCCCTGTGGTTGAAAAGGTCTTTGCTGGGAAACATTACTATTTGGTCTATTTTGTAAATTATTTTGTGGTTGATTTTGGAAATTTAATGGTCTTTGAAAATTTTGGTAGAAATTCTGATTGGAGCTTGGAGTAAAAGCTCTTTGCTGTTGAAAACGACATTGATTAGAAGTATGACCATTTTTACCACATGAAAATCATTTTACAGTTTGTATTTGGGGTTTTCTAACATTTAATATATTTTGAGGTTTACTTACAATATTAGAAGCTGGCTTATTAAATTTTTGGTTCTCAAAATATGATAATTGCAATTCTCTTCGTATGCGAATTTGTGCTTCTAACAAGTTTTCAGGCTGACTAGCACGAATAAGTTGTCCTAGACGGGGTTCAAGTCCAGTTAATAAAGTATTAAGAGCCATAGTATCAATAAGAATTTCTTGTGCAACCTTTTGTTCATTTGATAAATTTGATGTTTTTTGTATATTTGCATGCATTTTAGCATTCAAGACTTGCACTCTATTGAAAAATGTTAGAGCTGACTCATTCGATAATTGTTTTAATCTTTGTAAATCATGAATAAGAGAAGTAAGGTCTCTTGAATCACCAAAATGAAGATTTAAAAGTTGTCTTATCTCTGCGTAAGTCTGAGGATTTCGCGAGCTGATTAGTTGAGCCGCTTTTCCCTTTAATTTATTTTTAATGTGAATCACTAACAGAGCCTTTTGGTCTCTGGTAGACATATTATAAGCACAATCACATGCATTTAAAAATGTTCCGAGAAATATCTGATCACCTTCAAATTCAGGTACGATACAAAATATTTCTGAAATTCTATATGGTTCAAGCTCAACCTCTTGAGCTGGATTTCTTTCATTTACCATTTTGATTTAATTAAATATAAAGTATCAAATATAAAAAAAAATATTATAAAAGAAAATCGAACAGTATAAAAAAATTAAAAATTAATATACGTGATAATTCACTTACAGTAAGATGTACATTGATTTGTCTTGTTCTCTGCGATGTGGTTTACAAAGGAGTGAGGACGCCTCGTTGGACCTCTTCTGTAAGTTGTTGAAGAATATTATTCTTCTTTCTTCAGAGTTACTGGTTTTTTCCACCGTTGATAATGAGGGGATACTTGTTGTTGAAGTAAGCCTTGTTTTACCAACGTTGAAATATTTCTACTCTTCTTTCTTCAGAGTTGCTGGTTCTTTCCTTTAAAGGTTAGGAAACCACCGTTGATAATGAGGGGAAACTTGTTGTTGAAGTTAGCCTTGTTTTACCAACGTTGAAGTTATCCTACTCTTCAAATTGTAATAATTCTTCTTCTTCTTTTTGGAGCTGTTGATTCTTCACTTGAAGGTTTGGAAACCACCGTGATAATGAGGGGAAACTTGGTGTTGAAGTAGGCCTTGTTTTATCACGTTGAGTTATCCTACTGACTGCGCCAATTTGGTAAATCACTTAACTTGGAATTAACTTTTTAAAAACAATTATTTATTAACACAAAAAATTAAAGTACAAATATAACTTAACTTTACATGACTGTATGAATCTAGACTCACAAGTGTCGACTTACAAGTATCGACTCACAAGTATCGACTCACAAGTATCGACTCACAAGTGATGCCATTAGCTAGAGATCTAGTATTTATACAATCAAAAATGTTTAATCATCAAACATATAAAAAGAAACGTAAATTAATACAATGGATCTCTTCTCCTAAGTTTGAATCGAAACTTCTAGAAATATTATAATTGAAATACATTGTAATGTCTTTTTGGAGGCCGAACTGTATAAACAATTAACAATGGTCTTTATGGTAACTTGCTGACTACTGGTCTGCATCTCTGGCACGTAAATATCCTTATCACTTTTGTTATCTTCTTAAACTGCGTCTTGGAGATGTAATATGATGTGGTGCAATATTACTGCGTCTTGCAGATGTAATACGATATGGTGAGATACTGCGTCTTGCGGATGTAATATAATATTATGAAATAATATTTAAAATAATTCTTTGTTATTGTTATTATTATTTGACTTTAAAAAATAATTCAATTATAACTTTATATAACAACTCCCCCATTTAAGAAAAGTTGGTGTAGTTTGCAACAACTTTTTAAGTTAATGATTTATTTGGATTTAATTCGATATTCTCTTCTATGGGTTCTCCGACATGGATACTTGCTCTTCTTTTCGGAAGAATTCTTCTTATATTTTGCTGGAATAAAATACTGAAACCTGGTCCTGGTGGTGATGGTGGGTAATCGTTGGTTAAAGCTATTCCAATTCGATGATGCTTTCTTCTACATTTACAGGTCACATAAAGTATTACCAATAAAATTATTACTACAATGGTTAAAATGGTGAACCAATGTGTATATTTACTGATCGGAGATTGTTTCATCATTTTTTCTAATTCTTCTGAATACTGATTTAGTTTGTGTTGTGCAATATTCAAATCTTCGGAATCAATTTTGTTCAACTTAAGAGGTTCTAGTTCAGGAATTTGTAATTTTTCAGGAATATCTTTGCAACAGTCAAATGGAATTGTGACTGGATGACTTCGATACTTGATTTCTTGGTATGTGTCAATTGGGTATTGAGCATGAACTCTTGTACTTCCAATAAAGGCACTACACTCAGGTTGTAATTTCAGTAAACTATTAGTTTTAATAATTTCTGATTTAATTTCCCTATTTCCACATTTAATCGTGATTGGCAAAGGGTCCGAAACAGTGATTAACCATAGATTTAAATCAATTTGGTAGACATTATAATCTTTAACAAAAAGAAGAGATGTTTGACATGTCTTGGGCATCTGAGTTAATCTTCTTAATAGTTGTGCTTCGCAAATTGCATCGTTGTCAATTGGATATGGGAGGAGCTTAGAACAGATTTTTATGCTTCTTTCAAGAGTCTTGCAATTATCCAGATTTCGCAATGACAAATACAGCAGTGAATCATCATCCCGCGCAATATATTTTTGTGTAGTTGGTAAAATATGATAGATACCTGTTCGATCATCTAATATTGGTATTGGATGGAGTCGATATAGTATATAAGCTTCTGGATCAATGAGAGGAATTTTGAGAACAAATATTATTTTACTTTCTGATTGATATGCCTCTAATTCAATAATATTAAGATAATTAGCTATATTTGACGTATACGGTTGTAAAGGTAAATTATTTCTTATAAGAGATTTTGCTATATCTTGTAAAGAATTGATTAAATCTGAAGGTGCTATTATTGAGCTATGTAATAATCTTATGCGAGCAAAAGTGATATAATTTAAAATAGTATTAAGGGAATCTTCTAAGAAAATATAGCTTTCCATTAGTGATTCACAAATATTCAATATCCTTATTTGTGCTTCATAAAATGCGACATCATCAGCAATATCCATCAATGTATTTTGAATTTCTTTTATATCTTCATTAAAAGTCTTCTCATCAATTTGTAATTTTTGTATAGTATTATTAAAATTTTTAATAACAGAAGTTGTAACTGAAATTTGTTTTTTAAGAAGATTTTCTAACTCAAATTCATCATGAGATAATTTGTTAATACAATCATTATAATATTCTCCATCTGATGCATCTAAATTACCAGTAATAGTTTTCCAAACAGTTCCGATTCCATTAAATATACCTCGCTTTGCCCTGGAGTTATAAGATTTAGTTTCTCCTATAATTTCTTTATATTTTTGACCTATTGAATTCGAAATTTGTGATAATAAACTTATGTGTGTTTGAACTTCAGACTTAAAAGCTATAAACCTTGGAGGCGGATCTTCTAAAGTATCCAAAATTTCTATAAGTATTTTATCATTATTTTCCATTGTTTTCTTAATTGGGGCCAGATCTTTGTAAACTAAAAGTGTCCATTTTTCATTCGTAATTTTGATAGTACATTCTTCATGGAAAAAGATTCCAACGGTGTTTTTAACAGGATTAAGTGTGTATTGAGCTGATATAATATTTATCAGCACGAAGAATCTGAAACCAAAGAAACTATTCATAGTAGGGTTTCAGTCTATCGAAATTAATTTTTGATTTTTGATTAGTTTGTGGATTTAAAACTATTGCAGAATCATCAAATAATTGCACAATTTCAAAAGGGCCATTAAACAAATTTTGACTTTTATCTTTAATTTGAGATTCTTTAAGATAAACTTTATCTCCTATTTTATACTCTGGAAGCTTTCCTGAAATATTTTTATCAAATCTAATTTTTGTTTTTTCTTTCTGACTTGCTGTTTTTGCTCGTGCAATTTTATAATAATGTTGCATTTTGTTGTTCAAATCACGTATGTATTTAGCAATAAGGGCTTTCTCATTAAATAAAGTTTCAGGCGGTCTACTAGACGTATGCCCAAAAATCAGTTCATATGGAGTAAAACCAGTTGTTTTGTTTTTAGTATTATTATAACATATAACCGCATATGGCAAAATATTAAACGGATGTTCGTCTGGATTTTCTGTCTTATGTGCACGGATCATTTCCACAAGAGTTCCGTGAAATCTTTCTAAAGAACCATTCGATTGTGGATGGCCAACGCTAGAAAAAGTGAGCTTTATGTCATAAAGCGTACACAAGTCTTTTATTAATGAATTATCAAATTCTCGACCATAATCGCAATGAATTCTCAAAGGTATTCCGAAATTTCGAAAGAATATTAATAGTGTATTTACAACTGTTGAAGCTTTTTTATTTGAAATAGGATAAGCTTGAGTAAATTTAGTTAACTCATCTCGAATCGTTAAAGCGTAATTTCTTGTTGGATACTCAAAAATATCAATATTAATTCTTTAAAACGGAGTTTTTGGTGTTTCTGCTATTACCAGAGGAGTGCTTAAATTCTTACGACAGATTTTTACTTTTTGACAAGTTTCACAGTTTTTAATAAATTGTTCTACATCTTTTGTTAGTCCTGTCCAGTTATACTTAGATTTTATCCGTCGTATAGTTTCATTTATTCCGCGATGTAAATTACTTTTGCCTTTATGATATTGGTCCAATATGATAGGTATTTCATCTCGGTCAGGTGTTTTAACAATATTTTGACAGACTACAAATTTTAAATCAACATTAGCAAAAATAAAAGAGAATACTTCTAAAATAGGTAACTCAAGATTATTTTCTATATAATAAGATTTTGAAGGATCAAATTTACTTTGTTCTTTAAATAATGTATAAAATAATTGTTGAACTACAAACTCTGGATCGTAAATAAGAGGTATTATAAAATACTTGCGATCTTTCACAGTTTTACTAGAAACAATATTTACTAAATTCATTTGAAAATCAAAATTTTCTTCAAAAATATCTTCAATAATTTTATAATGTAAATCTTCAAGTTTATTTTGCCAAAATAAAGTGACAATATTCTTATGAGTCTTATCCAGTAACTGGTCATTTGATGTTTCAGTTTTTGAATAATCGATTATTGATTTTGTTTTGTAAAGGTCAACAAATCTATTAAATTCGTCTGTCATTAATTCATCCTGTTCCTCTATAAGTGTTTAATTTTTTTGTGGTTCTATAGTTTCATTATTTGCCAAAATTGTAATTTTAGATTGTAAATTTGCACATTCTTTAAAATGATTAATTTTAATTCTTGAAAGTGCATCTGCATTTTTATTAATTTTGCCTGGCTTGTACTCAATTTTGTAATCATATTCTTCCAATTTGAGTCGCCATCTAGCTAGTCTGCTTCCGGGATCTTTAATGGAAAAAAGCCATGTTAATGGACGATGATCAGTGACTACCGTAAATTTTCTTCCAAATAAATAAGGACGAAAATGTTTTACTGCCCATACAATAGCAAGGAGTTCTCGTTCTATTGTTGAATACCTTGTTTCTGCACTACATAATATTCTCGAAGCATAACTTACTGGTAGATCTTTACCAATGGGACCTTGTGATAGAACAGCGACAATGGCAAATGCACTAGCATCAGTTGTGAGAATAAATGGTTCTTTAAAATTTGGATATCTCAAAATAGGATCTGAAGTAAGTGCAGCTTTTAGATCATTGAAAGAATTTTTACATTCATTATTAAAAATAAAAGAAACATCTTTTTGTAAAAGTCTTGTAAGGGGTTTAGAAATTTTGGCAAAATTTGGTATAAAGCGACGATAATATCCTGCTAAACCAAGGAAAGATTTTATATCTTTAGGATTTTTAGGTTCCGGGAAATTTTTGAGACATTCTATTTTGGCCGGATTTGTTTTAACACCATCTTGGGTAATGATATGTCCAAGATAAGCGACTTCTTTTCTAAGAAATTCGCATTTATCTGGTTGAATTTTCAAGTTGGCTTTCCGAAGTCTGTTGAAAACTTCAGTCAGACGAGAAACATGTTCATGAATAGTAGAAGAATAAATTATTATGTCATCCATATAAACAAGACATCTTTCATTTTGAATGCCAAGAAAAATGTTGTCCATGACGCGTTGGAAAGTGGACGGGGCATTTTTGAGTCCAAACGGCATTCGAACGAATTCATAGTGACCGTTATCAACTGAAAAAGCTGTTTTGGAGATATCTTTTGGTTCAATTTCGATTTGATGGAAACCTGAGGCTAAGTCAAGAGTGGTAAAATATTGACATGTTCCTAGTTGATCAAGGAGATCAGAAATGTTGGGTAATGGATATTTATCATCTACCGTAATTTCATTTAATTTACGATAATCAACAACCACACGCCATTTTTGTTTTCCTGAAGCATCTGGCTTCTTTGGCACAACCCAAACTGGGGATGACCATGGTGAAATAGAATGACGTATAATACCTTGTTCCAACATTTTGTTTTTACCTCTTCTTTATGAATTTGGGGGTATCTATATGATTTAATAAATATAGGTCTCGCATTATCAGTTTCAATTGAATGTTTAATTTCATTAGTAAATGTTAGTTGGTCTCCTTCCAAATAAAAAATATCAGAAAATTCTAAACATAAATTTGTGATAATTTCTTTTTCTTCTTCGTTGAGATGATCTGTACGCAACTGATCCAAAATTATAGTGTTTCTATCAACAGGTTGATTAAATTTAGTTTTATTTTCATTAACGCAATTAAAATTTAAAAAACATTCGGAATTCGGAATGGGATCTAGATTCAAATTTGGAAATTCAACAATTTTTGGAATAGCATTCGAATTAATAATTGAAGTAAAGAATTCACCTTCTTCATTTACATGTACCAAAGCATTTGGAATTCTAACATTATCTATTGCTTGTCCGAAAAGTAGTGCATCTGTGTTTGTAAAATTACATTTCAATTTGAAATTTTTTTCAATTCTTGGCTCAATAAAAATTCGATTTTGTATCTTTGGCAAACAAATAAAAATTTCAACACCTAAATTTCTAAAAAGATAAGATATCATTTTTTTTAACATACGTCCAATCTAACTTGTCCAATCCACACCCTATTTTTGGCATAGCTAATTCTTGAACATTGTTTTTACCAACATGATCTCTCAATTTCTTTAAAGATGACCATAAAGTCTGATAAGTGGGTTTTCCGGTTGAAGTTTCTTTTGTTACAAGATAATAAATATATCTAGTTGTATTTTCAAACCTGCTAAACCACCTTGTTTTTGATTTTGACTTAATAATTTTTCTATATTTCCAAATCATTTCTTAAATTCCGCGGCAATGCCTTTTTGCATTTGCACATCTTCCGCCACGCAATGAGCTAATGAATAATCATGAGGCATGTCAAAAATATCAATGTTTTTCTCAGCTATTTTTTTATAACAACTTTCAGTATTTTGTTCAAATTGTAAGAATTCAGAATCTTGTTCACAAATTTGATTATTTTGAGACAAGTGTGATGTTTCGGTAACTTTAAACAGAGGTATAGTTTTGAAATTAGTTATCAATTGTTTTGAATTCAAATCAATTATACAATTATAATGTTCTAGGAAATCTGAACCCAAAATTCCATCAAAATCAATATTAAGATTATAAATAAAAACTTTATGTGGATCTTTTGCAGAAAATGGAATAAGTACAGATTCTTTTAGTAAAATTTTTTGATCAGTTATCCCTTGAATAGTTACATATTCAGTAAATCTTTGAGGAAATTTCTTAACAGTATTTTCTTTAAAAATAGAAACTCCTGCACCTGTATCAATAAGCAGCTTAAACTCTTTAGAAGCATCTTCAAAATAATAAAGATTTTTGGAATTCACAGTCAAAAATGGATTTAAAGAAAATGTTGTTCGGGAAAATTTACATTCGGGTTTATCTCTTCGAATTTTAATGTTTGGATTTTGGTAATTGTTTCTGAAATTGAATTTTCTGTTGTCAGACAATCTGGGGGGTGGTCTTTGACTTGAGAAATGGGAAAATCCTGGAAATTTGAGTTTTCAGGAGATTCAAAATCTTGTGGATAATTTTCAAAATCCGGAGAATAGTCTGATGATTGGGAATAGTTACTATAATTTTCTTGGATTTCATTTTCAAAAATATCTTGATTATTTTCGAAATAATAATCCGAATCGTTTTCACCATTGAAGCCGACTAAATGAGCTCTTTGTTGAAAATTTGGATTCTTTTGAATTACTGATGGTCTTATCTGGGATTGTCCCTGCGAAATAAAAGGTCTTTGTTGAATAGGAACATTCGGTCTATTTTGCACAGTATTTTGTGATTGATTTTGTAAATTCATTGGTCTCTGGAAATTATTATTGAAATTTGGGTTATAGCTTGGAGCTGATGCTCTTTGCTGTTGGAAACGACATTGATTAGAAGTATGACCATTTTTACCACATGAAAAGCATTTTACAGTTTGTATTTGGGGTTTTCTAACATTTAATATATTTTGAGGTTTACTTGCAATACTAGAAGCTGGCTTATTAAATTTTTGGTTCTCAAAATATGATAATTGTAATTCTCTTCGTATGCGAATTTGTGCTTCTAACAAGTTTTCAGGCTGACTAGCACGAATAAGTTGTCCTAGACGGGGTTCAAGTCCAGTTAATAAAGTATTAAGAGCCATAGTATCAATAAGAATTTCTTGTGCAACCTTTTGTTCATTTGATAAATTTGATGTTTTTTGTATATTTGCATGCATTTTAGCATTCAAGACTTGCACTCTATTGAAAAATGTTAGAGCTGACTCATTCGATAATTGTTTTAATCTTTGTAAATCATGAATAAGAGAAGTAAGGTCTCTTGAATCACCAAAATGAAGATTTAAAAGTTGTCTTATCTCTGCGTAAGTCTGAGGATTTCGCGAGCTGATTAGTTGAGCCGCTTTTCCCTTTAATTTATTTTTAATGTGAATCACTAACAGAGCCTTTTGGTCTCTGGTAGACATATTATAAGCACAATCACATGCATTTAAAAATGTTCCGAGAAATATCTGATCACCTTCAAATTCAGGTACGATACAAAATATTTCCGAAATTCTATATGGTTCAAACTCAACCTCTTGAGCTAGATTTCTTTCATTTGCCATTTTGATTTAATTAAATATAAAGTATCAAATATATAAAAAAAAATATGATAAAAGAAAATCGAACAGTTCAAAAATTAATATACGTGATAATTCACTTACAGTAAGATGTACATTTGTCTTGTTCGGTTCTTTTCTTCAAAATTAGGAAACCACCGTTGATAATGAGGGGATACTTGTTGTTGAAGTAAGCCTTGTTTTACCAACGCTGAAGTATCCTTTTCTTCAGATTCTAATAATACTTCTTCTTCTTTAGGAGCTATTTATTCTTCAGTTGAAGGTTGGAAACCACCGTTGATAATTAGGGGGAACTTGTTGTTGAAGTAAGCCTTGTTTTACCAACGTTGAAGTATCCTTTTCTTCAAATTCTAATAATACTTCTTCTTCTTTTGGAGCTGTTGATTCTTCACTTGAAGGTTTGGAAACCACCGTGATAATGAGGGGAAACTTGTTGTTGAAGTAGGCCTTGTTTTATCACGTTGAGTTATCCTACTGACTGCGCCAATCTGTTAAATCACATAACTCCAACAACACAAAAAAATTAAAGTACAAATAAAATATAATATTGACTCACAACACAAGTAAGTGAATAGTGAATTGTGAATTGTGAATCATGCTGTTAGCTGGAGATCTAGTATTTATACAATCAAAAATGTTTAATCATCAGAAATACAAAATGAAACGTAAATTAATACAATGGACCTTTTCTCCTAAGGTTGAATCGAAGCTTCTAGAAATATTATAATTAAAATACATAGTAATGTCTTTTTGGAGGCCGAACTGGATAAACAATTAACAATGGTCTTTATGGTAACTTGCTGACTACTGGTCTGCATCTCTGGCACGTAAATATCCTTATCACTTTTGTTATCTTCTTAAACTGCGTCTTGGAGATGTAATATGATGTGGTGCAATATTACTGCGTCTTGCAGATGTAATACGATATGGTGAGATACTGCGTCTTGCGGATGTAATATAATATTATGAAATAATATTTAAAATAATACTTTGTTATTGTTATTATTATTTGACTTTAAAAAAATAATTCAATTATAACTTTATATAACCTATATATATTTGATAAAATAGATTTTTGTTGGGGATGCAGTCATTTAATAAATAAAATTCTTTGGATTATGCCAAGCTTTCGAGAATGTTTATTCTCTTCGCCAGGGAAAAATTCGTGAATTTACATAAAATTAACCACAAACAGGAAAGATTTCATAGTCATCAATCAGAAATGTCATTAATGACATTTCTGATTGATGACTATGAAATATTTTTGTCATTAATGACATTTCTGATTGATGACTATGAAATATGTCCTGTTTGTGGTTAATTTTATGTAAATTCACGAATTTTGCCCTGACGAAGAGAATAAACATTCTCGAAAGCTTGGCATAATCCAAAGAATTTTATTTATTAAATGACTGCATCCCCAACAAAAATCTATTTTATCAAATAATAAACGAGTCAAGAATTCAGAATCAAATATATATATATATATATATATATATATATATATATATATATATAGAAATTAGTGGTGGAAGTACGACAGTATTTTAGATCACTAACACTTAGAATAAAGACTGGGAAATCTCTCGATAAATGGGGCTTAATTGAGAAGACTCTGTTTGCTCAACGAGCTTTCGAAAATGTTTATTGGCTGTCTATTTGAAACAGCTATTTCAAATAGACAGCCACTGAATCTTCACCTATTATATTTATACGTTAAACGGTTCAGTGATTATAATATGTGATGTTCCTTACTGTTAATCTAATGGAGAAAATGTATCCGTACTTATGTTTTGTTAACGATGTAACCTCACTTGCATGCATTGAAAAAGAATATATATATATATATATATATATATATATTATATCACTTTATTTTAAAATGACTTATTAAAAAACATTTACAACTTTATTTATTGAAAAATCAAAATTAAATTGGGCATAGATTATGCTTACAATGAAAATGAGTTACTAAGTTATATCTAAAAGATCCCTGTATTTATACAAAATTAAGGTGCTGCGTCGACGGTTCTATTATTCTAGAAGCGCAGTTCCACGCTGTAACCTTCGGCTTGGCGTTTGTTAGACGCTTGGTCAGCATTTCCTGGCCTGGGAACGGGAACCGCTGCGCCTGACTTGATTATGTGCTGCTCGTAACCTGATACTCCTGGATACTTGGTTACTTGTGGTTTCGCATAGAATGTCATATGACAGCTCCCCTTATTAATAAAAAGTTGATGCCATGCAACAACTTTTATGGTACCACGATATTTTCCATCTCATGCTCTGAATTTTCTATATTCGGTCATCTTCTTGGGAGGAAACTTCTAATTCTTTTCAGAGGAGTTTGATCTTGATTTCTGTCTTTGGGTTGGTCGCTTTACATTTCTTCGACATTTTTACTATCACATAGCTTCCAAAGATTTGGCAAATGGCATCTATCGTAGAATACGTCATCTATGATATAGTCCTTGTTATAAATGGTTGGTTTATGAGTTGGTCCAGATCTCTCGCGGATTGTTGAAGTTTATGATTGGCAGCGTCCAAGTCTTCGGCGTTGATTTCGTTAATTTTGAGGGGTTCTAGCTTCAGGAGTTGGATCTTCTCAGAAATATGACAGCAGCATTCGTAGGGGTTCATCACGGGTTGTATGTTGTCCAGAAAGTTGGAGGTCTTCTGGCTGTCGGCTTGTACTTTCGTTATTCCGATAAACGCATGACACTCTGGTTCGAGTTTAATGATAGAGTTCTGCGCAAGAGTAACTGTCTTTGTATTTACTCGCGGGCAGTTTATGGTCACTCGTAGTGGTTCTGATAATATCGTCAACCACACATTGTTCTTGATTTTGAAAACGTTATATCCTCGACTAAAGATTATCGCACTGTCACAAGTTTTGGGTATCTCTTGACGGTTCTTCAACAATTGGGCCTCACATGCAGTATTACTGTCTTTTGGGTAAGCATTTTAATTTGAGCACAGTTTTTTGTATGGACTAAGGTCCTTACAATTATTTGGATCCCTGATGGAGATGTACATCAGAGAATCATCATTTCGCGCGATGAATTTTGAGATATACTAAGGATGTGATGCAAACCAGTTCTTTTATCTAATAGTGGGATAGGATATAGGTGATATAGGGTATAGAGTGTTTGTTCTACAAGGGGTATTCTTAAAACAAAGACGATATTGTTGTCTTGTTGATAGGCTTGTAGTTCTGTGATTTCTAGGTATTGGGCGATTTTAGAAAGTCTTACTGATAAGGGTAGATTACTTCTGACAAGGTTTTGTGATATTTCCTGTAGGGAAAATATCAGATCATTAGGTGTTATTATTGATGAGTGAATAATTCTTAGGCGGGCAAATGTTATAGAATCTAGAATATCCTTCTTCTTCGTCTTCAATAATCAGACCAACTTTCCAAAAGTTTTTCACAAATTTCGAAGAATTTTAGCTTAGCTTCGACTAACGCAAGTTTATCATTTCATTGATGAATAGCTCTCTCGATGTTACTTATATCCCGATTGAATGTTTTCCTGACGATAGTTAAATTTTGGATGAATTCATTGAAGGTTTTAATAAGGGTTGTTGAGACCGATATTTGATTCTTCAATAAGTTTTTTATGTGGTGTTGGTCTGTATTTAATTTATTAATGCTATCAGTGTAAAAGTGACCATCTGCTGCGTCCAAATTTCCCGTAATCGTCTTAAAGATACTTCCGAATCCATTGATGATTCCTCGCCTGTTTCGTCTAGTGTCGATAAGAACTTCGTTGAACGTTTCTTTGATCGATTTAGATATCTGCGTCAGGTGATTAACGTGAGTCTTTACATCTGAATGAATCAGATTCATTGAATAGTGATCCGGTCGTAAGGTGTTCTTTATGGATTCCAATATCTTGTTGTTATTTTCGTAGGCCGTTAGTAGTCCAGAAATATTTTAATTTACTAATAATGTCCACTTGTCGTTGGAGATGATGATTCTCGTTTCGTCATGGTAGTAGACTCCCACAGTGTTATTATTTGGTTCTATTTGATACTGGCATAGGACCGTTCTAACCAGCATAATGTACCTGAAACCAATTTTAAGTTTCAGTTCCGGCACATAACTTCATACGGTCGAAATTTACTTTAGTTTTCTGATTCGTTTTTTGATTTAATAGGGTAGTCGAATTTTGATGAATTTCTAGAATTTCGAAAGGTCCGTTGAATTTGTTCGCCAATTTGTTTTTCAACTGGGACTGGGTAAAAATTGGACAATCGATTATTTAATTCTCTCACATATTTGGTAATTAATTCTTTCTCATTATACAGCTTCTCTGGTGGTCTGCTGGAACTGTGGCCAAAACAAGTTCGTAAGGAGTAAGCCCGTGTGTCTTGTTTGCAGCGTTGTTATAGCAAATTACTGCATACGGTAATATATTGAAAGGTGTTCTCTGGGGTGATCTGCAAGGTGGAGTCTGATCATTTCCAGAAGGGTTCAATGGAACCGTTGCAAGGATCCATTACTCTGGGGGTGACCTACACTTGAGTAGCTTAGTTTAATGTCATATAATTTACATAAATTTCTTAGGAGGGCGTTATCGAACTCTCTCCCTTATTGAATGTAATGTTGAAAGTAGACAAGGAGAGTGTTCACGACGGATTTAGCAGACTTATTTTCGATGGGATAGGCTTGACTAAATTTGGTTAGCTCATCTCTGATGGTCAGAGCGTAGTTCTTTGTAGGAACTTCGAGGATGTCGATGTTGACCCTTTCAAATGGAGCTTTTGGTGTTTCGGTTATAACAAGCGGTCTGTCTAGGTTTTTCCGGTATGCTTTGGCCTCCTGACAGGTTTCGCATTCCTTGATAAATTTTTCCACATCTTTAGTCAATCCTTTCCATTGCTATTTTTCTTTGATTCTTCTGATTGTCTCGTTCTACCTCTATGTAAATTTGTTTTTCCATTGTGAAACTGGTCAAGTATGATGGGAATTTGATCTTTTTCCGGGGTCTGAGTAACATTTTGGAATACCTTAAATTTAATTTCTTTTTCGGCATTTATAAAAGACTGCATTTATAAAATTGGCAGATCTACGTTGGTTTCGATATAATAAGTTTCATCGGGTAGAAATAGATCTTGACTTATATATATATAACGATCCAAAATAGTATTCGTTAATTCTCTCGATCTCGATTGTATGGTAATGGAATTGTAAAGTATTTTCTATTTTTTGCTGTCTTACTGGAAAGCACATTGATTTTCAAATTCTCGAAGTCTGCACTCTCCTCGAAGATATCTTCTATGATTTTGTTGTTTATGTCTGTTAGTTCGTTCTGTCGGAAACAGCTCAGGATGTTTTTATTTTTCTTATCGAGGAGTTGATCGTTAGGAAATTCTATTTTCGAATAATCAATCACAGATTGATTTTTGTACAGTTCAACAAAGGTGTCGAACTCTTCATACATCTTATTTTGCTGGGCAGCCTTATTTTATTCATGATCTGTATTAACAATGTCTTCGTCATCTGAATTTTCGGTTGCCATTAGGGCTCGGTACGGTGTTAATTGAGCGTCGTTTTGAAATTCCGAAAAGTGGTTGATTTCAATTCTAGACAGGGCGTCCGCATTTTTGTTGATCTTTCCCGGTTTGTACCTGATTTCGTAATCATACTCTTCGAGTTTGAGTCTCCATCGGGCTAATCGGCTTCCGGTGTCTTTCACGGAGAAGAGCCACGTTAGGGGTCGATGGTCGGTTACTAGAATGAATTTTCTATCAAAAAGGTACGATCGAAAATGCTTGACGGACCAAACAATGGCGAGTAATTCGCGCTCAATAACCGAATACCTAGATTCAGCTTTGCATAGGGTTCTTGAAGCATACGCTATCGGAAGGTCCTTTCCAATACTGAACCTATGGCGAAATTGCTTGCGTCTGTTGTTAATATGAATGGTTCCTCGAAATTGGGGTAGATGAGGATAGGGGTGGTAGTTAGTGCTTTTTTCAGGTTTTCGAAGGCTTCCTTACAATCTGAGTCAAAGTCAAAAGGAATATCGTTCTTGAGAAGACGGGTCAGAGGCTTCGATTTTTTAGCAAAGTTTTCGATAAAGAGTCGATAATATCCTGCAAGACCTAAGAACGACTTGATGTCTTTTTGGTTCTTCGGTTGGGGAAAACTATTTATGCACTCGATTTTTGAAGGATTCGGTTTAACTCCCTCGCTGGTTACCAAGTGTCCTAGGTAAGCGACTTCTTTTCGCAGGAACTCGCATTTGTCGGGCTGTATTTTCATATTCGCTTACCTGAGCCTCTTGAAAACTTCTTTCAGTCTCTGTATATGTTCATGGATGGATGGGGAGTGGATGATGATGTCATCCATGTATACCAGGCATCTCTCGTTTTGGATCCCCAATAGGATGTTGTCCTTTGAAACCTAGAAGGAGCATTCTTCAAACCAAAGGGCATACGAACAAATTCGTAATGCCCGTTCTCCACTGTGAATGCGATTTTCTGAATATCCTTGGGGTCGATCTCGATCTGATGGAATCCTGATGTCAGATCAAGGGTGGAGAAATATTGGCATTTGCCAAGTTGATCCAGAAGGTCAGAGATATTCTTCAGCTTCAGCTTCTGCTTCCTGTAGTTGACAACGACTCTCCATTTCTGTTTTCCAGAGGCATCCATCTTCTTGGGAACTACGCAAACAGGTGAAGAGAATGGGGATTTGCCCTGGTCTAACATCTTGTTTACCTGCCCTTTTACTTCTTCCTTATGGACGTGTGGGTATCTATAGGACTTAGAAAATGTCGGTTTATCTGTTGTTGTTTTTATTGTGTGTTTAATTTCGTTCGTGAAGGTTAGTTTGTCACCTTCTAAGTAAAATATGTCTGAATAGTCTATACATAATTCGGTAACAAGTTCTGCCTCTTCTTCATTCAGGTGATCTATCCGTAACTGTCGTTTTATCTCTGGTATTCTGTCGCTGTTGGTGGTGTATTGAAATTCACTAATATGGTTGACGGTGATATTTTCTACTGGTTCAATCTCCAATTCGGAAATGTCTACGGTTTTGGGAATTGCATTCGGATTTATGACTGTAGTAATGAATTCACCATGTTCGTTTACTTTTACCAAAGCATTGGGAATGCGCACCTTTTCTATCTCTTTGCTAGAGAGGATAGCTTCGGTGTCTGATAGACTGCACCTCAGTTTAGAAACTTGTTCCGTCCGTGGAGCGATGGAAGTTATGTTGGAAATTTTGGAGTTCTTTGGATTATTTTGTGTTTTGGATGTTGAATCACCGGCTACTTTGTAGAGGGGTATCGTCTTGAAATTTGTTACCAGCTGTTTATTCTTAAGATCCACTATGCACTGGTAGTGTTCCAAGAAGTCTGAACCTAACAAACCGTCAAAGTCTATGTCGAGATTGCAAATATATACCTTGTGTGGGTCTTTTACGTTAAAAGGTACCAAGGTCGATTCAGTAATAAGTATTTTTTGGTCAGTGATTCCCAGAATGATGACATTTTCGGGAGATCTTTGTCGAAATTTTTCACAAGCAGTCGGTTTGAAAATTGAAAGACCGGCTCCTGAATCTTCTAAAAATATAAAAGTCTTTGTCGCGTCTGTAATGTAATAGAGATTTTTTGATTTAACAGTGTGTAGAGAACCTATAGGAAGTTCTGCTCGGGAAAGTTTAAGTTGGGGTTGTAATCGTCCAAGTTCATAGTCTGAATTTGTGCTTGAATCTCGGCCATGTCTTGTTGTGGATTCGGGGGGTCTGTTGGCGCAGCTGGGCCCTGGCGAAAACCCGGATTTATTTGGTCGAATACTTCAGGTAGGTCTCGATAGTTATATTCGTCTTGTGATTCATAGTTATCCTGAAATTCTTCTGATTCTTGATAATCCTCATAGGAAAAGTTTTAATCTAGATCGTAATTAAGGTGATAGGTTCTATTCTGTGGCCTGTTGAAGTTTGGATTTTGTTGAACCACTGATGGTCTAATTCCTACATTGGGGTTAGGCCTAATTACAGATGGAAGATCGTTTCCAAGGTGTTGGTTCGGCCTGAAATTCGACTGAAACCGTTGTGGTTGTTGGGAATTTTGTTGTTGGAACGGGGGTCTTGACATCTGACTTTGGGAGTTCGAGTTATTTCCGAAATTCTGCCGTTGTCTGCATTCGTTGAACGTATGTCCTGTTCGTTTACAGTGGTTGCATTGTTTGATGCTAGGGCCTGTACTGGGTCTTCGGGGTGGAACGTTCGTGTTTTTATTAGCGTTCTGGTGGAACTTCTGATTCTCAAAGTAATTCAGCTGAAGCTCTCTCCTGATGCGATTGGTAGCGGTTAGGATGTCCGCAGGGTCACTTGCTCTCACAATCTGACCTAGTTTCGGTTCCAATCCTGTTAGGAGGGAGTTAAGGGCCATTGATTCGGCTAGTCGGGTCTCTTCTCTCTTCTCTTCTTGAGAATAGTTCTGCTTATTAATGGAAGCGTACATTTTGGCTTGATGTGTCTGGAGTCGGCTGATGAACGTTAGTGGTGATTCACTGGGTAGTTGTCGAATTCGTTGCAGATCTTGTATCAGCGACGATAAATCGCGAGAATCTTCGAAATGTGTTTCTATTCGTGACTTTATTTCTTGCCACGTACTAGGATTCCTAGAGTTTATAAGCTCCGCCACTCGACCGCGTAATTTATTTTTAATATATAAGTTTAATAAAGTTATTTGGTTACCGACGGCCATATTATGAGCCGTGGTGCAAGACAATATAAACGTATTCAGAAATATTTGATTTCCATCGTACTCAGGTACGATGGAAAAGATTTCGCTTAGTTTATAAGGCTCAACGACTGGTGCATCCGCACCACCTGCATTATTTGCATTGTTTGCAGGAGGGTTGTTTGCATTATCATTGGCTGGCATATTTGAATGTTTCTTATCTTTACGTTTTATATGAGACCTTAGTGTCATAAAATTTCAGTATAAGATTTGAAGGATGTGTATTGGGCAAAATAACTGCATCTTTTGAAAATAAATTCAATTCAATAAATTCAATGAAATTGTGAGTTAGTAAGCAATTTAAAACAAGATGATTCTTAGTGTACTTACAATATTTTCCACATACTGCGCTGTCAAGTTATTTGCACTGTTCCTGATGTTGGAATAGATGCTTGAAGGGATGTTTGAAGGCTGTTGTTCTTCTTCTTTAGGGTTTGAGAACCTCCACAAACAGTTGGGACCGCCGTGTTCCGATGAATTTCACCTGGTGGGGACTGCTGTATTCTGTTCGTGTAGAAGGATCCCACTTCTGACAACAATTACAATCACTTTATTTCAAAATGACTTTTTAAAAAACATTTACATTTTTATTAATTGAAAAATCAAAATTAAATTGGGCATAGATTATGATTACAATGAAAATGCGTTACTAACTAACTTATATCTAAAAGATCCCTGTATTTATACAAAATTAAGGTGCTGCGTCGACGGTTCTATTATTCTAGAAGCGCAGTTCCATGGTGTTGGCATATTCCTACGCTGGTTTCCGAGAATGGACGGTGTAACCTTCGGCTTGGTTACTTGTTGTTTCACATAGAATGTCATATAACATATATATAAGTTTGAATGGGGCTTAAAAAGAACACTCTTTATGCTGTCCAAGCTTTCGAAAAATTTTTATTTTCTTTATCAAGGCTGAATAACATAAAACACGTATTAGTTTGGAGTGAAAAACAATCTAACATATTGAACTTACATGGCATGTGAGGAATGAAATATTAAATTGGCATACCACTAAGAGTGCCAGAAATTCCTTCATTATCACACTACACACTTATAAAAACATTTTAAAATTGAATGAAAACAAATGTACAATTAAAATTTTCAACATTATAAAGAATTATATAGAATTAAAAGAGGAGTTACATAGTGCGTGTTACTTAAAAATCACCATTTTACAGATTAGGATATCAGTGCGAAGAAGACAGAAGAAAATATTTTTTTATTAAGAATATCAAACAATTTATTCCCTTATTAGGTAAAATTATCTGTTTAAATGATGGGTGGGAGTTAGAACTAACTCAGAACATATAAAAGGTATACTAAACCATGTCCATTAATGTTCTGTCATCACAGATCTCAAAACAACATACTGTTATAATTTCACAATGTATGTAAGCTTCAATACACGTCTAACCTATGTACGATTGTTTATGTTGTTAGTGCAAAAATTTGAAATCACATAGGAATAAATAGAACTAAGACCACGTATATCGGAACATGCATTCATAGATTTAAGATCTTTAGTAATTTCAATCATGTAGATGTAGATAGATTTAGATTTAGATGTATTGGGCTCATTAATCAAGATTGAAACACCTTCATAATTGGGAGTATGTCTTTTTTCCTTTGCATGTCTTGCTAGAGTGCATTTTTTGTTTTGAGCATTTCTGTGATCATTTTTGTGAGCAACGATTCTGTTCTTTAGTAACCTTTGTGTTTCACCGATGTATACAAGATCACAATCACGACAAGGAATAGAATACACCACATTTCGTCTTTTTTCGGTAGGTATTTTATCTTTAATATTCGAAAAGTGTCGTCCTAGTAGGTTCACATTTCTTTTGGTTAATTTACAGTTACTAATGACATCTTTAATGATGTTGGATAGTTTTGGAGTGAGGTCCTTTATCCAAGGAATGGAGCAATAACAAACAGGTCCTTCTTGTTGTAACCCACGATTAGGAGAAGACCCTGAATGATTGGTAAGGTACGGACTACTATATAGCAGTTTACGTAACAGATTTTTAGGGTAAGACTTGTTTAATAGAATTTTGTATAGTTTGTTTATGTCTTCGTTGAATAGAGATAAATGACAAATTTGTCTGATCCTATTTTCATTCCTAAAACTAAGTTCACTTTGATTCTTTCATCATGGTAGGAAAGATAATTCAAATATCTTCCACTATTGGTGGGTTTTTGATACCAATCAATTATGATTGTTTGATTTGGAGTGCGGATACTTCTGGTGTCGAGGAAGGGTACCGAGTTGTTTTGTTCTGTTTCATGTAAGTTCAATATCTTAGTTTGTTTTTCACTCCAAACTAATACGTGTTTTATTTTATTCAGCGTTGATAAAGAAAAAAAAAATTAGAAAGCCTGGACAGCATAATGAGTGTTCTTTGTAAGCCCCATTCAAACTTCGGCAGAAATATCCCCAATTCAAGTTATTCTAATAAATTACTGCAGTATTTCCACCTTCTTCATATATATATATATATATATATATATATATATATATATATATATATATATATATATATATATATATATATTGTTTGATTCTGAATTCTTGACTGGTTTATTATTTGATAAAATAGATTTTTGTTGGGGATGCAGTCATTTAATAAATAAAATTCTTTGGATTATGCTAAGCTTTCGAGAATGTTTATTCTCTTCGTCGGGGCAAACTAAAAATCGTTACAAATTTTTTTAACTTCATAATAGATTATTAATTAAAGTACTTACATTCGTGAATTTACATAAAATTAACCATAAACAGGAAAGATTTCATAGTCAGCAATCAGAAATGTCATTAGTTATTTATAAATGTCATGGTAACAGCATATCTAGAGTTGAAAGTGTCTAGATTCAAGTTTTCTTAGAAAAGATCCATATAGGAGTTATCTTTGTGTTTGTAGCTCTTTTTTAACAAGTCACACATTAAACTTAAAGTTTGATTTGGAGTGCGGGTACTTCTGGTGTCGAGGAAGGGTACCGAGTTGTTTTGTTCTCTTTCATGTAAGTTCAATATCTTAGTTTGTTTTTCACTCCAAACTAATGTGTGACTTGTTAAAAAAGAGCTACAACCACAAAGATAACTCCTATATGGATCTTTTCTAAGAATACTTGAATCTAGACACTTTCAACTCTAGATATGCTGTTACCATGACATTTATAAATAACTAATGACATTTCTGATTGCTGACTATGAAATCTTTCCTGTTTGTGGTTAATTTTATGTAAATTCACGAATGTAAGTACTTTAATTAATAATCTATTATGAAGTTAAAAAAAATTGTAACGATTTTTAGTTTGCCCCGACGAAGAGAATAAACATTCTCGAAAGCTTGGCATAATCCAAAGAATTTTATTTATTAAATGACTGCATCCCCAACAAAAATCTATTTTATCATATATATATATATATATATTTCAATCACTGAAAGAGCCCTAAACCCACGATATTCACGAAAAATATATATATATATATATATATATATATATATATATATATATATTTCTTCGATATTGGCTGAACTATAAGATATATCATAAAAATTATTAAACAAAAGTTTATTGATGCAGTCTGTTCCATAACCTAAAAATATTTTAAATTATACAGGATGTTCCATGAAAAAGTTACAGGGTGTCGACATGTTATTTCAAATAGAACACCCTGTATTTTATATGATATTTTGATTAAGAATTTCTTTACAAATACCTTTTGTCTGAAACTATTTTCTATGTAATGAACAGTTTTAGAAATAAACTAGTTTTCTTACAAAAACATAAATCTGCAGAAGGTCAAATGATGAGCTGTCATGTGATTATCTTTCAGTATTTCAATAAATTTTTAAATGATACAGATTTACCATAGTATGGACTTTCTTCCAGCAGTTTTCGTTACAAAGTATGCCGTAGCACTTCTCAGTAAAAGAATGGTCATATGGATGAAGTTCGAAGTACGATAACTTCGTTTTTTTTAAATGGAATGCTATATTTCTCAATATTTATAAGGAAACTCGATTTATTTTTAAGTCATTTCATATATCATGTTTCTATAGTCAAATTAAGGCATTTTCTTAAAATTTTAGATTTATTCAAGAAACTACCAAATTTAAATAATTTTAGCATATTCTAAATATTTTAGTAAGTGACGTTTCTGCCAGAAATTTACGTACTCCATAAAAGTCTTAAGTTTGTTTCCACTTCCTGTAATTTTCATACGTTTCTAATATAAGATTTTGGTATTTCGTTAAGTTCTCGTTTGAATAGTTTCGTTAATTCTCTTGTTTACTTTTATTGACTTTGTTGTTGCTTAAAATGAATTCTTCCCAAGAAGAACTTATTTCTATGACTTCAGTTCTTATTGAGTGTGACAGAACTAGTTTGCTGGCATCTAGACTCTACCGTCAAAGACATTCGGAACGTCGTCATCCTCAGGTTCAATCTTTTAACCGGCTGAATGAGAGGTTTTATAGAACTGCTTCAGTACATTATGAAAAACGGGGTGAAATAGCTAAGAGAATCTTAGTGGATACTACATTGGAGCAAGTTCTTCTAACTGTTACAGAGAATCCCAGCACAAGTGGAAGGAAAATTGAGGAACAGTTGAGGTATCAAGAGCTATTGTCAGAAGAGTGTTAAAGGCACATACGTTCCATGACTATAAACTGCACTAATGCCAAAATCTCAGTGATCAAGATATTTTTAATAGGTCGATGTTCTGTGAGTGGGCTCAAACTAGATTGGATGAAAATGAAGATTTTTTCAACGGTATTCTTTTCACAGACGAGTCAACGTTTAAAAATTTTTATAAGAAATGCCCATCACTATGCCCAAGAAAATCCTCAACTCTTGAATCAGATCAACACCAGTGGTCTATCAACGTGTGGGGCGGTATATTGGGAAGAAGTGTGCTAGGACCTCACCTAGATCGCTACGTCACAGAATCCAGCTTTGTGTTGACGAGAATGGAGGGCATTTTGAACAGTTGTTGTAAACAGTTAATAGTTTTTTATTTGTTGTTATTATTATATTATTTTTGTTTCGCCTTGAGTTTCATTAAATTTAATACATGATACTATTATATTTTCTTGGATTTTAAACACTAAACCAATAATTCAACAAAAGTTATGTTTTCATTTTGGTACGTATGGTGGTATTTTCAAGTTTTCAAACATTATCAAAACAAGTATAATAAAATTTTCTTCAACAGTTCTTGAATCACATAACTTGAAAAATTAACGACTGGACATTCGAACAATTTGTGTTCGATCTACGCCAACGGTTCCAGACCCAAATAGTATTTCTTGAATCAACAAATACCTATTACGTTTCAAACAAAAGACTTATATTCAAAATAAAACATATGTTTCTTAGAAATGTCAGGAAAAAATGCCCGAAATATCATTTTTCATGTACCTAATAGACACGTTCACAAGTGAACAATAAAAAGAACTCGCATAATAATGAATAAGCACTTATTATAGAAAAAATGTTCAGTGTATCCGGTTTATGGATACCCGAATACACTCCTTAATCTTCCCGGTAAACCAATAATTAGACCCAGACCCGGTTTTTGCTACACTTGTCATACCGAAATGCCTGATTTTATTACCAGTAAAGTAGGTTTTTCTACCTAATTCTTCCATACATCATACGTACAAAAACTCAAAATTATACATCACCTTGCTACCCGTACTTACATTACCACCATTTCTAGTATGACAAATTCATATGAAAATGAAGGAACCAGGTGCATAATAAGCGATAAGTACTCAATTTAAAGTTGCAGTCTGAATATGTATTATCTCGAAATGAAGAAAAAAAAACAATTATAAAGTTTCTTGGACACTGACAGAAACGTCACTCTTACTATAATAAAATTTAAAAATAATCATAATTTGGTAGTTTCTTAAATGAATCTAAAATTTCAAGAAAATTGCTTAATTTGACCATAGAAACATGATATATGAAACGACTTAAAAATAAATCGTGTTTCTTTGTAAATATTGAAAAATATAGCATTCCATTTAAAAAACGAAGTTATCGTACTTCGAAGTTCTTCAATTTGACCATTCTTTTACTGAGAAGTGCTACAGCATACTTTGTAACGAAAACTATTGGAACAAAGTTCATACTATGGTAAACCTGTATCAGTCAAAAATTTATTGAAATACTGAAAGATGATCACATGACAGCTCATCATTTGACCTTCTGCGGATTTATATATTTTTTTAAAACTAGTTTATTTCCAAAACTATTCATTACATAGAAAATAGTTTCAGACAAAATGTATTTGTAAAGACTTTCTTAATCAAAATATCATATAAAATACAAGGTGTTCTATTTAAAATAACAGGTCGACACCCTGTAACCTTTTAATGGAACATCCTGTATAATTTATAATATTTTTGGGTTGTGGGACAGACTGCATGAATAAATTTTGTTGAAAAATTTGTATTATATTTTTTATAGTTCGGTCAATATCGAAGAAATACAAGAGTTTGGCCCACCCTGTACATGTATATATATTTCCTTGGGGGTTTCATGGGTTTTAGGCTCTATCATTTATTAATGAATTGTGTTTTGAAATTCATTTATTCCATCATAAAAATAAAATTCCATTCCAGTGGTACAAAAAGTCTTTTTCAATTGAATAAAAAACTATGGAATTGAAAACGGGAAAATTAATTATATTTTACAATTATTGGAACAAGGAAACATTTTTTTATTTCATAACTTACCTAAAAAATTGAAATTCGAAAAAATAAAAAAAGGTTCAATTCTTGATAAAAGAGGTATTGACACATAATTTTATCATCGTGTTGGTATTTTTTTCATCTTTATCATGGTTGTGAAATTTGCTTTTGTGATATTTGTTCGTGTTTTAACAACGGATGGTGTGACAGGAAATTGGTTATCGGAAGGCTGTTATATTAGGTTAGGAGAATTTTTTTGACAAAACTGATTTTTGATATTTTGTGCAGATACTGTTTTGTGTTGTTGTTTTGGAGACATCATATTGTTTTATTTATTATAGAATATTGTTATATATGATATTTAGTTTATTTTTATCGGTTTTATAGTTTACTGTGTTTTGTTTCTTCTTTATATAGATAGTTTCCAGAAATTACGCGTTTATATGTATTTTGTTCAGTAGTTGAAATTTTGGTTTCATCATAATTTAAAGTATGGTTCTTTCTTCTTCATGATTTGTTAACGCGATTTTATTTTTTTGTCATATTTATGTCCTCTGATGCCATTTATGAGGTATTGGCTAGTTTGACCGATATATGCGCTATTGCAGTTATTGCATGGTTTTTCATATACGCTGTGTGTAATTTTATTCTTTTCGTTATTTGATTTTAGTTTACTATATATTTTATTCAGATGGTTGGCTTTATGACTAACCGGTATATCATGTTTTTCGAAAACCTTTTGTATGCTTTGTGACAAGTTTTTTATATATGGAAGTGTAAGGTACTTTTGTTTGTTATCTTTATTACTTTTAGAAATTTTGTGTGTATTATATATTGCTTTTATTTTGGCGTTAAAAATTGAGTTGATAAGTTTAATCGGATAGTTGTTTTGTGTTAGAATTGTCTTAGCTTTTATTATTGATTCACTGCGATATTCTGGATCTGTAAGGTTAGGTTACGTTAGGTTAGGTTAGGTTAGTTACTTTTAGAAATTTTGTGTGTATTATATATTGCTTGTATTTTGGCGTTAAAAATTGAGTTGATAAGTTTAATCGGATAGTTGTTTTGTGTTAGAATTGACTTAGCTTTTATTATTGATTCACTGCGATATTCTGGATCTCTAAGGTTAATTGATCTGTCTGCAAAATTACTGATTACTGATTTTTTTTGGGATAATGGGTGTTCTGAGTAAAATGTAAATATGTCCCTGACCAAGTATTTTTTCTGTACCATTTTGTTCGTATATTGTTTTTATTGTGTATTAATGTTAAATCAAGAAAATTAATTTGGTTGTTTTTTTTTTCGATTTCTAGTGTAAATTTTATTTTATCGTGATATGTGTGGAAAAGATCTAGTATAACTGTATCAAAATGATTGAGACTTCATTTTGAAGATGACGTTGAAACTTCTTTGAAAATAATGTCAATGTCAAACATTTTTGAGGCAACTAGAACACATTAATGTCGCCATCTATTGAAAACATATCTTACTATAACCTTATAGTCAGAAAACATCTTAGTAATACAGCTTACCTAACAATTAAGCTGTGTGGTAAGAGATACATCTCACAAACACCTTATGACTCTTATTCAGTGATTTGGAAAATATTTAACACTTAGAAGAACTGGTTTCAGCGGTTACAATGTCGTCTCAATAAATGGATTTATGCTCCGTAAGTATAATCAGATGAAAATTTCCAAAATTACCATTACAAATAACTTCATCATTTGAGAAGTTCACACAATCCATTTTTATACTAACCTATGCCATCATTGAAAGAAAAATATAATTCTTAAAAATAAGTCATATCTTCAACATCTTACTTATATAGTCACATATCTCGTTTAGTTTTTTTAAGAAACATATTATTGGGGAGCTATCAGAGATTTGATCTGGCATTAAGAATATCAATAGTTTCACAAAAATCTCCGTACCTACGTAGCTACCTACTCTATGTTTTGCTTGTGTTCACTAGATTGAACCTACAACGGGGTTTCGAGAGAGTGTTTCCCCAGAAAGCGAGAGTCTACAGAAAAATAACTAGGCTATTCACCTTACTGTGAAGCCGGGGGCTATGAACTCTCAGGATAACAATTTAAATTCACCCTTTACAGAGAGTGCGTGAATTATTTATAAGTATACCTACGTGATCTTCATAACGTAAAGCAAAAAATTGAGGTTAACGATACACTAAGGTGGATAAATATTTCACTCATACAACCTAAAGATTTGAAGAGAATGTTATGGCTTAAAAGAAATATTTTTTGAAATGTCTACTTATAATGCAAAATTATGTTGAAATCAATACTTCGATATACGAAAATCAATGAATCTGAAAGTTGAATAGAACTAAATAGAGTAGAAAGTGGATAAGGATAAGTAGGTATCTCAACTCGTTCACAACTGATAATGTTTTTTCAATTATGAACAAAATATAAAATCAAGTTTTTTTCCAAAATTCTAATATTCATTATTAATCAATCTTGTACTGTATTGCCCCGATAAAAATTATCAGTTGGAAACTTTGAGATTGCATCTCCGTATTACTTTGATAGATAGAATTATTAAGCTGAAAAAAACTTTTATTATCTGTTGCGTTAACTCAAACGGAAATGTTGATGTTATCGATAAAGCCAAGAAGAACTTCTGTCGCATTACTTGTCAATTTATAAGGCGGACAAAGAAAATTATGAGAGTAAATATCTCTCATGAAATGATTGCGAAAAAAAGTGTAATGAGCTTGATTCTATGACAAGCAATAAAATCTTCACTATATCTTATAATTCTCATTCTGAAAGCGAATCATCATCGTCAGATAAAGAAATTAATAATTTATAAAAATACAGAATATAAATAAAGTATTTGAAAGAACGAATGTAATCTATTAAAAAGATTAGATCAGATTACCGAAAACAACGAACTACTAAGAAATCAGGTTAAAGAACAACGAAGTATTAACTATTCTGGAGCATTGAAAAGTAATCCACATACATTTAACAAAGATAGTAATACTCCTGTCATTATAATTACTGGAAAAGATAATGAGTTACAAGAGACATATACTAATATCAAAACAGCTTTATCCAAGAAAACAAATATTCCTTATGATGCTGTCAAACTAGCAGAAAAGAAAATCATTATTAAATGCAAAAATGAGACTGATATAAGCGTAACCGATAATATTATTAAGGATAATGTCAAAGATATAGTCATTAATAAGGAAACAAAAACTAATCCAACAATTAGATTCAGTGGAGTTGATGATAACATTAGCACTCTAAGCAATGATGACTTATAAAAAGACCTGTTCAATGAATTGGATGCAAATGGGATCAAGATTGTTCATATCTATACATCGAAGAAGAATAAAACTAAATCTATTCTGTTAAGTGTTAATAAAACTAATTATGAAAAAATAATGTATTGTACTGAAAATTAAGCGTTCTAAAAACGAAAATTCCTCTATTTACAACAAACAACAAAAAGCAAGAGAGGGAATTTCACCTGGAATGAGCATGGAATGCCAAGAATCTGTCCAGATGAAACCCATGTGTTACGGATTGTGAGAAATAGTTAAATGCACTTCAAATAAGTGGAAAAAGGATGGATCAATCTAGTTTCCTATATAAACTGCAAATCTCATACGACGGGCAGTTCATTTCTCCTGGAGACCTCGTAGAACAAAAATCAGTGTGAGTCGAAATCAAATTATTCCCAGCTGAATCATCGAAGAAGAAGAAGACATCTGCAACCCAATAAATTCGCTATCGAATTATATTGCCCGTGGCGTACCAAAACAATTTTATTTTGGAGAAATAAAATTCCAAAGCCAGAAAGTTGTGTTTTCTTGTTATTTAAAAAAAAAATTTAAAGGATCCCGAACTGCAATTCAGTTCAGTATAATAAATAAAATATACTTTGGATCAAAAAGATAAAAAGTGTCTGATGATTTCAATGTGATTTCATGTTTCAAGTGTAACAGATATGGACATAGTGCTAAAAAGTGTAAGGCAGAAATGTGTTGTGCGTGTTCTGGTCAACATGAGACCAAATTTTGTAACCAAAGAGATTCCTTGAAATGTTCTAATTGCTGTTTCAATAACAAAAAATACAAACTATAACTGGATAGTGCCCATGCTGCTTTTGATAGAGGTAAATTCGATTCATACAAACATATTGTGAAAAGGAAAATAGGACACACTGACTATCCATATAATCCACTTCCATAAACTAATACTATTAGCAGTAAGAACAAGAATCGATAAATACAATTGTTATTTATTTCTGTTTTTGTTCTTTTTTATACTATATTTATGTTTACAAATTATGATTTTCTTGATTTTATGAATAATCAAATGTTCATGTCAGAGAAAATCTGTGCTGATATTTATATTCTTAGAAAAAAATTTGACGGTAAAGATGAGTTGATACTTTATTTAAATATAAGAAAATTTAATTTTAATTTTCCGATACTGGAAGTTTTTGTTGAGAGTCTTGTATCAAAATCTTCTTACATTTTTGTACTGAAACATGGCAATTGAAACATTGTATTTTTTTGTCTTTACAAGGTTATAAAATGTATTATAATGAAGGTACTCTAAATCAGGCAGATAGAGTTGTGGTTTATATTAGAGAAGATATAATAGAGAATACAGAAATAATCAATGTGGATAGATTAAATATTGTGAATACATGCATTCAAATGAGTAATGGAATCAAAACTGAATTCTCGTCAATGTACTGGTCTCATGAGTTGACGAAAACAGAATTTGTTTATAGTTTGAAAAATATTTACATTCTAAAAGTAATGTTGAAAATCTTTTTTTTGGGGAGATTTCAATATAGATATAGTGAATAAAGATAGATTGACCGAAGAATTCTTAAATAATTTTCTGGAAATGAGCTTTAAGCCAGGAGGCGTATTCTGTACATCGAGATCGACAAAGATTCGACTCAAGTCGATAATAGTTGAATATCGAAATGTCATCTCTGAAAATATGCATATACCGAGTAATGTTTTATTATTATAGAAAGTTGAAGTAATCGAGAGAATTTTTGACGAGATTTGGAAAACTCAATTATAGGTTAGGTTTGATTAGAAAAAAATTAGGTGGCATTTGGGAACAAACCTCATTAAATTTAAATTATCATCTAATGATAATTTCTAAAATATTGCTGTAAAAATGACTGTTATCAATAAATTAAAAGTGGAAAAACTGTGATAGCTATATTGAAGAAGTGTTACAATATTGCTATGGGTATGGGAGTAACCAGTCATTCAGAATGAAAATAAAAATTGACAAGTACCTACCCTTATCAAAAATCTGAATAAAATCAAGTCTTGTAATTAACTTACAAAGAGCACATTATATGACAGTTCCAAGTGAAAAACATGAAATGTTTGAGGTTTACATTTAAAATGAAATACTACCAATTTTGAATTTATATTGTTAATACGTTTTTCACACACACACACAAGTTTCACACCTCATTAACTGAATGTAAGAAACAAAAGAAACCTTTTACTTTGTACCTATATTTTTTCAAATCAAATAAAATCTTATTACTCTGCTTATTAACTAAATACAATCTTTCCATTTTTTTTGCTTATTATAACCTTAATTTACTTTCTTATTCCACACAAACAATGGGGTGGGTGGCTTAGTGGTTCACTGATTCATGCTTGTTGAGGTCATCTGAAAAATAAAAAAATATGTGTTGAACAGCATAGACAAAAATATCAGAATACTGACGAGTAATTGAGTGAAAACAACAGGTACCCCATAATCAGAATTGTATCCAATTTCATAATTTATTCCTCACAAGTTATTATTCCAACTTAAGATTCTGATTGGCAATTCTTCAATTATTCATCTATCAATACTCATTTAAGTAGCCAAACTCAGCACGTATATATGCAAGAGGTCCTAACATAAAATGTAATTACTTATTAAAACAACAAGAAGTTAATGGGGGATGTTAACTTACCCAAATTCAAAAATTAAGGCTTAGATTCCCAAAACATGAAGTCTGTCTCCTTCGAATGAAGACACATGAATTTTAATTTGATGATTACGCCCGATTCCAACAAAATAACCTAAAACACATGGAAATGTAAATAAACTTATTCAATACCTAAAGCCATTTTGAATATTGATAAACCTGTAAGATTATATTTACAATGAGATAAAATAATAAATAGACTTAGATGTATATCGAAAACCTAAATATAGGTGAAACGTACCTACACAAAGTTCTAGTGTTCTTTGACTCGAAGTGATTAATAATACTGAGCTGAATTAAAGTTCGGGATCCTCTCACCTATGCTAAAATAACTAGTAAATACAACTTTCTGGTTTAATAATTTTATTTACCCAAAAAGAAATTGCTATGGCACGACACTGGCTATTTTATTAATCGATGCCACGTGCGGTCCGGTTTGGTTGCCGATGTCGTCTTCTTCTTTCTTGATGATTCAGCTGGGAAGAATTTGATTTCGACTCTCGCTAATGATTGTTGTACGAGGTCTCTAGGAGAAATTAACTGCCAGTCGTATGAGATTTGCAGTTTATATAGGAAACTAGATTGATCCATCCTTTTTCCACTTATCTGAAGTGCATTTAGCTATTCCTCACACTTCGTAACACATGGGTTTCATCTGGACTGATCCTTGGCATTCCATTTCATACCATTTTCCTAATAAACTATTCAGTCTTATTGAATAGAACCCCTAATTTTCATTAGGTAATTAGGTGTTATGTTATAAATATAATATACTTACTACCTTACAAATTCTTAAGAGAACTTCCCGTCGGAATAATTACGAAGAACTACCTAAAAATTACAAATAGTAATGTTTATCTTAACAGGTGAAATTTAAAAAAATATACAATACTTACCAATAAAATTATTGGAGACCTCTCAGTTGTGGCAACTTATAACAAAACTATGAAAGTTTATAGTTGAATAGTATAGTTATGTCGACATAGACTGTCAACTGTTATCGACTTAGTTTCCTATATCGTGCTCTACATACCCCACGACTAACTTAGAATATGAAACCAAAACATCACGGTAAAGAACAATTATTTTTGGTTGTGGATTGACACCAACTGACGCATCGCCATGTTTTAGTATATCTATATTCAACCAAAAATAATTGTTCTGTACCGTGACGTTTTGGTCTCCAATAATTTTATTAGTAAGTATTGTATATTTTTTTAAATTTCACCTATTAAGATAAACAATACTATTTGTAATTTTTAGGTAGTTCTTCGTAATTATTCCGACGGGAAGTTCTCTTAAGACTTTGTGAGATAGTAAGTATATTAAATTTAAAACATAACACCTAATTACCTAATGAGAATTGGGGATTCTATTCAATAAGATTGAATAGTTTATTAGAAAAAACGAAAATTCCTCTATTTACAACAAGAACAAAAAGCAAGAGAAGGAATTTCACTTGGAATGAGCATGGAATGCCAAGGATCTGTCCAGATGAAACCCATGTGTTACGGAATGTGAGGAATAGCTAAATGCACTTCAAATAAGTGGAAAAAGATGGATCAATCTAGTTTCCTATATAAACTGCAAATTTCATACGACTGGCAGCTCTTTTCTCCTAGAGACCTCGTAGAACAATCATTAGTGAGACTCGAAATCAAATTCTTCCCAGCTGAATCATCAAGAATGAAGAAGACGACATTTGCAACCAGACCGGACCGCAAGTGGCATCGATTAATTCATTCCCGAATAATTTGGCATAGCTGAGAGGATCCCGAACTGCAATTCTGTACAATTGGTGTCAAAAGTCGGATGCTAGTCAAATAACAAGAACAGAAGATGTCCACAAGGAAGGCCGACATGGAATCTATTATGGCAACCCTCGCCGAACTGACGAAACAACAAGCAGATCAAGCGAATCAACAAGCAGAGCAAGCGAAACAACAAGACGCGCAGTACAGCAACCTCGAAGCCAAGTTAGAAGAGAAGTCCAGCAACCTCGAAGGCAAGTTAGCAGAGCAAGCGAATCAACAAGCCGCGCAGTCCAGTAACATCGAAGCTAAGTTAGAAGAGCAGTCAGCAACATCGAAAGTAAAATTTAAATTTCTGAACAGGCCAAAATACAAGCTGAGCAAATCCTGGGACTGGAGGAGCGTATCCTGCAAGTTATGGAAGAACGGTTGAAAGAGGAGCAAGCCAAACATCTGGGAGAGATGCGAGAACAGGTCGATCGCCTCCATGATCAGTTGAAAGAGCAGAAGGACCTTTGGGACAACAGTATGGACGCCCTGACCTTCAAAATAGAAGAGCTCAAGAGGCCAAGGCAAAAACGTATCAGCATATATATATATATATATATATATATATATATATATATATATATATATATATATATATATATATCTCATTAGTGTTGTTAATTTAATCTTTGGTGTTGGGTAATCATGGAAATAAGTTTTCATATTTATGTTAAGTTTCTTAGTCTTAGTGTAGTTTTTGTAAATAGTGATAATCTTGTGAGGATTTTGATAACTATCATATCTCCCATCAACCCATTTTTCCTTCGCTACTTACCTGAGTTTAATCTGGAAGGAAGAAAGCTGCACCTTAGAAAATTAGTTCTAATTTTGTGAGGGGGTACGTTCGATACTGGCCCTTTAAGTGTCCTTGGTCCCAATAAATCCTAAGTCACGTGTAACCAGTCGTGCGTGGTCTCCTTGAGTATCAGTGTTGTAACGTCGTGTGTGGCCACCTTTAAGTTCCTGACCTGACCTCACGCACTAAAATCGATAGTATCAACGCAGCATCTATGGAGTCAACTTGTATCTGTAATTTTTATTTTATTATTATCAACCAATTTTTCCTTTCCATAACAGTACCAATATCACTCGCCGGTGGCATTGAATGAGAATCATGTATACACTGGGTGTCGAGCTATAGCCAAAAAACATGATTTGCTCAAGACTGTAGCGCGTAAATGGCTCTAAGGATTTTGATTAAACTTGTCTAAAGTATTCTTCTGAGAGCGCCATCTCTGAGAAAAAGCACAAAAAAAGTTATGCTTGAATAAAATTCCGTATTTTCCACATGTTTCTTCAGATTCTGGCTAAACGTTTCATCTTATAAAAAATGTTACATGACCATTGTTGTTTGTCTTGACATGCTGAAAGAAATTAGTGGTAGAACGATTTGACTAGAGGATTTTTACTCTACTACCGCTATTATCGTCGCTATGTAAGGAAAGGATTCTAATAGGGTAAAATTTTTCATTCACTGGAATTTGCCTGCGAGCGATAGGAAAGTCGTGTGTGTGAACACGCCAGATTTTTTTGTGTAGAAAACATTGCAAAAGTTTTTTGCTGACTCTAAACTTATTAATGAGTGGAAAATGCTTACAAAAGCCATTTTCTGTACGATTAACGGTTCCTTAGATATTCACAAAAACGAATATTTTTTTTCAGTTTCAACACCCTGTATCTCGAAAATGGTGCGTTTTAGAGGGTAAGTCCAGCGCATATATTATGAAACACCTTGTATAGATTATCATTTCAACAATTAGTATTAATATTGTCAACTCCTCCATTTTTGAATTTAAAATTATTAATGATACTTTGAGTTTCAAGATAATCTGTAGGTTTGAGAAAAATATATTTGTAATTCATTGGAGGCATTTTTATTTCTATGCCCGGTAGCTTTTAAATCTTAACACTGAGGCCGATACCAACTTCACAAAAATATTTGTGCATGCCATCAGCAATTTCGGAGTTTTCAAAGATCTTTTCATTAATTTCACCAATAATATAACTAATGATAATATTGGTCTTGACTTTCTTATTTACTTTGAGGTTAATAATGTCCCACATTTTTTTCGGATCCTTAAAGTTTTTTTCAATAATACTTTTTCCACACAGCAATTTGGCCTCTTTTTTAACCTTATATAACCTATATAAGTATTTCAGAAAATTGCTTATAGATAATTCTCAAAGCTAAATTATCGGGATCACACAGATATATAGTTTTTCTTTTGCTTTGCAAGATTTCAATACACATCTTGTTATCCTTTTTTTTTTTCTTCTAAATCCTTTTTTTCGATTACTTTAGAATTATCAATGCAGGTAGCAGTAGCAACATTAGGATCCTGAATACTTAATATTAAATTCCAATTAACTTTAGTTGCATTGATTTTTAATTTATTATAATCAACAAAACCCATCTTATCAGAAATGTTGAAGCTAAAGCTAAATGGTGTTTCTTTATTTTAGCAATAACTGTGAAATGATCAGTGATTGAGTTTTCTAATGTGTAAGTAGAGGTTAGAATTGATTCTGATTTATTGAAAATATTATATATTATATCTTATATTATTATACATGTACCACCCTCAATGTTTCTGGAGAAGGCCTTGTAACTTTGATGAAACCAGAAGGCGTATTCTGTACATGTATCGACTTCTTAGCTACAGGATCGGCTTCATCTATATATACATATATATATATATATATATATATATATATATATATATATATATATATATATATATATATAAATAAAAAGATGTTCTGGGGGATGCAGTCATATATTAAATAAAATTCTTTGGATTATGCCAAGCTTTCGAGAATGTTTATTCTCTTCGTCGGGGCAAACTAAAAGTCGTTACAATTTTTTTTTAACTACATAATAGATAATTAATTAAAGTACTTACATTCGTGAATTTATATAAAATTAACCACAAACAGGAAAGATTTCATAGTCAGCAATCAGAAATGTCATTAGTTATTTATAAATGTCATGGTAACAGCAAGAAAAAATATTAAAACCGTATCTAATTTATTTTCCAAAATAAAGACACCTTTAGAAATGACAGAAATGTCTGGGGTAGTATATAAAATAAATTGCCTTGATTGTGAATTATCATATATTGGTCAAACTTCTAGAAGTATTTTAGGAAGAATAACATCCCATAAAAGTGATAGAAGATGTAATAAGAAATCTTGTGCCTTGGCTGAACATGCCATCAATAAAAAACATAGTATTGATTTTGATAATACTATTGCTCTTTGTTCTGAGAAAAATTATTTTAAACGTGGTTTCTTAGAAATGATAAATATTAAAAAATATAATAATACTTTGAATAAACGTTCAGATATTAATGGACTTAGTTCTATTTATTCTTATATATTAAATCTCTATAATAATAAATTTAATAATTTTTCTCAAAATATTTCTCAAAATTGAAATATATGTGTGAATATAATATGTACCTAGCTCTATATGCAGGTATAGGCTAATTATATTCTCATATCATTTAGTTATATTTGTCAATTTTTTTTTATGTTTTAGTATATTATAATAGATGGGTATATATGCGTATACAGATTATACTGAAGAAGGATGAAAGTTTATAACAACAAATATTAAGAGTTCCGAGATCTCTAGATCAACTGATTGGTGAGAGAAATTTAGTTGATTCAAAAGGATTTTCATTTCATGTTTAACCTATAGTGAGATATAATACGATGATTTTTTCCTTCCTTGTGTTTCGCCATTTGCTTTTTTGATAACACTATTTAAAATGTATTAAATAACATGGAAAATGTTTAAAATATTCTTAAATGTTGATTTGTGAGAGAAATCAGCTTATCATTATTATTAGCTTCATTGAATGAATGGATGCTTTTCAGGATATTTTATATTGTGTATTTATCGTATTGTGAGAGAATACGATAAAGATGATATATGTTAATATTTCTCTATTAGATATATCTTATTTTAATAAATTTCTCAGGTTAATTTGTGAGAGAGATTGACTTGAATTTATACTGCAATACCTACGAATTCAGATAGTCTAGTCTGTGTACGGGTATATATTTATTTATATTATGTGTTTCTAAGTCTGTTACGAATATTTTTTTTTTATATATAATTGAATAATAACTTTTTCTTTTTACTAAACTTATATCTGCCTCAATATTTTTAAGTTTAATGTGTGACTTGTTAAAAAAGAGCTACAAACACAAAGATAACTCCTATTTGGATTTTTTCTAAGAAAACTTGAATCTAGACACTTTCAACTCTAGATATGCTGTTACCATGACATTTATAAATAACTAATGACATTTCTGATTGCTGACTATGAAATCTTTCCTGTTTGTGGTTAATTTTATATAAATTCACGAATGTAAGTACTTTAATTAATAATCTATTATGTAGTTAAAAAAAATATTGTAACGACTTTTAGTTTGCCCCGACGAAGAGAATAAACATTCTCGAAAGCTTGGCATAATCCAAAGAATTTTATTTATTAAATGACTGCATCCCCAACAAAAATCAATTTTATTAAATAATAAACCAGTCAAGAATTCAGAATCAAACAATATATATATATATATATATATATATATATATATATATATATATATATATATATATATATATATATATATATATATATATATGTATATATAGATGAAGCCGATCCTATAGCTAAGAAGTCGATACATGTACAGAATACGCCTTCTGGTTTCATCAAAGTTACAAGGCCTTCTCCAGAAACATTGAGGGTGGTACATGTATAATAATATAATATATAATATATAATATTTTCAATAAATCAGAATCAATTCTAACCTCTACTTACACATTAGAAAACTCAATCACTGATCATTTCACAGTTATTGCTAAAATAAAGAAACACCATTTAGCTTTAGCTTCAACATTTCTGATAAGATGGGTTTTGTTGATTATAATAAATTAAAAATCAATGCAACTAAAGTTAATTGGAATTTAATATTAAGTATTCAGGATCCTAATGTTGCTACTGCTACCTGCATTGATAATTCTAAAGTAATCGAAAAAAAGGATTTAGAAGAAAAAAAAAAGGATAACAAGATGTGTATTGAAATCTTGCAAAGCAAAAGAAAAACTATATATCTGTGTGATCCCGATAATTTAGCTTTGAGAATTATCTATAAGCAATTTTCTGAAATACTTATATAGGTTATATAAGGTTAAAAAAGAGGCCAAATTGCTGTATGGAAAAAGTATTATTGAAAAAAACTTTAAGGATCCGAAAAAAATGTGGGACATTATTAACCTCAAAGTAAATAAGAAAGTCAAGACCAATATTATCATTAGTTATATTATTGGTGAAATTAATGAAAAGATCTTTGAAAACTCCGAAATTGCTGATGGCATGCACAAATATTTTTGTGAAGTTGGTATCGGCCTCAGTGTTAAGATTTAAAAGCTACCGGGCATAGAAATAAAAATGCCTCCAATGAATTACAAATATATTTATCTCAAACCTACAGATTATCTTGAAACTCAAAGTATCATTAATAATTTTAAATTCAAAAATGGAGGAGTTGACAATATTAATACTAATTGTTGAAATGATAATCTATACAAGGTGTTTCATAATATATGCGCTGGACTTACCCTCTAAAACGCACCATTTTCGAGATACAGGGTGTTGAAACTGAAAAAAAATATTCGTTTTTGTGAATATCTACGGAACCGTTAATCGTACAGAAAATGGCTTTTGTAAGCATTTTCCACTCATTAATAAGTTTAGAGTCAGCAAAAAACTTTTGCAATGTTTTCTACACAAAAAAATCTGGCGTGTTCACACACACGACTTTCCTATCGCTCGCAGGCAAATTCCAGTGAATGAAAAATTTTACCCTATTAGAATCCTTTCCTTACATAGCGACGATAATAGCGGTAGTAGAGTAAAAATCCTCTAGTCAAATCGTTCTACCACTAATTTCTTTCAGCATGTCAAGACAAACAACAATGGTCATGTAACATTTTTTATAAGATGAAACGTTTAGCCAGAATCTGAAGAAACATGTGGAAAATACGGAATTTTATTCAAGCATAACTTTTTTTGTGCTTTTTCTCAGAGATGGCGCTCTCAGAAGAATACTTTAGACAACTTTAATCAAAATCCTTAGAGCCATTTACGCGCTACAGTCTTGAGCAAATCATGTTTTTTGGCTATAGCTCGACACCCAGTGTATACATGATTCTCATTCAATGCTACCGGCGAGTGATATTGGTACTGTTAAGGAAAGGAAAAATTGGTTGATAATAATAAAATAAAAATTACAGATAGAAGTTGACTCCATAGATGCTGCGTTGATACTATCGATTTTAGTGCGTGAGGTCAGGTCAGGAACTTAAAGGTGGCCACACACGACGTTACAACACTGATACTCAAGGAGACCACGCACGACTGGTTACACGTGACTTAGGATTTATTGGGACCAAGGACACTTAAAAGGCCAGTATCGAACATACCCCCTCACAAAATTAGAACTAATTTTCTAAGGTGCAGCTTTCTTCCTTCCAGATTAAAATCAGGTAAGTAGCGAAGGAAAAATGGGTTGATGGGAGATATGATAGTTATCAAAATCCTCACAAGATTATCACTATTTACAAAAACTACACTAAGACTAAGAAACTTAACATAAATATGAAAACTTATTTCCATGATTACCCAACACCAAAGATTAAATTAACAACACTAATGAGATACGGGCAGGATTGCCAGCTTAGACACTGGACGAATCACTTTACCCTTGATAGTTCGGAGTTTCACGACTCGGATCACGTTATCGGGTCCCGGTAGGGTCTCAATGACGTTCCCGTTCGGCCAAGCTTGTGATGTCAAGTTGACGCCTTGAATGAGAGCCACATCGCCCACTTTTACGTTCCCAGATGGTTGAGTCCACTTTGGACGCTGAATCACTGTGTTTAAGTAGTCTTTGGATCACTTCTTCAAAAAACACTGGGTGACATGCGTAATTACTTTCCTTCATCGCAGATGAGACATCGTTTCTTCGCTAAGATCATGTTCAGCTCTTGCAAGCAACGGAGCTCCAATGAGGAAATGTCCAGGTGTTAGATAGCGCACGCCATCATTGGGGATAGAGTTGAGTGCACAAATCGGTCTCGAGTTCAAGATAGCCTCAATAGAGATAAGGATAGATGCGAAACTTTGAAAGTTCCAGGCTTGTCCATTCAGGACATGGGACAGGTGCTTCTTCATTGAACGCACGCTAGCTTCCTATAAACCTCCAAATTTCGGTGAAGCTGGGGGAATAAATCTCCAATTGACCTCCTTTCGCAGTAGATACTGACTGATTTCCGCCTCACATGATTTGAGGAACGTTTGAACCTTAGCGAGATACGAAGCAGCGCCACGCAAATTCGTTCCATTATCACTGAAGATACACATTGGGAGACCACGACGTCCAACAAAACGGTCAAGAAAAGCTAAGAAAGCTGGAGTTGATAGATCACTCACCAATTCAAGGTGAACACATTTGGTTGACATGCATACAAACACAGCACAATATAATTTGGATAGCGGTAAATTTCTTCTGAGACCAGTCTTGTAATTGAAAGGCCCTGCAAAGTCAACGCCCACATTCAGAAACGGTCGTCCTCGACTGTAGCGAGACACTGGCAAATCAGATATCATTGGCTGACGGAAGATTGGTCTCATATTGATACACGACACACACTTCGATAGCTCAGATCTGATCAGATTCTTTGCACCAATGATCCAATATTGTTGTTGCAGGAGAGATAAGATGATCTTCAAACTGCCATGCAGTGTCAATACATGGAAGTACCGTACCAACAATACCGCCAAGTGACACTTTTTGGGTATCAGGATAGGATGCTTTGCAGATTCTGAGATGGGAGCATTCGCAAGCTTTCCCCCCACGGCAAGAATTCCCAAAGAATAGATGATGGAGATAGATGCTGCAGATCAGCAGGAAACTTCTGACCAGATTTCACGGCTTTAATTTCATCATGCAAATGAAAGTTTTGTGATACTCTAACACATACCAACATAGCTTCTCTGAGCTCACGAATGCTGAGGAAACCGATACGCTTTTCAGAGGGGTTCTTGACATTCTTGAGATTATGTACGAACCTCAGTGCATATGCAATCACATGTTTGAGTTTGTCCAAAGTTGCACATATCTGGACGGTCACTACAAATTGATTCTCTTCAGCTTTTGACACAAGAACTGTCAACTGGGTGTCAATTCTGGAAGATGCTCAGATTGCAGAGTTTGAATGGCCAAGTTTCAGGCTTCGACTTGAGAAATGATGGTCCATTGAACCACTGACCGTTGTTGATAAGTTGAGAAGGCTTTAAACCTCTACTAGCTGGATCAGCAGTATTACCTTCTGTAGTCACATGATGCCACTGTTCAGGTTCTGTCAGCTCCAGGATTTGCGAAACACGATTCGCCACATAGATCTGCAACTGTTGAGGTGGTGCTTTGAGCCACGAAAGAACAGTTACACTATCAGAGACACGACACGAAGTTTCGTGGTACTGGACTCTTTCCGGACAGCAATGTACACGAGCAAGTAATCGGAAGGATTAGGTGCAGGAACCATGTGCCCATTGTCGATATGATCGTTCAGATTTCCATAGTAGAGTTCTTTCGATTGCGGATCACGATCAAGTTTTTTCTTTTGATTAAAAAGACAATTCACGGCCAGAGCACGATTGGTACCCAAATTGGGTGGTTTATTAACAAGGAAGGGTAGACTAACAACGTACGCACCCGATTTATCACTATAGTGGGTTCTCATAAAATGCTCTTCACAAGCAGTAGCATCAGGATGCTCCCGCGGAGCGCAGTCATTCACGTCCTCCATTTCCCAGAACCGTTGAAGTTGGTTGGCGATATGGCCTTCAGTATTGGAAATGAAGAGCGATGTACAATTGGGCTGATGATGAGAGGAGGAATCAACAGACACCTCACAGAGCCGATCAAGAGCCAGCCGAACTTGCTCAGAATTGCGGAAGGAAATCCTGTTATCACCGGCACATCCGAAGTGATAAGGTTGGCATAATGCTCAGCACCAATGAGCATTTCTATGGAGGTGGACAGTTGTTTGTCAAGATACGATGAATCTGCTAGTTGCAGATGGTTGAATCGATGCAACACAGACGATGGAATGGTAGATGGAAACTCAGCGGCAATCTTGGGTAGCGCAACACAATGAATTCACAGTGATTCATTGCGTACTACTGAGTGAGGAGAAACCAGACATTTGCTTTCACCTTTGGATGGGATTGGAGTGTTAGATCCAATGCCGGTGATCTGAAGAGTTGAGCGAAGTCGGGGTAGTTTGAGAGTCTGAGCCAATTTTTCCGTCATGGCAGAAATTTGAGAGCCTGCATCGATAATACAGCGAATGGGAATCCACGATCCCATGACGTCTTGAACTCTGATGATGGCAGTACCCAACAGGATACTGGAACATGATGCACGACACTTGTGCACACTATTGCACTGCATAGATGAGTGGCTGGAAGAAAAACAATCAAAGCATAGTCTGGCTTGCTTCACAACCGCAAATCTTTGATGAGGTTCCATTCTGAGGAACTTTTGGCACTTCGATAAGATATGACCCGATTGGTCACAAGCAGTACACTTTCTACTAAACGTTTTCTTGGTAGACTCACTATCAGATTTCGATGGTTGAGATGTCCATCTTATAATGATTAGGTTGAGTGGATGGTGGATTTGGCTCGGGTTGGAAGGAAGACTCCACTGAATACACTTCCATTGCCGGCCGTTTAGCCTTTACAAATTTGATCACACTATCATAGATAGGAAAGGCTGTATCTGCCATTTCAGTCTCGAACTCCACCCTGGTTTTGGGATCAAGAGCTTTCAAACAATGATGCACTAGCACGAACTCATTAAAATCAGGTATGGTCAAAACACGAAGTGACTCTACAGTCGTACAAAATTCATCTAGATAGGAAGATAAATTATTCATAGAATCATTCACGAGGGGTTGAAACTGTAGAATCTTGTTAAGATGGCTAGCAGCGATAATACGCTTCTGCGAAAAACGCTCCCTCAAAGTTCTATATGCTAATGGATAGTTAGCAGCACAAAACGACACATTTTCAATGGTAGCTAATGCAGGACTCGCAAAATACTGTGTCAAGTAATAAAGCTTCTGAATATTACTGAGTTGATCACAAGTATGCACAATCTCATCATAGAGTCACTGATGGAAAAGCAATAATATCACCTGAAAACATAGGTACAGATATGGTAAGTTGCTTGAGCTTAAACAGTTTGGGAGGATTACTAGCTTCACTGGCACTTTCAGTGGCAGCCTGTGCGGCCTTTTCAGTAGCATAGCCCTTATCCTCGCAAGATGAGCCAACACCTCATAATATAACTCCTCAAAGGCCTTAGTCTCTGCCGTTGTACCAACAACAGCGTCAGGATCCGCTGCTTGAGAATTGAGATTAGGAGATTAATGTTTTCTGTGTCAAACTTATCAAAGACCTCTTGGAGTTTCTCAAAATAATATGTATTTAAAGAAACCCACAACCCTAGAGGACGCAATTGGTCAAGTGAAAGGATATGAAAATTTTGAAAAATTGTATGGCAATTTCCATGAGCCAGACAAACAAAAAACAAATTTGATCACACCTCGAAATTCTAATAATTTTAACAATCATACCAGTAACAAATTTACACAAAGACCATATTATCAACATCAACCCCAATTCCAACACCAGCAATTTTTCAGACCGCAAACTTTTTATCAAAACTTTACACCAAGACCTTCATGGCCTTCTCAGCCTATGAATATTCAACCTAGGCAAATGCCAAATCCAAGATACCCTATAAATAGTCAAGTATTTGGTGCCCTACGTAATGTTTTCAAACCAAATCCAATTCCAGCCAATCAATTACTAAAACCCGAACCAATGTCAATAACTTCTAGGATCCCTTCGCTCAATTCTGATAGAACAAATTTCTAACCCAGGAAAAATCCAAACTTCACATTTAAAGAACTATACAATAAAGAAATTGAGGAAAATCAAGAGTAGCTTACTCCAAATCTTAACGATGAGAAGGTTATTTCAAAGGTTAACGAAAATTGATCCGAACCTCCGAATTTTGAAATTGAGGACACGGCTTTTATTAAAACAAAAGCTCGTAATAAATACCTTCCAAAATTTAGGAAAGTTTCAATAACAGGTCCAAACAAACTTAAAGCATTTACTAAAAAAGGTGCCTATCATAAAAGCGCTGCTAGAAAACCCAAAGTTAAACAAAAATCTGTTTTACAGGACAAAGAAGATGCGGACAACACTGTTCCTAATCTTAATAATCCTGATCCTTCTTCTCATTAGTAGTAAGGGTAACGATGTCCAAATAACGATTATAAAAAACCCTATTCTTTCTGTACAATTAGGAAATGCGAAAATTATTTATAATAAGCATACATTTATCCATTACATAGATCTAGTACCTATTATTAAGCAATTAGAGAATAGAGAATATTTTAGTATTATTAATGATCGTTTTAGTAAAGTAATTGATCATCCTATATCATATAACGGCTTGCTAAAAAGTTCGCTTTTACGCACTGAATATTTAGTCAAGAATATTGAAAGTAAAATGCAAAATCTTTACCCTCATATTAGACATAAAAGAGGCTTAATAAATATTATCGGCAAAGCTCAAAAATGGCTATTCGGAATATTAGATGTAGATGATGGAGAACTTTATAATCATGCTATCAAGAAATTGAAGCAAAATCAAGGAAATATTATTAAAGAGTTAAATTTACAAATATCGTTATCAAAGAATTTCATTGATAACCATATTAATACTATTTTCACACTTAGTCAAAATCAACAAAAATTGGAAAAGAGTAATAACATGATTGAAAAAGTTTTTGATTTGAAGTAAATAATTTAAATAATTTTATTATTTTCCAGAATATTCTGTTCCATATAAACCTAGATTGTCAAAATTTAATCAATTTTGTGGATAATTTAGAGGATGCAATCTTATTTGCAAAGCTTAATGCTTTATATGCCTCTATCATATCAGGTTCTGAATTATAGGAAATGTTGGGTTATGTAAAAGGTATCTACACTGAACAGGAAATCCCAGATTTAAAAAATATCTTAAGTTATGATCAAATCTTAGGTACACAGGTCAGTTTTTCAAGCTCAAATATTATTTTTGCTATTCATATACCTATAACTAAACCTCAGACATACACTTTCCACCGCCTGTTTCCTTTGTAAAAAAATCCCACATAATTGTTCCAAAATACCTGTACATGGTACGTGCAAACACTCCAAACAAAGAAGTCCAGTTCGAAAAGAGCGATTATCCTTTACTTGAAGACACGTACTAATGCAACGAAGCTATCCACCCCCAAGACGATTGTATCATTCAAGTTTTGGATTGGCCGAAAACAAATTCTTCAAATTAATCTACAAGAACCGATAATAGAACAAATCACCACCGAAGAAATACTAATCATTCCACAGAAAAAACAAAGGATATTAGTACAATGTAAAATGGACCAATACATTGATTTAGAAGCACCAACATTAATCAAAATTCCAAAAGAATGCTAATTACAAATGGGAGCAAAGAAATTTACCAACGACTTAAAATTAAGCCACGGTAAACCACTTATCCTACCTGAACTATATATAGCCGATTTCACCTCAACCAGGTAAACAATGAAAACCCACAATTTAACAAAAATGAACTTTGAAGAAATCTATAAACTGAATGATATGGTGAATCAACTATCACCAATACAAGAAGGCAAAGATGAACCAGGCAAATATTCAACAATTATATTTGGAGTCCTAACCATTTGTCTACTAGTTATCGCAATAATCATCATCAAAAGAAAGACGAATATTACCAAATATTTCAAGAAGAAGCCAACATCCAAACCGCAACCTGAAGAGGTTACTGTAGAAAATACTAGAGGTATTTTCTAACTTAAGAAGGGAGGAGTTACGTCATTGCCACAAAGTACAGGTCATGAATCCCACAGAACCTGCCGACGCAAGATGTTTCCCATAGCCAGAATCTGCCGACGCTAGATGTTTCTCACGGTATGGCACATGGACCAGCTCAGCACAAATTAGTTTACATTGTACCTTAGTTTAAGATTATATTATTCTATATTGATTCGCTTTTGAGATAACTTGTAATTATTACAAAATAAACTTAAAAAAAGCCCTAAGTTTTCGGTGATTGACATAATTCGCCTCTGTTTAAACCGGGTTCGCTTTGATCAACTATCGATTTTAAGTGATGACTTTGCTTTGATAATTTTAAAGCGTTTAAATTCAACATTAGTGTAAATAATCCGTGAAAAGGTCAATGTGATATTGACAAGTATTTCAGTTTTGTGTATTAAAAATGGAGCGATGTAGATTGTAGATTTTAGGAATTTTCATTGCACTGCGACCTTGAGGTCTATTGTGCCCCCCATTAGAGCTGTTCTCGCCATTACGAAGTCTACATGTCGCACTCCAGTTCTAGGGTTCTAATGAAATCCAGAATCTGGGATGGCTTTGAGGATGTTACTTACTCATTTCTGCATGTTTCTTATTCAAAGCATTTTTTGTGTTGACTAGCAAGGGCGAGGCATTCTGTCATCAGTTGATCATCCTGAGTTTCTTCCTCCTCCCCCACAGAATCTTCACTCGTCGTTCCCTGCTAGACCCATTCTCGTAAGGTGCTTCCTGAGGCGACAACGCCCAGTGAGAAATCCAGTGAGGGAGTATAGCATATTCTTGCTAAGATCCAGAAGATACTTTTTAGATCTTACAGTATTAAAGCATCCAAGAAACTTTTTGGAATGATCCAACTCAGATTCCGCCATTTCTATTTCAGTTTTGTCCTTCTCCTGAAACTCTTTCTTTTAGGTATATTTACCTGTACTACAGAAAGTTGTGGGCCAATGAAAGGAGTTCGTGCTCCTTTTCTGGCAAGTGTGTTGGCCTCTTCATTCCCTTTGATTCCCAAGTGACCCGGTAATCCAGACTAAACAGACCATGTTTTTTCATCTATTTCGTTGAGTTCTCTACGGCACACCCATACCATCCTTTAATCGCAGCCTGACTGTCAGAATTTCTGATAGTTTCTTTCTAGGTTCATTTCCGCATAACTTTCGATTGTAAATAATTCTGCTTGAAAGACGCTTGAACAGCGACCTAACAATAGTGAGCGTTTGGTGCCAGGCCCGAATACTCCAGCGCCAGTCCCCGTCGTGGTTTTAGAACCATCTGTGTACCATTTGATGGCATTCATTTTGAGATCTTGGATTGTGGAATCCCTTTCCCAATCTTCTTTTCTACTTAGATTTATAGTGTTTATTTTTCTTATCGTCTCTTCACTGGACAGGTTAGCTGAAGGGATGTACTTTGTCAGAGAGGACCAGGCACTCCGATTCCTAATTTCCTCATTGCCCGTACATTTCCTGGCAAGTCTTAGAATGGCCTCATGAGCTAGTCTATCTATCACAAGATGAAGAGGTGTGAGATCTGTGATGATCTCCAATGCCCTAGTTGGGCACGTTCTCATAGCTTCGTTTATACAAACACAGGCCAACTTTGTATTCTATTGAGGGTACTTCTCTTAGTGTCCCGGCTTGCCTTGGCATGCCAGACAATGGCCCCAAAAGTTATTATTGCTCTCACAATCATGACGTACATCCATTGCAGTATCTTTGGGTTACATCGCCAAGTCTTAACAGCTAGAATTCTGCAAGTCATCAAAGCCTTTGTTGCTTCGCTAGCAGAAATCTCAATATGCTTGCTTCATAGAAGCTTGCTATCTAGGGTTATTCCCAGATATTTGACTTCAGACATCCACTCTATGATGTCTCCATTTAAAGAGAGGTACTTCATAGCTGGAAGTTGCCTTTTCCGGTACTGTGGTATTGGTTGGGTTAATATGTAGTCCAACTGACAAGCACCATTTCTGAATAATTCTGAGGCCCTCTTGCATAAACACACAATAAGTCTCTTAATATCATTGCTACTGCATACTTACGGTACTCGAAAAAAATATTTTTTTTTGAGTGTCCGAACCCTGACCTTTTGACCAGAAAAAAAAATTATTGGTAGTCACACATACTTGTAATAAATACTCTTTCTATTTCTGCTTACTGTACATTTTAATCATGTAATAATAATGTTTTGTCATTTTTTTTTTTGTTTGGACAATAAACGATTTATTATTATTATTATTATTAAAGGTGCTCTCGAATTTTCCTCTAACTGTTAGGACTATGTAGTCAGCTTAGCCTATGCATTCAAAGCTAAGCTCCGTAAGCCTGTGGAGTAGCTCATCTACTGCTAGGCTCCATAGAAGTGGAGATATTACTACTCATTGAGGTGTTCCGCCAGTGACTTTAACAGAGGTGTTTCGATTACCCACCTATGCTCAGCTTTTCTCTTCTTCAACATCTCATACATCCAATTGATAATGGTTTTATTAACCCCTCGCCTTATGAGTACCTCTTTGACCGACAAATGTGTTGTGTTGTCAAAGGCCCCAGATATGTTTAGGAAGGCCTACATTGCGATTTCTTTGTTATTCAGGGTACTCCGGATGACTTCGGTCAGCTGATACAGAGCAGTCTTTGTTGATCGGCCTGCCCTGTAGGCATGCTAAGATTTATGAAGTGGTTTATTCTCCAAATTCGACGTTCGTAAGTGGTTATCCACTACTTTCTCCATTGTCTTCAGTAAAAACGATGTTAAGCAGATGGATCTGAAATATTGGGGATCATTCCCCATCTTTCTTCCCTATTTTTGGTATGAAGGTAATTTTTGCTATTCTCCATATTTAAGGTATATGACCCAGTGCTAAACATCTTGTAATCTTCAGAATGTGGGAGAGAATCTGCGCAACTTCTTTCTGCAGAAGTACTGAGAAAATTCCATCTACTCTTGGAGATTTATACGGTGTTTATTGCCCATTCCATACGTTGCTTTGTAAATATTTTCTTAGCAATATCCCAGTCTTCCTTGCGAGGATTCTTGGTTTGCTGTGTCAATATTCATTATGGGCTCACTAGCTGGGAACTGTGTTTCGAAAAAAAGAAACGATCGTTCCTCTTCTTTCTCAGTATATGACTCGTATGGCTTCTTGAGCGACATTGTGTGGTTGATTTCCCCTTTTGGCATGAACTTTTGCGCTCCTAACCTCTTTATTATACTGAGTAACCTTTTCAGTGTACCCCTGCCAAATACTATCTCTTTTGGCCCTATTGAAGAGCCTACGGACTTCCAATCAAAGGTTTGACAGGTTCTCGTTCTACCAAGGTGCGTCCTTGCTTGTTGGAACTTTCGAGAGTGGACTACTTGAGTGAAAGACCTCTATTATTGCCATACTAACCTGTTCTACTTTTTGATCCAGATCATATTGCGGGTGTTTTGCCCCATTTTTTTCGATCTATTCGAAATTTTGCTTTCGATAAATTTTATGGATAGACCAATCCTTATTTCTAGGATTTTGACTTAATTCGATAATCCTATGGACCGAAAGCGACGGTTCATCTATCACTTTTCAGGAAGTTAAGTCTTTTCTGGTAGCAGCGCTGGCAATTGTTACGTCCCCGTGACAAAAGTGGAAGTTGTCCCCACATCTTAAGGTTATTAGCTAACAGAAAATTAAGTGAGCACTCACCTCTGAAGCTGTTGTTCGTGCTTCCCCAAATGACGTTATGAGCATTCGCGCCACAGCCTATTATGTCTGTTGCAGTATTGTTCTAGCTCCTGCACTTCCACTGGCTGTGCTGTTGGCCGTCTCCAGCAAAGTAAGCGGATGCAATGGGAATATTTCAGTCGACGCTTCAAACTTTGAGGTGTACTATAATTGGGAACAAATCCCGAGTCATGTACTCTGAAACACAAATATATTTAATTTTGTTTCTTATGAGCACACAGGCACGTGGAGATACTTGCCTCTGGACATAAATCAATTTTGAGTCTTTATATGCCAAAACATTGATTTAGCCTACTTTGTCAATCCAGGATTCCTGGATCAGTACAATATCCAATTGTAATTTTAACCTTGCAATCACTACTGAAGCACCCTTCGCGTGATGAAGGTTCACCTGCGCTACCTTTGTGAAAGTGGGCTATTTGTCTGGGCTGGAAGAGCTGGGTTGTCTATTTTCTATATAACCCTCTCCCTTCCTTTTCCCTGCTCCTCCACGAATTTCATGCTGGAGGTATCTTCTCCAGAATTCGAGCAGAACTCTTAGTCTCGGGTCAGACCTCAACCGGTCTCGGGTCAGATCCTCAACCTCTACAAGGCTCAGTTCAGGCCTCTGGGACGCAGAGGAACTCTCTACCACACCGAGCGCATCAGCAGAGCTGGCGGAAGCCCGAGATTCCTGGAATGTAGAGGGCATCTCCACATCTCTAGAAACCTCTGAAGGGTTCCTTCTCTTTCATAGCCTCGAGACTGGGATGCGTCCGAACCGATAGTTCAGTGTGCACTCTCTTGCCTTTAGAGCTTCCTCCGATGGTTGATCAACCCCAATCATGAAAATTGTACCTTTTCCTTACTTTTGGGAGCTTAGAACCTTCCAAGCCCCAATAAGGTTAGTTCTGAACCTCTCGGAGGATTCTTTCCGTCTCCATGTCAAAGCTCCTTGGGGAAAAGGTAGTTATGGTGACGGGCTTAGGGATGTTATCCTTATACAATGCCACCAACTTGGGTCCCTCCCAAGAGCACTTCCACCAGAATATCCTCTAGGGAAGAGAGTCGCTTGGCTTCCAGAGTTACCCTCCGGTATTCCTTGTGTAATATTCCCACTATGATCGCCTTTTCCGCATTGACCGCTGCTGCATATCTACTAGCGTGCCCGGTTTCTGCAGCAGCTGTCTTCAGCTTCTTTATGTAAAGCCGTACCGGAGGTTTGATTTGCTCCGGGCCTTTTTTTTTCTTCACCTTTTCCCGTCGGCGTTACCCTCGGTTTGGGTGGGTTAATCGGGTTGTGTGTTGAAGAGCCTGTTTCCTGTCCTCCTCAGGTGCAAGTCCCTGATAGAGGAGTCGCAGGTACTTTCGCACGTAGATCATCTCTGCCAAGGGGCCCGGATGTCGAGGCTTTCTCCCCCTCTCCTCCAGTGAGTCTTGTGTTTAGGTCTATATTGTCCATGTTTCAGCTTTTTCAGTGCCGTGCATGCAGAAGTAAAGGTAATTTTATTACACTGGAGTTCCCCCGGTGCTTCAAGGTCGAAACCAGTAAAGACTAAGTCCTCTAACTAGCCATGAGTCCCTCAGCCTGGATTCCTTCTATAGATTTAGAGTTCTGGATGAGGTTGCTTCTTCTTGGTGGTCAAGCCAAGACCTTCCCCGCTCCACTGGCCCGCGATACATGACCACAGACAACCAGGTAGCGTTGGTAAAGCGAAATGGTTTCGAGGTTAGCTCTAAAACTCACCTGGCATCGTTTACCTGAGTACAATCCCTTAGCCACAACACTAAAGCTGGGACAGGTGACGTTGGTCCGCGTCCAGGTATTGTATTGAGGGCTGCCATAAGATTTTTTAGGGACAACGGCCTCCCTATTTCCCTGTAGACCTCCTTCGCATCTGAAATCTTCGTTACCTGGAGACGCACCGGGTTGGCACTTCACTCTGCCTGGACCGATACTACTGTAATAGATATTATGTCGATATGTTGAAAGCACTAAGTGCATGTAATGACAATGCCACTGCTTCGGCTAGGGCATATGCAGAGAGGTTTCCAAATTTTCGGCACCCTGATACAAAAACTATAAGGGCCGATTTCATAATCAAATTATCTAATAATTTTAATCCAACATTAAAGGTTTCTAATTGGACATATAGTTCATATATATGGTTAAAATAAAGAAAGATAAGGTGACTGACGTTGTAAAGGTTATTAAAAAATTGATTATTTTTATTCCATCATCAAGATATGAGTTACACAAATTGAACAATTAATTAGTCTTCCATTAGGAATTCATTATGAAATCGGCCCTAAGGCGAATAGAACACGGATTATTGGAAACAGGTTATCCGTCCCCGAAAAAATCAAGCAGAACATCATCGATCTAGAAGTTGTATCGTCCCAAACTCATGTGCAAAAATCCACAATTCACAGATTATCAAGGAGAAATGGTTTGCATCCACTTAAGCCTCAAATAAATAAAGTTTTGCATAATGTAGATAGAAAGATTCGAGTTAATTTTTGTAGGTGGTTGTTGCAGAGCGAAAGCAATGATCCACATTTTATTGAAAAGATTCTGTAGAGTGATGAATGTCAACATAATGGTCCATCTTTTTAATATGTGATTTTTTATTGTAGGACGCATTTTCCTACATTTCAAGCATAATGGTCTGGGCGTCCATCCTGTTGGGTAACTAGTTTTCCAAAAATTGTAGAAAAGTTAAGCCATTTAGAGGCATGATTCCACCGAAAATCCCGCTCTATCTGTTTTGAAATTGAACTTCCCTTAAAGTATTTGTTTCTGACCAATAGTGCATGTTATAAGTATTAAGGTTTCCTGACCTGGAAAAAGTGGCCTCGTCAGTCCATAATATTTGAGATAGAAAATATCTGTTCTTGTTAACCATCCCCAACAGCCAATAACAAAAGCCCTGTCGATGTCTTTTAATATACGTTGAATTGAGGAATAGGTCAATCCGAGATCTCTACTGCTTAAATAAGGGTCAGCATTAATATAAGCATATTATATCTAACATTCGAATTAAACTTCTAATATATCAAACGCTTCCTCATACGAATACGGCATTTTTTAAATTTTAATTAGGCATTTTACAAATTTCAATCACAAAGAATAGACTATTTGTGTTAGATCGCCGTTTTGCAAATTTGTTTTTTCTTTCCGAATCTAATAAAATATTCATATGGTTGCATTTGAGATTTCGGAGCAAATGTCAAGAAACGTTTAACTTTATAAAACCTGTCCCCTAGCGAGGGCGGCAAGTACCAGAATGGCATAGATCATTTTATATTATATTCACTAAACCTTCTTTTCTTGAACCAGACCATGTTAACAAAATTCCGTTAAGTCGAACTTAAGTTATAGAAACTTATAGTCCAAAAAGTTTACCATCCCTTCCTGCCTTTAATTTACGTCCTACAATAAAAAATCATATATCAAAGAGATGGGTCTTTATGTTGAAATTAACGTGACAATATTCATTTCTAAACTTATATAGGAAGATTTTCGAAAAAATCACATTTTCTATACGATCGAAGCTAATACGCGGTGGATATATTTCCGGCAGTTTTCCTTGGTAGATTTCCTCTGAAGGATTTTTTCCTAAACTTCTACGACTATTAGTTCCTGAGATACAGTACCTCGTCAACCTTATTGAAACACCCGGCACAAAGCTTGAGTTTATATGACTTCAACCAAAGATTGCAATTTAAAAGGTGGCATCTCCAAAAATGTGAATATAATAATAATAAAGGACTTTATTGACAACTACATATTGTTACATATTGCTTACAAAATAAAAAAATCCCGGTGGCCTGTAGCCAGCGGAAAGGTAAATTTCTCAAAATTCATTGAATTGAGATTTGAACAACCTTTTCATTAGTGTACATACATGTTATTACATAAAATTGCTGTATGTGTCATAGCCTTGCGGTTAGAGGTTTTTGTTTTGTGAATATAAAGCAGACAGGGTTCGCGTTCCACTTCAAGGCTGATTTTTTTCCGACTATTTCTTTTCAATAAATGTACAATATATTTTTTAAATCAGGGCCTATATTAAGATCTCCAGAAAATGTACGATTACATCAAATTTATATTGAGTGTTCATGTTTTATCAATATTTTCTTATCTGTGCATTTTATGGAAATTTGCTGCGAACAAAAGTTGTAGGTACTGGTTATATCTAAAACCTAAAATTATTTTTGATGATATTTACACTACGGCTCTTTTTATAACTTTCATAAATGTTTGAACGGTCGCCATTTTGAAACTACTTAACGAAATCGGCCGAGATATTTAAGAGTTTGATTTTTGTGGCAAATTTTAACTTGATACCTCCAAAACTGCGACCTCTATCGTGTTAACAAAATTCGTAATATCCCATATATAAATATATATATATTTGATTCTGAATTCTTGACTGGTTTAATATTTGATAAAATATTGTTGGGGATGCAGTCATTTAATAAATAAAATGGATTATGCCAAGCTTTCGAGAATGCTTATTCTCTTCGTCAGGACAAACTAAAAATCGTTACAAATTTTCTTAACCAAATAATAAATTATAAATTACAGTACTTACTCTCGTGAATTTAGATAAAATGAACCACAAACAGGAAAGATTTCATAGCCATCAATCAGAAATGTCATTAATTATTTATAAATGTCATGGTAACGGCATATCTAGAGTTGAAAGTGTCTAGATTAATGTTTTCTTAAATAATAATAATAATAATAATAATAATAATGCCTCAGTGGAAGACTAAGCTAGTAGTGCACACCAACGAAGGACAGAAAGACATAGGCAACATACACGTAAGACGTGGTATATTCCAAGGCGACGCCCTTAGCGCTCTATGGTATTGTATTACCTTGGCACCATTATCAAGGTTACTCAATCGCCGAAGCGTGGGATACAAGCTTCCAAATGAGCAAATAATAGACCATCTCGCCTATATGGATGATATCAAATTAATGTCTGCCACAAAGGAAGGTCTAAACAAGCTACTTAAAACGACCAAGAAATACAGTGATGACACAGGCATGGAATTTGGCCTAAATAAGTGCAAAATACTCTCCCTAAAGAGGGGAGCATGGGAAGAACATCAGGGATTTCAGCTTGACACCGACAAAATAATAAAAGGGAGGGACAGAAATGAGAGTTACCAATACTTGGGACTAGACCAAGCAAGAGGTATCTGCCAAAAAATAATGAAGAAGACTCTTAGACAGAAACTAACTGATAGAACCAAAGCTGTACTGAAAACACAATTATCTGCAATCAATAAAACCAGAGCGTTTAACACATATGCCGTACCGACAATTACTTACAGTTTTGGGATTATCAAATGGACCGACACAGATCTTCAGGACATGAACAGAGATATAAGAGTCCTATTCACAAAAGCCAGAGCTAGACACCCTAAAAGCTCTGTAGAAAGATTTTATCTGCCACGGGACAGAGGTGGACGAGGAATAGTAGACCTCAAGGAAGCTCATCAAAAACAAATTGAAAGCCTAAGAAACTATTTCTATGAGAAAATTGAAACATCAACATACCACAGAAAACTTGTTAACGCAGACAAAGGACTCACCCCACTAAACTTAGATACCAAAAATTATCAGCCACTAAGAGACATAGAAACCACAGAGGACAGAGCAAACAAATGGAGAGCTAAGCAACTTCATGGCAGATATCCAGCCGTCTTAAGTTCGGAAGATATAGACTCAAATGCATCCAATATGTGGTTAAAAAGACATGACAACATTGCGAAAATAATAAATCAAGAAATATGCAAAAACGCCAACATGCTTACAGAAAACATCCCTTATTATAAATACAAGCCAGAAGCCGTTAGGGAGAACGAAGATATCAAAATCTATTGGAATAAAACTATACACACAGACCACCCTGTGGATAACAGACCAGAAAGAAAAAACTACCTACTTGATTGACGTAGCAGTACCTGCCCCACATAACATTAAAGAGAAGCAAGAAGAGAAAATTCGTAAATACCTTCCTTTAGCGGCAGAATTGAAAACTATATGGCAACAGAGGAAGGTCATAGTAATTCCGCTAATTATAGGGGCAACAGGGGAAATACCGATAAAACTTGAAAAGTATATTGAGCAAATACACTTACCACAGAAGATTTTCGTCACACTCCAAAAACTAGCGATTCTGGGAACATGTCAATTAGCTCGGAAGGCCTTGAACGTCCAAATCTAAAAGAAAAAAAAAATAGAATAATTTCAGATACTTGCCTTCTAGGAGGCCGTACGTAAAATATACTTACCTGCTACAGCAGAGATACCCAACAAAATAATAATAATAATAATATTAATAATAAATTTAATAATTTTTCTCAAAATTGAAATATATGTGTGTTTATAATATGTAGGTATAGGCTATTATATTCTCATATCATTTAGTTATATTTGTCCTTTTTTTTCTGTTTTAGTATATTATAATAGATGGGTATATATGCGTATACAGATTATACTTAAGAAGATAATTAAAAAAATTGTATAACAACTAATATTAAGAGTTTTGAGATCTCTAGACCAACTGATTGGTGAGAGAAATTTCGTTGATTCAAAAGGATTTTCATTTCATGTTTAACCTATAGTGAGATATAATACGATGATTTTTTTTTTCTTACTTGTGTTTCGCCATTTGCTATTTCAAATGTAAGAAGCGGTATACAATGATCAAGTAAATCATCCATGATATATTGAGCTATGATTGGAGAGATCTTTGAGCCCATTGGAGTACCTAATACTTGCTTGTAATCATTTTTTTGAAATGAAAAATATGTGGTATTAAATATAAACTCAATAACTTCTTTGAAACTTGCTTTGTCAAGTGTACAATGATTACTTATCTGTGGCCAATGTGAATCAATACTAGATAAAACCAACTCAAGAGGAATGTTTGTAAACAGTGATATAACATCCAAACTTATAATTCTATAATTTTCCGGTAGGTGAAAATCGTTAATAAATATTGAAAATTTAAATGAGTTTGTTATATAGTATTGGTTGTCTTTATTATATGCTAATGTTAATACGTCTGTAATATATTTCGTAAGATTGATGTTGGGTGCTTCTGTTGAGGAAATAATAGACCTTAATGACAAAACAGGCTTATGTACCTTGGGTAGAGCATAAAACTTTGGGAAAATACCACCATAAAATGTAAGAGTTTTGGCGAGGTCTTCTGTGATTTGATTGTTTTTCTTTAAAACTCTTACATTTTATGGTGGTATTTGCCCAAGTTTTATGCTCTACCCAAGGTACATAAGCCTGTTTTGTCATTAAGGCCTATTATTTCCTCAATAGAAGCACCCAACATCAATCTTACGAAATATATTACAGACGTATTAACATTAGCATATAATAAAGACAACCAATACTATATAACAAACTCATTTAAATTTTCAATATTTATTAACGATTTTCACCTACCGGAAAATTATAGAATTATAAGTTTGGATGTTATATCACTGTTTACAAACATTCCTCTTGAGTTGGTTTTATCTAGTATTGATTCACATTGGCCACAGATAAGTAATCATTGTACACTTGACAAAGCAAGTTTCAAAGAAGTTATTGAGTTTATATTTAATACCACATATTTTTCATTTCAAAAAAATGATTACAAGCAAGTATTAGGTACTCCAATGGGCTCAAAGATCTCTCCAATCATAGCTCAATATATCATGGATGATTTACTTGATCATTGTATACCGCTTCTTACATTTGATCTACCCTTTATAAAAAAATATGTTGATGATATAATTTGCGCAGTTCCTGTTGGATCAGATTGTGAAATACTGGAAAAGTTCAATAGCTACAATTGTAATATTCAATTTACCATCGAAAAAGAAGTTGATAGAAGTGTTCCGTTTCTTGATACTAAACTAATTCGTTCTGAACAAAATAAAATCATTTTAAATTGGTACACAAAGCCATGCAGTTCCGGAAGGTACATTAATTATTACTCAAAACATCCTATGAAAATGAAAATCAACTTGATATTAATGTTAAAAAATAGAATTATGAGAATATGCCACAGATCCCTAAGAACTAAAAACTTGAATAAAATTGCGAAATTATTCATTGCAAACTCATACCCAAAACATATGGTTAACAAATTGATATTCTCCACCTCAAATACTACAACAAACAATGATAATATCACCAATATTACGCAGACAACAGAAAATAGATCAGAAAACACTACTAATAGGATTTTTCGCTCTCTTCCTTATATTGAACAAGTAACACAAAGAATACGCAACATACTCCGACAAGAACAAAATCTTTTCATTGCCAATAAATCAGTTAAAAAGGTCAATCACTTATTTAGCAAACTTAAAGATAAAACGGATAATAAACAAAAAACTAATGTTGTATACAGAATAGATTGCACCAGTTGCAATAAGAAATATATAGGGATCACATCTAGAGATTTACAGTCAAGAATTAACTCACATAAGAGTGACATTAAGGTGAGAAAAGATGCTTGTGCCCTGGCTCAACATATCAAAGAAACAGGACATCAAGCTGACTTTGATGACACTAAAGTTCTTGAAGTTGAAAAAAACCTATTTAAAAGACAATTTTTAGAAATGGCACATATGCAATGTGAACATGATTCCTTTAATAAAAAATCGGATAATCAGAATCTTAATGTTATTTATTCGAATATATTACAATTAGATAAAATACGTAGTCAAAATAGGCAACCACTTTAATTAGATATTCATGACGTGTGCAACCATAATATATACGAATATGGAAAATGAAGTTTGTTTACCTTATAACATAATTTCATCAGCCCTGTTTTGTTTATTATTTATAATCTATTCATAAGTGTTTCGTGTTAAATGTTTATTTAATTAAGATACATAATAAGGATATGCTATTTGATGAACATCAGTTTCAACACCAATCTCATACATTGTAAGTCAGTTTATACTTTAGTTTATATCTTTTACCTAGTCTTTATATTACACCTTTATAGATTTTGACTGAAGAAGGAATAAAACCGATTCCGAAAGCTCTCAAGTAAATGTAATGAGTCTTCTTTTATTTCAACCACATTTTGGCTGCAACCCTGCGATTTTTAAGTTACATTATCATATCAGCCACGAATACCACCAGTGTTATATATATATATATATATATATATATATATATATATATATATATTATTTTTGTGGATTCTTGAACCTTGTTGTATTATATTTTTGGAAACATTTATCTTGGGATGAGGTTCAAATTGATAGCTTAAAGATTAAAAAATATTTATTCTAAGACGTTTCGCTTTGGGGCTCCAAAGCTTCATCAGTTAAAAAATCACTAAAAATTGTGGTAAGGATTAACATTATAAATTATTTTATGGATATTTTTCTTTACCATAAACGCACATTCACAACAGGTATCTATTTCTAAAAACAGCATCTTCAGTTTCTTTTTCGTTTTAATTATTTTATGTCATGACTTTTTTGGTTGTTGCAGGAGTGGCAGGAATGCGGGAGGACAATTTTGGACATAAGACATACATTTGACGTGAACAAGGTGTCATGTGTTCTCGTTTTATGTATTTTGTTATATTGTTTTGTGGAATTTATGTATAATGTATGTTTTGAAATACGAGGGGAAAATGTTTATATTTGTGAAATCCAGTATGATGGTTGTTGATTTCATAGTCAATAAAAATTAATTAAAGGTTTAAATGATTTTGTGGTATATTCTGCTGAGATGTTTTATGTCAGTTTTATCATTCAGTGCATTTGAATTAAGTTTAATGTGTATCATTTCCAGGAATTCTCTTTTTTTGGTATTTTTTTCTGTAGCTAAAATTTTTATATCGTTGTAGTTGAAATCATGTTTGGTTGATTTTTTGTGTTTGTTCAGGGCTGTGGTAGAACTTTTTGTGTATTTGTGTCCGTTAATTCTGCCTTCTAAGTATTGACTTGTTTGTCCTATGTAAAACAACTTTTTCTAAATTAAAAACAGATAATCCTCTCAACAAGAAAACACATGTAGTTTATCAAATCCCATGCAATGAAGTTTCATGTGATAAAGTATACATAGGACAAACAAGTCAATACTTAGAAGGCAGAATTAACGGACACAAATACACAAAAAGTTCTACCACAGCCCTGAACAAACACAAAAAATCAACCAAACATGATTTCAACTACAACGATATAAAAATTTTAGCTACAGAAAAAAATACCAAAAAAAGAGAATTCCTGGAAATGATACACATTAAACTTAATTCAAATGCACTGAATGATAAAACTGACATAAAACATCTCAGCAGAATATACCACAAAATCATTTAAACCTTTAATTAATTTTTATTGACTATGAAATCAACAACCATCATACTGGATTTCACAAATATAAACATTTTCCCCTCGTATTTCAAAACATACATTATACATAAATTCCACAAAACAATATAACAAAATACATAAAACGAGAACACATGACACCTTGTTCACGTCAAATGTATGTCTTATGTCCAAAATTGTCCTCCCGCATTCCTGCCACTCCTGCAACAACCAAAAAAGTCATGACATAAAATAATTAAAACGAAAAAGAAACTGAAGATGCTGTTTTTAGAAATAGATACCTGTTGTGAATGTGCGTTTATGGTAAAGAAAAATATCCATAAAATAATTTATAATGTTAATCCTTACCACAATTTTTAGTGATTTTTTAACTGATGAAGCTTTGGAGCCCCAAAGCGAAACGTCTTAGAATAAATATTTTTTAATCTTTAAACTATCAATTTGAACCTCATCCCAAGATAAATGTTTCCAAATATATATATATATATATATATATATATATATATATATATATATATATATATATATATATATATATATATATACCACTATCCCACTATCTTGCCTTTTCTATAACTGATACGAATAGACCAAATTTTTCTAGTATTGAAGTTCCAGGTATGAAACACGAAATTAAAGAAATAAACGAGGTCAAATACTTGGGCATAATTATTGATAAAAATCTTAAATGGAGCAACCACATCGATTATTTAACAAAAAAAGTGAGAAAGCTAATATATAAATTTTACCTGCTACGACAATTTTTATCGAGGAAGCTACTCATAATGACTTACAGATCTTTAGCTGAATCACTTTTTCGATATGGCATATTGGTGTGGGGAGCAATGTATAAGAGTTCTTTACAAAAACTAAACATAATACAAAACTACATTCTGAGGATAATATTGCGAGAACAAAGATCTTTTCATACTAACCTTTTATACACAGAAGATATTGGTAATATCCGAACACTATATTTCAATAGCTTATGTATATATGCATTCAATAATAAACTTTTTCATAATTTTGTGCCGACAGTCTACACAACTAGAAGCACTACAAATCAACTGCTACCCACTCCAAAATTGAATACGAATGCCTGTCAACGATTCTTAAATTATATGTTGCCAAAAATTTGTAATATTGTGCCTTTAAGAATAAGACATATAAGCAATCCTAAAATATTTTCGAGGGAAATCAAAAAAATCATCTTTCTAAATTATCATGAATTTGTGAAGATATTGGAGCATTAACAAGTATTAAATTTTATTTTATTTTATTTTATTCTGTTACTGTCTACTATTTAAGTTTTCTTCAAAAATATTGTAATAGCACAACACAAGTGTTAAGTCACTTAGGTGCTCATTTGTACACGATGAATTTCTTTGCCTTATGTAATTAATTTGTAATTGTTGTATAATAATATTAATAAATAATAATAAATAATAATAATAATAATAATAAATATAATTAACAAATAATCTGAATGCCTAACAAAATAGTAAATAATATTATTGACATTGGATTTATTGGATTTATACTGCAATACCTACGAATTCAGATAGTCTAGTCTGTGTACGGGTATATATTTATATATATATATATATATATATATATATATATATATATATATATATATATATATTAAAGAAATCTATATTAGTTCATTAATGAATGAGATATATTTTAGATATATATATATATATATATATATATATATATATATATATATATATACATAAACTTTTGAAGCAAATGTTTTTTGGACTAACTTATAGACATATAAAAAACATGCCGTTGAATTTTTTTCGAAATTCAAAAGTGCAGAAATAAAAGGAAACATGAATTGTCAACGGGCGAAGTTCAGATAAGTGGTTGTTGAACCACTCCCTACTTTACAACTTAACCCTAATTATATAAAAAAAAGATCATTCACAAAGGAATATTATGTGTAACTGACATAGTATTGAATTTCATGGTGCAGCAAATTACGTAGATTTGAGAGAAAGAAAAAAATATTTACAATTGGAAGATCTTGAAAATTTAAGGATAGTACTACGAAACTTGTTTTAATCAGTAAAAATACTAAACCAAGAACTTAATGCAGCATGTTTACTTTAATGGCCTTTTTGAAATTAGTAACTGACAAATTATGAACAGGTATATTATTGTAATTTTTGCAAACTTGATACGTGAACGAACTATCAATTAAAGACGTACGATGTATAGAGGGACATATTTTTCCTTTGAATCTAATATTAACATTGTGAACGTCTGTACGAAATGTTATTTTATTGTATAAATGTGGTGGTGATTTATGTAGCATTATTTTGTGAAATAAACCAATTGATAGAAATGTGACCCATTCAGTCATCTTAAGCCATTTAGCCTCCCTAATTTTGTGGGAGATATGCTGGTATTTACGAATAACATATATGAAACGTAAGCAGGAACTTTGTACTCTCTGTAATTTAGCTTTTTGATATTTGTCCAAGGATGGACCGTAATGAGCGTGAATAAGGAAAAGAAAATCGAAAAGTACAAAAAAAGAGCAAAAAAATACATATAAAATGAGTGTTTTTTAATAACACATGAGACAGTGAATTTTCTCGAATGTGCCTTGAAAACACGAATTTTATACAGGAAATACAAACAACATGTTTTGTACAACTGTCAAAAAAACTTGACATTTCTGCATACATCTTCGGATGTATGTAATAGTAATTGTACAAACTTTACTATCAATTATTATTTCAATAAATAAAATTGTTTTATGATGACCAATCAATTAATAATTGACTATGTTAAATATAAATCCTTCAAAAAGTCATATTTCATATTTATTTTGTGAATTATTTTGGCAGTGAAAAAAAGTCTTTTTTTCACGGTGAAAAAAAAGGTTATTTTTCACTGTGAGAAAAACTTTTTTCACGGTAAAAAAAAGTAAGTTGTAGAAATGTCAAGTTTTTTTGACAATTGTACAAAAATTATATTTCTATATCTAAATCTATTAGAATGTTTGATGAATTTACATCCTATTATAGAAACTTAATTGAAAAATCTTCAATTGTTTCTTAAACCTGGTTAAATTCTAGTGGAAAATATCAACATCAGAGTGACATATAGTATTGTACGAGTTCTTACTCCTTATCAAAGCTGATTTACCATAGGGCCGGTAGAAAGTAAGTCTTTTCCTAGCAGTTCGAGGATTACAATTCAGATTCAAGAATGCATTACATAAGCCAGAGTCTATAATATTGTTGAGAATTTTATAAATAAATAATATATCTATAAATTCCCTTCTGATAAAGATATTTTATAATCTATAAAATAATACGCTGTAACATTTGTTCGTATTAATGGATAATCTATTTGCTTCGCAAGAAAGTTGAGGTCTGTTAAGATCTTGTTGAATATATAGGTAATCGGAACTTTTTTTGATTTTATTATAAACTTAAAGGTGATCAGCATACATCGCGAACTTCGAAAATACAAAGCAGTTTTCTACATCACTCACAAATATACTGAATAAGATACGACCTAAATATGAGTCCTGTGTAACTCCGGATGTAACTGAACATTTTTTTGACTTTACATTATTAAGAGCTACAAATTGATATCGATCTGTTATATAAGATTCTAGAAGTCTCAACAAACTTCCATGTACACCGAAATTCGAAAGCTTCACCAGCAGTGTAGGATGATGTATTTTATCAAAAGCCTTCGAAAAATATTGTCATATATTTCCTGTACGAATGGTACTAAATTAGGAAACCATGTTGATGAACTGTCAGGTAGCCTTTGGAAAGAAAAAATATTTCTTTTGTGATGATGACTTTCGAAATCTTTGCAAATATGTTCAATAAGGATATGGGCCTATAATTACATGGATCTGTTCGATTTTCTGATTTAAAAATTGGAATAATCTGTGCAATCTTCCATATCGAAGGAAATTTACCGGATACTAGAGATTTATTGAAAATTAAATACAAAGGTTGCACTAGGCTTTCCTCACACGATTTTATAAAATTGGGTGGTATACCGTCTGGTCTGGTTTTTTCCCGTCTAGTTCCGCGATAGTATCGTGTATGTCCCTTTCTGATATGTATGTTATATTGATATTACTGTTGGATAATGTTTTTGGAATGAGAGTATGGTTACTTTCAAAGGCACTACCGAAATATTCCGAGAACATATTGCATATCGATTCCGTTCCGTTATGTTCGTTTCATTCGTACAAGGAAAGATTTATTTATTTTCTTATTAGACATATATGAACAAAAAATCTTCAAATCGTTTGTAATGCTGTTTTCTGTTTTTTTAATGTAATTTCTGTAATCTTTATCAATGTTCTTTTTCAGTTTTTTTCGTAAATATGAGAAAGAGAAGTAATCCGCCTGATTTTGAAATTGTTTCCAATTCTGATTATATTTCCATTTTTTAATTAGTAATTTAATTGTTTTTTTTAGAACTAGGGTGGGTGATTTTTGTGGTTAATAAGCTTTTTTTGGGATGAAATTGTTTACAGCAGTATGGATAATTTGGTAAAAGTTTTCTACGCACACATCGATGTCATCAGAGCTCATTAGATTTTCCCACTGAACGGAGTTAAGGAAATTATTAATGGTATTGTAATATGCCTGTTTCAACATTAACTTTGTATAAGATTTTTTTTGCAGTTGCTTCTGCAGTAATAAACTGATAGATATCTCAATAGCTCTATGATGATTGTCCTCCATGACACATATTTCTGGCATGTTTGCTGTACACTTTTTAGCGAAATTAGAGATTTTGGTTGTGTTATGTTGTATTATAAGATATTATACACTAAAGAACACGATTTTCGTTCACGTAATTTGTCATAATTGTAGCCCGTTGAAAGATGAATCTTTTGATATATAATTTCACTATGCCTTTGTCGAAATTGACTTAATTATTCGATATTTTCAAGAGCGAGATTTAAAACGACCTCTTGCAGTCGCTATTCACATACATTGTATTATCATTTTCTTATCTTTGTGTCTTTTCATTTCAGATAATCACCTAATAGATCCTTTCATCTTCGACTACAATTTAAATGGTGATACATATTTAGATTTATTTACGAACGAAATAATGCTCGCCCTGAGAAAAGTTTCGAACCAGAAACAGTCTGGTTTCAACATGTCGGCTGTCCTGTCCATAACAGTCGAAATGTGCGAAATTTCTTGTCAGAAATTTTCTGTGAAAGGATAATATCAAACATTGGATCAGTACAATGACCTACGAGATTTCCTGAACTTACTTCTCTAGTTTTTATTTGTGGGGCTCGGCCAAAAATTAATTATTTAATTTGAAACATCCAGAGAATCGCGAAATATTGGAAGACGAGTGTGGGATGTTCTAAGAGCATTTAACAGAAACACATTGCGTAGACTGTCTAATGTTGTTAGAACAAGATGCCAAAAGTGTGTGGAACAAAATGGTCGCCACATTGAACAGTTAATTTGAGTGAGTTTTATTTTCCGTTCTTATCTCCTCTAAAAAGAAACGCTAATGAAGCATGTTGTACATTTTTGAAAAGCTTTTCTTATAAGTAATCTAACAAATCAAGAATTCAATATGGCCGCCATAAGAAAAACAAAAGTTGGTACTTGTAACTTGAAAGCATTTAATTCTGAAATACATTGCTCTATCTCTTATAAAAACCAATATGCCAATGGTGAGCATCGAAATGTGGACATACTGTATTGTTTCACACCTTCTTCAAGGCAATGGCCCTGGCCATATTAAAATATGCTCTAGGTTCTAGGTATTCCTGTTTAGATTTACTTGTATGTATCTGAAGCAGTTATGAAACAGCATCTCTATAGTTTCATGAATTGGTTTTCTAATTTATCGGCATTTTGTTTGGTCCATCATTTGTCCTAAAACTCCATACCTAGAATATTTAGATGCTTCCTTACAAAGCACAGCCTTATGTCCATTCTCTCCATACTTTATGTGTAAGAAAGACATAGTCTCTCCTTACAGTCTTTGCTGTGGTGTCCATAATCCAAACATTTCATTCAATGTCTGGGCGTCACTCTTTCACGGGACACCTGACCCATCCTAGCAAGACATCAGTTGCAACCACCCTTTCGATAGCGGTGGTAGTTTCTATCTCTTTAATACATAGTTTTCATGTCATTGTTAAAGTCTACCATAACCAGTATGTCCCCAAATTTGTCTTTTTTTGGAACCAACCTGTTGATATCTTCAGATTGCTTAACATTCCTTTGTAGATCTGCATACTGCAATCTCCTCAGAACTGTTTCGAAATACTTCTGTAATTTTGTTGCTGTTATCTAGTATCCACTGTCACATATTTGTACCACCTTTCCTGAATATATTTTCTAAAAGTTTTATCACATAATCTGAGTTCAGTCAGTTGATTATAATGTCGACTTGTCATGTTATATGCACATAAGGTTCTTTGGCATACCTTTTTCTAAAATTGTCTTTGAGATGATCAATCACAACAAGATCTGTAATTTTTTATAATCAATGACTGACATGCTCCTTCCTTGAAGAACCACCCTCTTTCTTGTCTGCTTCGCGACAGTAGTTCGTACACACCATCCTGCAGTCCAGAAATATTTTTCTCCCTCTCTAGAATCCGTGGGATAGCCCTTGCATTATAAATATTTTATATAATGTCAAAAAAAATAATTTAGTATAAAATTCATATTTTAATCTTGCAATAATCTAAACATATAATAAATTTGTTGGGGATTCTCTTGATGTTCGGGTAGAACGTGGAAAATATTTTTTATCCTGGAGAATATATATGTTTACATTTACAGTACAGCTGTTGCTGAATAGTTAATACCCAATCTTACAGTACACTAATCAGTATAGTTTGAGTTCACACAATGAAATATTGACGAAGTTCACATTTCATATGAATAAATTAGGCGATGAAATTGACAGAATAAGTTCAAAAACAAATGACAAGTGCTACAAACAATATTCATCAACAAAGTCAAGGACTTCTAGTCTAAAATGTGATGACAACACTTAATGTAGGAGCCATCAATATTTTTAAGTTGGTGCTAAGAGATGATGTGTCAGCTACAGATGACACACCAACTTATTTTTTTATGATACCTATATTGTGTTGTTAGTTCATATTTCTTAGTGCAACATCTAATGAAGTCGTTCCTAGGTTTTTTCCAGTTATTTATTCCACAATTTTCAATGATCGTGGTTAATAACTCACAAAGAAGTCGCTTTTAGGCCTATCATCAATACACTCACTACTGAAATAATTAATTATTATTATTTTATCAATTATTCTGCAAGAAATAATAATTTATAAGTTATGTTGTTATAAGATACTCTAGTACCCCCATGAGGATTTGATTCACGGATCTTGCTTCCTAGCTATCTTACAGCTGGATTATTATCTTTATCGGCTATGGCAACGTTCAAATTTCGTGATACACTTTTGGAATTGAACAAATGGTTAGGTACACAGGAATTGTGATTATACGTAGTTAATTCATAAATCAATGCATTAATGCGGAAGCAATTAATTCAGATACATGGCTCGACTCGACCTCGACCAGGGCAAAGTTAAAATTTCGATATATTTTTTAGTTAAATAGAAAGGTTTATGTAGAGGAGTAGTGATTATAAAAAAAGAGTCGTGGATAAAAATATTAAGGCATTAATGCGAAAGCAATTATTTAAGTTTCACAACTTTTATATTAACACACAAAATTATTGTGCCAATATTTCGAGTTATTGCCACGTGCATATGAAATAGGTAAACCCTAAAATAATTTGGGGTGAGGCCTCTATTCCTTAAAACAAACAAAAAAAACTTTCTCATACGCTCGGTAACGGCTAAACCATAATGATATCGTTTTTGTTATTGAAGGTATTTTTAAAAAGAACCGTTGTCACCGGCCTCAAAATTTCTTCCATGAAATGACAAGTTGACTTATATACATTATATTTTATTATTTACAGAAAATTTGGACTTGAGCTGAAAATATCCTTTACGTGAAGTTCTAATTTCATGAAAGGAACTTTGAGGCCGGTGACAAGCGACATAATTACTCCTTAAAAAAAGTATTTTCAGAGCAAAGTTCTTATTCAGAAAAATATAACTAAAACTTAATCAATATGGTTTAGGCCTTAAAAGATCAAGAAATTTGTTGGATATTTGCGAGAACAACTCAATCCAGAGAGAATATTCTAATTTGTGACTGCTGCTCAATCGTGCGTCTCCTCATTTAAGTAAACTCTAGATTATTTATATATTACATTTCACAACCCAAAAATCAACTAAAGTAATGCTTTTCCATGACCATCTTTGTCTCATGATCCTAATTCACTCGATTTTATTCTTTGGGAACATTTAAAAAAAGTTTGATTAATCGAACGCTTGTAAATAACAGGGACTTAGTTGAAAAGTTGAATACTTTTTACTGCGTTTTAATTGTTGAGATGTATCGTTTATGTTGTTATATTAAAATGCAATTGTCTCCAAAACGGTACAAGATATCGAATAAAATAAAATATAACATTTTTGTAGCACCATGTTGAATAAACAAAAGGATTAATGAAAAAAGCAAATTTGTCAACTTATCAAAAAATTATTCATTTAAGAGAGAAATTTTATGTTCCCTTGTATAAGAAAAACATACTAAGCAATAGTTTACATTACCTATATCTAATTGCTCATCTTTTTTGATACCATGGAAACCGTTAAATAAATATAAATGAAATTCTCACATTAAAGGTGGCTCCATAATGAAGGTACATTTATTATTTGAAGTGCCTACTAACATTATTTTGATTCCCTCTTTAAGCTGGTAAGGTAAGAACTTTCTGGCCACCCTTTATATACAATGAAATAACTTTTATTATCAACCTTTTTGTTGTAAATATATATTCACAATTGACCATATCTTTTAAGATACGTTGTATAACCCAGTACAGGTTTACAATTTGGTTCGTAAAGAATTGTTGATTCTGAATTTAAGATAAAATAAATGATTGATATGTCACCATGTTGACGAACACATGGCCTATAACTTTTAGACATAATTTAGTTTGAAGGAGTTTTCAACCATGAGCACTATAAAAACTCACCCTGTATGTTTCGTTTTTACAATAAAGGTAAGCAATCTCCATTTTCTATAAAATGGCAACTCAAATCAACAGTGGGTATGCAGTCATAGATGGAATCAACCCTTCTCATCTAGGGCGAGAGATAAATTTGATATCAGTATTCAATTCCAGATTATTAAAGACCGAAGATGGAAACTCAACTGTGTGTCAAACGTGACTTTCCTTATTATAAACCCCCCAATCGAAGGTTGATTTGAAAGCTGATACTAATATTTTACGAAAACATTTCAACTGACTGTATCTACAATATTATTGAACTAGGAAACAATAATCACATTTGCCAGTATTAAACCTTATTGTACCTGGTGATTCAATAAGGTTGACGGGGTATTGTATCTCAGGAACTAATAATCATAGAAGTTTGGGAAAAAAAACCTTCAGAGACCAAGGAAAATTGCTTGAAATATTTTTTTAATTCATACGTCCACCGCTAGGGGGCGTAATAGCTTCGATCGTAAAACCCCAAAGAGGGCGGCATGAACCAGAATGGCATGGATGGTCTGATATCATAACACCAAACCTTCTTTTCTTTAACCAGACCTCGTTAACATAATTCCGTTTAGACAAACTTGAGATAGACACTTATAGTCCAAAAAGTTTTGCAACCCCTCCCGCCTTTATTTTACGTCCTACAATATATATCAACAAGATGGAACCATTATGGTGGGATTAACGTGAGAGTAACTAAACTTATATAGAAATATTTTCGAAAAAATCGCATTTCTTATACGATCAAAGCTATTACGCCCGTTAGCGGTGGACTTATGAATTTCGAAAATAGTGATCAATGGAACTTTTTGTCTAGGGGCTTTTTCTTTGAGAATTTTCTTCAGACTATCCTTGACTTAACGTACCATACGCTCCCAAGCTTCCCCCATATGAGGACTTCCTGGTGAAATAAATATCCAATCTATTTCCTGAGCTACCTTTTTTCTCGAAATCAAACTTTCATCCAAGTCATGAATAGCTTCCTTCAACTCTTTGTTCGTGGGCTTCTGGTTCGAGCCGTTGTCACTCCAAATGGCAACAAGATGTCCTCTTCTGGAGACGAGTCTCGTAATTGCTAAAATAGTCGAATCATTTTTGAGAGACTCATGTGAATAGCCCTAATTGAGAGACATTTGAAAATAACCTCGTATTTGTTTCCTCTCCTACGACCAATTGAAACAGCCATGGGCCCAAAATAGCCCATTTCTGTAAAGTTGAATGCTCTGGGTGGTCTCTGCAATCGCATTTTTGGCAGTTGACCGAGTTCAGGAACATGAGGTTACGCTCTTTTCAATCGACAAAACTTGCAATATTTGATTGTTTTTGTCACTAATTCTTGACCTGTAATATCCAAAATTTCTGTCTGTCTTTGGAATGGTAGAATTGTACAAGTAATTTTCTGAAAACATGTTTATTATCTAGAATGATCGGTCTTATTGTTTCAAATGAAAACTCTGTGAAATTATTTATTCTTCCTCTCAGACATATTATATCATTTTCTAGATATGGAGACAATTGATGAATTTTACTGCTTCTTCTTTTGCTGTTTCCCCTACTTTTGACTTTATCTACAAATCTGAAAACAAAGGCAGTACTTCTTATCAATCTCAAAATAAATTCTGGTTTGAGATCGTATTTTTCCGGTTTATTCTGAATTCCCTTTTCTTTTTCCTTTCTTTTTTCTTCTTCCGGACAAAACTCCTGATTAAACTATTGTAACTTCTAACCCTGTGCTAAACGTTGTGGGGTGAGTTCACTTGCGTAATATTCGAAAGTTCACAGTTTGCTTCCAAAACTTTTATTTTCAACACTCTGTACACCACCTCCCGTAATAGTACCAACTACTTATCACTCTTGACAGTTGAAACTGCCACAGACTTCACCGTCTGAACTAATTTCATAGACTGACTTTCATGGACTGACTCAATAAAACTGACTGTGACCCGTAACCGACACGGCTAGATTAATCATAGAAGATTCTTCGAGAATGCTTTATGATTAATCTAGAGGCATATAAGAAGATTGTCAAACTGACAATATTGTGACAAACTGTACCTCACATATATTTTCTGGAAAGTTCCAGAATAAATCTATCAATTCTAGATCTAACTAATAACCTACACATGAAACAACTATAGCAAATAAGGTATATGAGCAAATACTATCTAAAACGAATAATAACCATAAGTACATAATAAACCATCCACGTTAAACTAAAAAAAATGTAGTTCTAATCGAGGAAACGTCATCGGCTTCAAAGGGGCTACTTGTATCCTGGACATAAAAAGAGACACTTCGATTCTTTCATTTCTCTCAAACTGAAAATTCTTGCTTACTTGAATCACAGAAAATGTGTAGCTGTAAATTGAAGTTTGATTTGAAATCCAAAGCATAGCAGCTGATAAACTTATTTTTTTCAATTCTACCAAAAGCATCAATCTACTGTCTCTTTTATTTCATCATCACAACTTATACCACTCCTCCATATATCTTGTAACAAAATTTTAGCCCCTATGACGAAATCCGCAAGAAGTCATAGAGGATCATAAAGTGACATGACAATATTAAATACTTTCCTTTTTGGTTGGCCTATTTTATGTGCATATATTATTTATCCTTTCGATTTGCAAAGAATACTTCATATAAGCAGTAGAAGGCATCCACTTTAGTCTAAGAATTATTCGAGATTCGTTATCCTTTTCTTCTAGAAGTTTTCCATCACCTCCCAGTTCTTCTGGGATATTTCTATAAACTTTATTCGAATTACATACCCAACCTCTTAAATCGAATCCTCCCTGTTTTCTTTATTTATCAGACGGATTTCCTCTTCTACTGAATACACAATGTATTAATAATCCTTTATCTAATGTCTGTTAACAATTCCATCAACGACATGAAGATATTTTTTCTGGAATTTTGAAGCATTTCGATATTTCACATATTGTCCAGGAAAAGGTGAACAAACAGAACCAAATATAACTACTTTCATCTCGTATGTTCGTTAGGTGTGTTTCTCCAGAGGAATCTTTATCCAGCACGATCTTCTTTGCTTATCGTTATCTGATGAAACATTTTACGAATATCTGCTAAAAGGGGTATGTCTATCTCTCTTGATTTTGAAAATTACTCCTACCAAGAAATTTAACAAATCTGGACCTCTCAGTAAAAAATCATTAGTATACATACCATCTCCTTTGGTTGCCACATCGGAGACGAATCTCAATTTTATAGGTTTATTCTCAGCACGTCTCCAAAATATGGCAGATGCCATTTCCTTTCGGACTCCTGTTCATCTTGAAATACTTCTTGTGTATAATTTTTGTCCAGATATTCTGGTATATTTTCTTTGAAAGTTGCTGAAAATGCTGAATCATCTTCTGAATTCATCAAATTTTCTTATGAAATTTCCACCCCAAATGCTTCTGTGGAGATTGTTATCCAATCTACCTCGAAATTATCGTAGATTACCGTGTGCTATCCTCATTTGATAATGCTAGAGAGCTCTTAGGGCCTTCAATTACTTCACGAGTCGTGATGAGATTCCCATGATCTTGTCATATCAGCAATTATTGTGGTTTAGCTTGGTATATGTTCGCAAAGTCTACTTGCTTCAGATGACTCCACTTTTCTCCTATTCTTCTACCATCGACTGTCTGTATGGGTAGATCCAAATTTTCAAATCAAATCTCCCATCCTATAAAATATAGATTTGCTATTTCAAACCCAACTTAGTTTCTGTTCCAATAAGACATAATTTGTCTGCCAATTATTGATCAAGAAAAGAAACAGTGGAAGATTCATCAAAAAGCACATAAATTTTAAACTCTTCTTGAGATGTTCTTATTATGACGGGTGTAATTTTCAACAGAAGTTCCGAAAAATATGATTTTGTGGTATGAGCAATTACTTCTAAGGATGTTGTGTCTTCCTTTAAAATATTTTTGTCAAATACCTCATTATGAAGGCTTTTATGGTATACTTTTCCACAATTGTTCACTCCACATTTTTTCGACAAAATTTGATTTTATGAGATGTATCCAAACAAGACAAACAAACACCTTTATTTTTTATCTAATTCCAATTTTCATCTAATTCTAATTCATCAATTTTCTAAACATTGCATTTATCTCTTGAGGAGTAACAAGAGCTCTTTAAATCACTCTTGATTTTTAAATGTCTTACCTTATATCTGTATTTGTGAAGCATTTCCGACCTTCATAGATTGAGCATAACTCCCTGCTTCTGACTTTCTCTATATATACTCTTTGAATTCTCGAAGAGAGCCTCTAACACAGCTTAGTTAGGTAAGCTGTGCCTCTACCATGCGCATTCAGTATTTTCTCACCGCATGACAACTACATGGTATAGGACAATTTCTGTAGAATTTTTCCAGAACTAGTGGACATTCCATGTAGTTGCGCATATTCATCATTTCCAAGGTAACCACTAGATTTGACACATCCTCCCCAAAATGAGTGGAAGATCTGAAACCATTATTTTTGATTATAGCTAAATTCTTGGCTTTGTTGACAAAACTCTTCACAATCAAATCTGCTCGACCAAATCTATTGATCAAAATGTCGATGACTGATTCCACCGATGAAGTGTACAGCAGTAATCCTTGAACTGAGTGTCTAGCATCCCCCTTCAGAGCTTTTCTCAATCTACACATGTTTTCTTCATCTAAAAGACCTAAAAGTTTTGTTGTAGAACGAGATTGTTAATAAAAACTTGGCCACTCTGAAAGTATCACCGGAGCTTTTATTCTTTTAATGAGCAAGATCAATTTTAATCGCCTTTTCACTTGAGTAGATCCCGACATGAATCTTTGTGTCATCTTCAACTTTATTATACATCAGTCCATGCTTACTGTAGATTTCGCCATTCAACAGTCTTCTTAATTATTCAATAAATCACGCCTTCTTTATTACTTATGTAAATACGGGTTTTAAAAAGAAATCTAATAACAAACGTTAATTTTAGAGAATTCAATGCGATTTTTTAATACGTCGAGTTAATTCCTCCCTCGATCTTCTTGGGTTGTCTACAACGAGTAAACAACTAAATAAATATCTTCTTTCTTCTCTATAAAATTGAATTCGTCTCTTATATATAGAACATCTGCAAAAGTCAAGTTAAGATCTTAGAAAAAAATAATTTAATCTAATAAATTATAGGGAGAGCTCTGCGTATTATTAGGTTCATCACATGTTAGATTCTCAATTGATTTAAATATTTTAGTTGCCTGGATTAAATGTGTTTAATACATTTTATCTAGGAGAAATGTTTTTGGAACCATTTCTATTTATTTATAATTTTGATAAAGTACTAATGGAGATATGGCTTACTGACAATAGAACAACTTTCAAATAATATTATGATAAGAGTTTAGTTGCGGAAACATTGGGCAACACTACCGTTAAAAAAAATTCATCGTGAAATATCGATACTATCGTTATTTTTGCTGTTTGAGAGTTGAAATTATATCCAAACATTTATTTCAAGTAATCTTAATTTCCATGCCTAGGTACATGATCATCAATTTATATTCATTTTGTTATTATTGAGTTCATATTTTGTTGTTTATAATTTTTCAACTTGTTTATTTTAGCTGCGATAACATTACTGTCTGTTAACGACTAAAATTTAACAGTAGATTACACAGCTACTTCCCAGTTATTCCTTTGGATTAAATCGAATACATTAAAATTTCTAAAACAAAATTGTTTTTCTGCATTCTTCTTTGCTATAAGAAGAAGATATAAGTTTAATTCAGGCCATGCAGCAAAATGTTAGGTATATTATCGTATTCAGTCGGTAAACATTCGTATAACGTTAGATTGCTTCGTGCACGTGAAATAACATAAGATAATATAATCCCATAAGACCCAAACCAAAGTAAACGTAAAAAAATGCGAAATGCGGATACGTAGCTGCCAATTTCTAGCGCACGTAAAGATTTGTGGCAGCACTTCACCTCTCTAATAATGGCATGACGTCATCGACACCGCTGAGGTACTCTTCCATATGCAGATGGCTGTATTAATGACAGTTTTTTCATTTTCTCAGAGGCCTTACTACAAAACTATGAAATTTATCGAGACATCACAATAGTTCAAGAAACTATATGCTCTATAAAATGAACCTAATTACAATTTGAAAAATATTTAGTAGCATTCGATAGGCTTCCACAAAAGAGAATATGGGATCATCTGGCAGCCATCTTCTTTTAAATAGAAAAAATGAAAATCTGTCCAAGTTTACTTACCTACATAAAAAAGAAACACACAGTCGAAATGTACCGATACCTTCTTCTTTTGGGAAGTCGGTCCGAAAATATAACTTTATACAGCCTGTGTTCCTAGGTTCAGTCTACTTCACTGATCAATATGCAGGGACGTCATCAACTGAAGCTGTATATTGTGCTTGTGTATTACTGTCAGGGTTTGATAAATAAGCACCTAAGCAGTTTTCTGGTTTTATTTCTGAATTAAAGAGAATTTTATTGCCAGTTGATGACATCACCAAAATCTGATTAGAGTAGGTACTGGATCAAATTTAGGAGCACAGGATTTCTATTCATTTTTTCAAACTATCGCACGAGATAATATAATACATACGAAATTTTCAAATATTTCTGGAATATTTATTGCCTTTTTAATACATCGATTTTCAACAGAAAAATCATCCTTCACTCTCTTTGAACATAATAAAGCAGTAATACACACAACAGAATATTTGTAAAGCTTGTCCTTCCACTTCGAAACTTCAGAATCTTAATGATTCATGCAATGTACAGGATGATTCAGAAGATAATGGAAATATTTTAAGGGTATGCCTAGAAAGTCAAAATAAGCAAAGAGAGAGAGTGAGAGAGAAATGCTTTATTATCGAAAAAATATAAATTTTGTAGAAAAAGCAAAATCAAAATCAAACAAAACAAAGTCAAAACTAAAAATTAAATTGAAATTAAATAAATTTATATAATATAAAACAAACAATATTAGATAATAATAATAAGTATAAGAATGTAACCTACAGCTGTATATTCGGTTAGAAAGTAAGTTAATATACAGCTGTAAATTCATTCAGAAAGTAAACACTAACTAAATCACAAAAAACAAAAACAAATTGTGTACAAACAATAAACCAGTGCAGTGAGCTGAGCAGAAACGTGCCTTAGTGAAAAAGTTGTTAACTGCATAAAAGGCATTATCTAGGTAGTAGGTAATTTAATTGAAAGTTTGGTAAAATCTGGGAAAAGCCGTTATAGAATTAAATTCGTGTGACAGATGATTTTACATTACAAAACACCCATAGGATATCAAACATCAGATAATATTCACTAAACCAGTGGGTGTAAGAAGCTTAATATTAAGTATTAACATTTTTTAACAAAATAAGGTTATATAATGACGAACGATTTTCAATTATTGCAGAGATACTTTAATTATTTGTAATTTGAAAACTAAAAAAAACTGAATATTTTAAAACTAACTCTTCCATGTGGGAATCGACGTCGATACTTTTTTTACTGCAAGTACAATACTGCCATTGCAACAACACCAAACATGCATATTTATTATGACTAAATTTATAAGGCATTTTGACAATCTAATAATGTTTTCAAGACAATTGCCTCCTATGTTTTTCAAATTGTCAATTGGAACAAGATTACCAAAGTTAACTTTTAATTTGTTTTGTTGGTTCTGTAATATTTTTTAAATTTTTAATTTAAAACTAATCAATGTATCTCAGGAACAAATAAAAATGGGCCTTGAACCTACAAACTTATTTTGTTTATTTCCATTTCCTCCTGTATCACCCTGAATATATTCTATTATAACATTTATTCTTGAGTCTATTGCCAATATGATAAGTGATATTTTGTATTAGAGCAAGTAATTAACAAAAAGTCTTTGAAAAATACAATATTCCTATCGGTTATAGAGCCCACAACTGTAGCAAATTAAACAGACAAAAACAAAATCACGAAATACCATGTAACGATTACAAAACCTCATACATAAGACAAACCAGTCATTATTAAGAAAATAGAATCAAGGGATATGTATATGTCAGACAGAAAAAAGGGTTAACCAATCATGTAAGTTAGAGAAACACAAATTCAACTTGAAACACAAAAACGCGAGATTTTGGAAATGATATTTAATCAAAAAAAAAAAACAAACGCTATCAATACAAAAACAGAATAAAAAAAACTTTGCATAGTTTACAACAATATTCTATAAATATAATACGCCCCCGTCAGAGCAGCAAATATGTTATGCCAATAAACAACCACAGTGAAATATAACGCCCAACTCGAGCGTTGTCTGTCTCCCACCATCATAAATAACTGAACAGAAAATTTAACCTCAAATTAATAATCTCAATTTGCTCTACCTAATATCTTGTATTCAGCTAGATTGGATGTAAAGCAATCATCATTAATAATAATCAAACATTAACTGTTCATACATTCACCCAATAGCAAAATGAAAAAGAGGAGAAAGATGTAGGTAGGTACTAACAAAATAACAAATCACAAACAGATGGTTTTAGTTCTTAATTTTAATTTTCCCAAAATAATAGTTTTTATTTTAATGTCTAAGGAACGTATAATTTTTTCCAAACGTTCTCAATGAACTTTAAATATATCTATTTCAGAGTTTAATTTTATTTCATTTATGATTGGAAAAGACTATAAATATGTGTCAAAAAGTTTCATGTTATTAGTTCTATGACTGGAAATAAATATGCACTTATTTCGGGGTCCAGACCTAAATTTATTTATAGAGTCTTCGTGTATCATTATGTTGAGTAGGACAACTTTTTATTTTCAAAAATTCTGGGAAATATTGGATTTTCCTTCAAGACCTTTTCCTTCACTTTAGATCTTCGGATATCATCTTTGCCCCGAAAATGCTGAATATTTTATTATTCTCAATGAATTTTCAAAAAATTAGCTTGGTTTGCGGTAGGTACTCGTCAAATATGATATCGTAAGTCAGTAACACTGCAAAGTTATCAGGCCATCTTTAGATAAAGGTTGAAAATATAAAAATATTTCTTTCGAATGCATTGTCCGACAAATTTTTTGAGTTATTGATGCTGTCCGAAGCCCTCAAGTCAAAAATTCTCGTAAATAAAAATGTTCACAATTATTGACAAACACAATCCGAAGCGTATCTTTTTTCTAATAGATATGAAGCAAATACAATACTAAGTATCTACTAGTCAGTACTTCGCAAACATTTTCTAAAATCAATGATTTTTATTTATTCATCTATTACAAATTTGACTGGATAAGTTACATAAAAAGTCCCTGTATGTACAAGAAAATCTTTTCATTGGAATCGCAACTATGTTGGGAAAACAGGCCAACTATAACACGTTTCAAAGAGCATCTTATGGATAATTTGTAATTTGTTTGTTATGAGAGGTATTTTAATGCCATTGATGTTTATGGAAGTAATTACAAAATTAACTTTGACTACTGAATCTCTTGAGGCAAACCATGAAATATGAATTGTTTGACACTTATTGAAGAATGAATGACCTTATCAAGGACCAACCAAGGAATCGCAGATTTTAATTTAATTAGATTATTTGGATTCCCAAAATTGGAATGTTGAATTTATTCTTAGATTTGTAACCAACAAGTGTACCTACTTGTGGATATCATTAGAGGCTGAGATTCAAAATACGTCTTCGTTCGAATATCCCATCTGCTGGAAAAGTCTTCTATCTACCTATAACAATAAAAAAAATTATATTTTTCAGTGCGACAGCCTATAATGCCGGTCTTAGTTTTTTTTAATATTTTCTTTCTCAAATGCTTTTCGTCATGTGTCGAACAAAAACATTTATTCGTGCTATACAAACAAGAAATCTCAATAAACAGTTGATTATTATATTATCTTCCTTGAAGTGACATCATTTTAAGGTCTTAAAGACATTACTTAGTTGAGTTCCGGTTTTGAATTACCTGATTATCTACTATCCTTGAAATATCAAAATCTCTCTCTTGGAGTTTTAGCAAATGAATTATTGGAGTTTTAGCAAATGAATAATTAGATACAAATGTGAGTCTTTCAATTTTAATTTGCAACTAAATAAAGTCAGAATACTTTTCATTGGTTTTTGTAAAATAATTTCTAATAATCGAAAGTCACCAAACTTCACTGAGAGTTCAGCAGTAGATGAATCATTCTCAGCTTAAACTTGTATCTAGTGTGACTTTCAGTATCCTCCTGATTGGTAATGTAATTACGTACTTACCCAAAATTTAGCACTTTGTAAATGCATTCAGTTTGATGCTGCTAGATATCAAATCGATACAGGAGCGTCCTGCTTCAAACTTCTAAATTCCAAGAACAATCAGCGATACGCCGCGTATTCGGATCTTGAACTTTGTCGATCTAATCTCCATCAAAAAAGTAGAGCGATCGTGTATTTCGCATCGATTGCATGGTAGCTACCCTTCTCCAATAATCTCGCTGCACAGTTCATTTACTATTAAAATGAAATCAATTACTGAATCAGGGTCGTTATTGAAATCATTTCCGGGCTTTTCACTTCAGGGACTTGCTAACGAAGGTCTCGATTATCTGTGCAGGTGATATTTCGGATTCGGAACTTTTTTCAAACAACAATACTCAAGGATATTTCATTAGATCTTTTTATTTCAAACCGAATGATATAGTTGGCTAGGCTTATTAACTCCTATGATACATTTTTATATAATTTAGTTTTCAATTTTATTATTCAATTATTTGATCTTCAATTATACAAATAACGGACAATTGAGAAATAAGTACTAGATCTATGTTTTATGTGAACAAAATGGTGAATAATAAGAAAAATAGCTACCCTGCCAATTTAACTAAAGCTATTTATTTCCTCCTTATTTTGAAACTATAGCAGAAGAAAATCATGACTTTCAAACACTGATTATTTGGAGCAGTTTTATTTTTTTGGAAACTTTCAACCTAATATTCATCCTTGAGAAATACGTATTTGAACTATAGCATGAACAAAAATTGAAACTGATCTCATTGACTCGTCTCATCGTAACGAAGCAAATAACAATGGTAAAATTAAATTGAGTCATAGGACAAACCATTTGGCCTGAATTTGAGTAAACAGGAGAACATTTGAAATTCTTGGGTAACTTTTCCCTTTTTTTTTTCCTGAGTTGCGCAGCGAGAATTTGTTCAAGGACCTTTTAAAGAACAACTTATGTAAGTTGAATCAAAATTGTTCGAGCTTCTTTCAAGTACAGAATATAAAAAATGAGTGTAGCTATTAGAAGCAATGTGCTATTTATAAGGAAATCACTTCATCTGTTTGTTAGATAATCTTGCCAAAAACAGACTGATAAACAAACATACCAATATCTGAAAATATTTTTTAGGCTCAAGGGACCCCATAATATGAAGATCTATTTAGAGTCGAAAAATGAATTCCTTACAAAGTCCAACGGCTATAGCAGCAGCAAAGTAGGAATCCAGAACAACTTACTTCCAAAAGTTTATTTCCAATACTTGGTATATTGACTCTGACCCTTGCTCAACACGCCTTTATATCAGAGACAACCATGAGACGGTCAACTTAATAGTACATTTTCAATGCCGAGAAATTGCTTCACTTTATCTGATGCCATGGGCCATGGCGTAAATGGCGAATGTGCTGCAGATTTGAAAATAGAGGGCAATTTAAAATGTATCACAACAGTTTTTGTGTTCGCGTATAGAATAAAACTCCAAAATTAAGAGAAATGATTTATTTAAAGTAAGTACAAAAAATACAAACATCAACAACAATTTATTATTTGATGCATACTACAAATTCTTCAAATTGAAATAAATAATGTACCTATATACCTAAGAGTATTAAATTCAATTAAATTAAAATTATTACTACAATTTTTTGTTCGCTCAACGAAAATCGTTTATACGTTATCGGTTGATTTCTAATCTCTATCTCTATCACGTTGCAAGTAGCCGAAAGAACGGTCATTATTTTCTGTAAATAAAAATAATTTCCCAGGATTACTCTAGGGAATCGGAAAGCTCACTCTTTTCAACTATTAGTCTTTTTGATGATATTCCACCTAAAATTTTAGTTAGATTTAAAAACAAGTAGATCGAAGTTGCCATTGCTAATACCGTCATATTTTTATTCTGGTTCCACGAGTTTCTTGTTATAATGTCATTACTGTTTTCATTTAAAACTAGTCAGAATGCTAAAATTACATTATTTGAGGTAATCATGTGAACTTTTTTTTTGTTTTGAACGATTAGATAGTAATTGAAGATTAACCGAAGGGCTCTTCAAGAGAAGACTACACACTGAACTGAACTATACACCAACATCAGAAAATATTGAGGAGGAACATATAGGAAAATATTACGCCCTAAGACATAGACAACCGGGGTACATAAAATAAGAACTGAAACAGCTTATTGAAGAAAAGAATAAGATATACAAAAACTATTTGGCAGATAAAACAGAAACTAAAAACAAGAATATAAAAATACCAATAAAGAGGTACGAAATTAATCAAAGAGGATACTAATGAATTCTGAGAACGAAAATATGATGAAATCTTAATATATATAAATCTCGTGTCACAATGTTTGTCCTCAATGGACTCCTAAACCACTTAACCGATTATAATAAAATTCGCACACCATGTGCAGTTCGATCCAACTTGAGAGATAGGATAGTTTAAATCTCAAATTATAGTCGCAATTTTAATTTATTGCTAATTATTTGTCTGTTATTATTTGACAGTCACAATTATCTGTTAACTCCAAATGATTCTAACAGATGTCGATACCTTTCGACTGGGTTGAGTAAGTAATCAATAGATGGCGCTGCTATGGTAAATCTACGAACGTGTCATATAAGCTACATTTTAACAGCATAATTACCACGTGTTGTTGACGCTATAAAATTAATTAAATTTATTTTGTAGTGAACGAAATACCGTATAATTCAATTATTTCCACTTTTTAAATGAATCAGGACAGCAGAAGGTCATGCACAAGAATCTCAAGAACAGTGTAACGAACGTCTTCAAGAGAATATCATAAGAACAAGAGCAGCAGGAGAACGAGACATAGCCACAGTAGGAGCACAGGAACAATAATATCAATTCATACATGTAAGTAATATCACATAGTTTTATAAAAGTTAATTAATATATCAATGAGAAAATGGCACAAAGCTCCCCACACTTTTTCAATAATTGTACAAAAATTTTTATATTATTTTTATTTAACCTCCATTGAAAATTATTTTGCACTTATTATTTCAATGTGCTATGATAACATGTTTTTCAGTTCCTCTTTCTAATATTTAAACGATTAAATTATTATTTTCAGTTAAATGCCAACGAAAAAATCTAACCTCAACAACGCGAGCAGCAAAGGGTCACGACGCAAACGTGTTGAAAGAGCTCAGCAATTACCAGAACAAATCGAAACAAGAAATGCAGCTCAAAGAATCAGGACTGCAGAAAGTCGTGCACAAGAATCTCAAGAACAGCGTGACGAACGTCTGCAACAGAATATTACGAGAACAAGAGCGGCACGAGAACGAAACATAGCTACAGTACGAGTACTAGATCGCCAAAGGCAACGGATCAGCCGCTCATTAACACATGCATCATTCGTTCGGCTTGCCTTTGAATATGCACCACATATTAACTACTCAGCGCATTCAAAAATTGCTATCGGTGGAATGGATAAAGTATGTCAATATTGTCAGGCATTGAAATTTCGGAATGAAGCAGCCGGCATGTGCTGCGCATCAGGAAAAGTTGTGCTGTCACCTCTACCCGCTCCGCCGGAGCCTTTATTATCCCTTCTTACTGGCAATTCAGATGATTCCAAATTATTTTTGCGTAAGATACGCAAATTTAATTCTTGCTTCCAAATGACGTCATTTGGGGCAACTAAAATTTGCGATCGTGCATCCGATGGACGTAATTTTGAAACTACATTCAAAATTCAAGGCCAGGTGTACCATAAAATCGGATCACTGATGTCAATGCCTGATAACAATCAATCGAAATTTCTTCAAATTTATTTTATGGGCGATTGTGAAGAGCGCGTGACGTATCGGTGCCTGTATAATTTTATTGAACAAGCAGAGGAAAGAGCAATTGTGATATTATTGGAAATTTTTTTAGATCACAATCAACTAATTCAATTGATCAAAAGAGTTTCGCCACGACTGCAAAATGACAATTATCAAATCGTCATAAAAGCCGACAAAGTACCATTAGGTGAATATGCTGGTAGATTCAACGCTCCAACTGTTGATGAGGTTGCTGTTATCATGGTTGGTGATACAGTTGACAAAAGATCTATAAAAATTACACGGCGAGACAACATTGTCAGTTCGATTTCGGATCTACACCGTTCATATGACGCATTACAATATCCATTGATATTTTGGCAAGGACAAGATGAATATCACCTTAATATCAAACAGTATGATCCAAATACCGGTAAATTTGACAATTATCTATTTACTTTCTTACTGTATGAATAGATTTTAATTTCGTATTGCATTTTATTTTTTATTTTTTTAGGTGATTACAGAAATAATAAAGTTAGCTCAATGAACTACTACGCACACCGAATAATGGTTAGACAACATCAAGACAATTATATCCTTCGATATCGTCAGCTGTTCCATCAATACATTGTTGATATGTATGCTAAGGTCGAAAGCGAACGCTTGCGATTCCTTCGATTCAACCAGGCAAAACTACGATCGGAAGAATATATTCACTTACGAGATGCTGTTGCTGGAAACATCGATGGAAATTTAAATCCCAATGACATCGGTAATGCTTTCATTTTACCTTCAAGCTACATCGGCAGTCCACGGAACATGCAGGAATACATGCAAGATGCGATGACTTACGTACGTCATTACGGCCGACCGGATTTATTTATTACATTCACATGTAATCCGAATTGGGAAGAGATACAAACTTTACTATTGCCAGGACAACAAGCCATTCATCGTCATGATTTAACTGCACGTGTGTTTAAACAAAAATTGAAATCCTTAATTGATTTTATTGTTAAATATTCAATTTTTGGTATCTCACGTTGTTGGCTGTATACGATAGAGTGGCAAAAGCGAGGTTTGCCTCATGCCCACATTTTGGTTTGGCTTAAAAATAGAATCCGTCCTGAAGAAATCGATCAAATAATTTCAGCCGCAATTCCAGACCCATTAATTGATCAAGAATTATTTGATATTATCACCAAACACATGATCCATGGGCCATGCGGTGCTTTCAACATGACGTCACCGTGCATGGAAAATGGAAAATGTAAAAAAAACTTCCCAAAGCCGCATACGAATGACACGATCACGGATATTGATGGTTATCCAATGTATCGCCGCAGAAGTACTGAGAATGGTTGCCACAAATTTACAATGCGACTGCCGAACTTTCCAAATCAAGTTGAGTTTGATAATCAGTGGGTGGTACCATACTCACCACTACTTTCAAAAACTTACAAAGCTCATATCAATGTTGAGCTTTGCAGTTCTTTTAAATCAATTAAGTATATTTGTAACTATGTAATCAAAGGCAGTGATTTGGCCATATTTGAAGTACAAAACATAAATAAAAATGACGAAATAGCACGATACCAAATGGGCAGATACATTAGCAGCAATGAAGCTATTTGGCATATTCTCAGCTTTCCCATCCACGAAAGAGATCCTGCTGTCCAACATCTGGCAATACATCTTGAAAACGGTCAACGTGTATACTTCACTGAAGAAAATGTTCTCCAAAGAGCGTTCAAAGCTCCGAAAACGACATTAACTGAATTTTTTACATTGTGTCAAAAACCTGATGTTTTTGGCCAATTCGCGAAGACATTGGTGTATGGTGATGTTCCACGTTATTTCACATGGAACAAATCCAGTAAAAAATGGGAGCCACGGAAACAAGGAAAACCACATCCTTCCATTACAGGCATATTCAAAGCTAAGACATTGGGGAGACTTTACACGTTACATCCAAAGGAACGTGAGTGCTTCTATTTACGTTTGTTATTGGTGAATGTTCCCGGATCAACGTCTTTTGAATTTTTACGAACAGTTAATGGTCGAGTATTCAATACATACCAGGATGCATGTCGTGAACTGCAATTGCTAGAAGACGATAACCATTGGGACTTAACGCTTGCTGATGCTGCGTTGACATCAACACCGAATAACATTCGTCAGTTGTTTGCAATTATTTTGACGACATGTTATCCCTCGCAAGCACAAACTTTGTGGGAAAAATATAAAAATTGTATGACAGAAGACATCTTGCACCGAATTAGACAAACAAATCAATGCCAAAACATAGATTATACACCAGAGATGTACAATGAAGCATTGGTCTTGATCGAGGATTTATGTGTTCTTATTTCAAATTTACCACTTAATCATTATGGTATGACATCACCTAATCGTCCAGCCACCGACTTAGTCAATACCGATTTACAACGAGAAAATCAATATGACCATGGAAGTTTAGCAACAATTATCATGAACAGTGAACCATTACTGACAGCAGAACAAAAAATTATTTATGATCGGATTATGCTGGCTGTTGCTGCTGAACAAGGCGGTTTTTTTTTCTTGGATGCACCTGGTGGAACCGGTAAAACATTTTTAATATCGTTGATTCTTGCCAAAATACGGTCGCAACAAAAAATCGCATTAGCAGTAGCATCGTCAGGCATTGCGGCTACTGCACTGGATGGTGGGCGAACAGCACATTCAACATTCAAGCTGCCATTGGACGTTCATAATAAACCAGATGCGATGTGTAACATCAAAAAGAATAGTGGAATAGCTGCAGTGTTGCGGAAGAGTTCTATAATAATTTGGGATGAGTGCACAATGGCACACAAATATTCACTTGAAGCATTAAACAGAACTATGCAAGATTTAAACAGCAATAATAAACTTTTCGGTGGTGCTATCTTACTTTTGTCTGGTGACTTCCGGCAGACCTTACCGGTTATACTTCGCTCTACTTTCGCGGATGAGATTAATGCATGTTTGAAACAATCATTCGTATGGCGAAGTGTTGAAACACTTCGATTGACCATAAATATGCGAGTACAATTGCAAAATGATCCATCAGCACAAATATTTTCCGAACAACTACTAGATATTGGGAACGGTAAAATAGAACTGCAACCAAATACGCAATGCATTAAACTACCAGACAATTTTTGCACTGTTGTTCAGGATAAAAATGAATTGATTCAGAGTATTTTCCCGGATATACAGAATAATTATTTGAATCATGAATGGCTTAGTCAACGGGCGATTTTGGCAGCCAAAAACGTTGATGTTGACGAAATTAACTTCCAGATACAACAGTTGTTACCAGGCGATCTGATGTCATTTAAATCAATCGATACTGTTGTTGATGAAAATGAAATTGTAAATTTTCCGATTGAATTTTTAAATTCATTAGATATCCCTGGAATGCCACCACATAATCTTCGATTAAAGATTGGTTCCCCTATTATTCTCCTCCGTAATTTGAATCCACCTCAATTATGTAACGGTACGCGTTTGGTCATCAAAAAGATCACCGGAAACATTCTTGAAGCAACCATTTTGGCTGGGAAGTTTAAAGGAAAGGTGGCCCTGCTGCCACGTATTCCGATGATACCATCAGATTCTACCATACCCTTCAAATGGCTACAGTTTCCAATTCGTTTAGCTTTCGCCATGTCTATAAATAAATCTCAAGGTCAGACAATGTCCATTTGTGGTTTAGATTTGGAAAATCCATGTTTTTCTCATGGGCAACTGTATGTTGCGTGTTCACGTGTTGGGAAACCGTCGAATCTATTTGTGTTAGCTAAAGACAGGTTAACCAAAAACATTGTGCACCGATTGGTGTTAAATTAAATTGAAATTGAAAGTATTTATAATTCAAAAAAATAGATATTAATGTTTAAAAGTTTAAGACTGTCTGCCTTGCCTACCTCATTCATGAGTTTAAGCGTCACATGTTATTTACTGTATTATACTGTAATATACTTATATTTGTTATAAAATTAAATGGAAATAATAAATCTGATAAATTTTTATTTTGTACCTATTGATTTCTGCTTAATATCAAGTGTAAGAACATTTTAATTAATTGTGTTCAACGTACTTCCCCTTCAAATCTCAATCCAGTGAATTTGTATACCAACATCAACATTTTCGTCTTTGTTCGTAAATAATTTCATTGTACTAAAGGGTTATAGTAGTAGAACGTCAAATAAGGAGATCACCATATTTTTTTACAAATACTATCTGTGTGAAAAAGCATAGTGGACTCCGTGACTGATGTTCTCTTATTATTCCTCTTAGATTGTTTACTATAATGTAATATAATAAAAACTTTAGCCACAGCAACGCGGATTAAACCATCTGTTTTCTTCAAGATTTTACGGTTTTGCCGGTGCTAAAATTTTATTAAGTGATATAAATGTTGAATAAATGTCTAACTGAAACCAACAATGTAAAAATAAACATGATTGTAAAATCATTTATTATTTAAGAAACATGCAAATAATATCACTTTCATTTGAAAGTGGTATATTTTTGAAGCATTAATAATATTTGTCAAATGTATACTCCAACTAAATAGCAACAATAAGGACGTAGGTAGCAGTAGTTCTCTCCTAGATGACACTGATACATTTCATAATCATAATACAAGTTGGGGGTGGTGTTCAATGAATACAACAGACAAATGTAAATAAAATAAATAATAGTGATTTTTCGGTTATGGCAAAGTTTACAGAATACTAGTACTCTCACCGAAAACGAAATATAACAAATACGCCGATTCGCCGAATTTAGATAGTTTCTTGAGTAAAGAGTCTAGGGGCTTGCGTAAATACAGTTTCTCGTCTCCGTCTCTGACTCTGGTTTGTCTCATTTCGCTGTGAACTATGGTCGAGTTCAGAGTATATAGTGTGTCCTCGTGCGTTGTGAGTCTCAATAACTGTTTACATAGTGTGAAATGGATGTGCATTGTTCAGTGGATGGTTTTTCTAGTAAGATAGGAGTGGCGGGATTATCGGTTTTTCGCTTTCCAAAAAATCAAGAAAGGAATAGATCTCAGAGAAAATGCATTAGGATATTCAAATGAACTTAATAAAAAATATCAGCTAATAGTCTGTAAAGCAGAACTCGTTATATTCTAATATATTCATGGCCTAAGAGAACCTTCAAATTAAATTTATTCTTGATCATTTGATTTGGAATTTGTAATGACAGGTTGGTAATATTGGGAATTCTTTGTTATATGAGAGATGACATAAAGTAATATTATTATTGCTAATGTATTTTCTATGATTCTAGTTAAAAAAGAAATTGCGGGAGACAGTAAGGGTTCAATTTACCATGATGTCCAGGTTCAAACGGAAATTTTTCAAGAAGGTAAAAACTGTCTAAGTAGTTGCGTAAAAAATACTTGTATTAATTCGATTATTCAAATTTTCTGCCTACTTTTTGTCAGGAACTAGATGTGATTTTAAACTTTAAAATATCTCTTTCAGAGCAAAGCTGCTAAACACCCATGAAACTCTCCGCGAACTCGCCAAGAAAATGTCTTTTACGCCAAAAAATGGAATCCCTTTTTATTTTAAAATGTCAGGCTTACAATTTATGTGAGTATATTATTTATTGGATTCTCTTCATGTCTGATAGGGGGCTTTCCACTTTGTCAGACTGGCCCTGTAAATACATGTCTAGGGGTACGCGGGGTAACACCTGTGGAATGCTACCAGGGGACCGGCCATGCTTTAACGCCCAGTGAGGCTGGGGACGGGGAAAACCACAGAAAAACCCACGTCCATGGTGGACGGGCTATATGGCGTCTTCTTCTACGGTAGGTCAGTGGAGTGTCATCAATGGTGTTGATGGCTGCAGGTGGCGGTGCCTCCATGGCCTCCATTAGACATACAGGCGGGAACGGGTACCGATAGATCGGCCTTCTGGAGGGACGGTTTTTGTTGGTCCAGGAAGATAGTAGCAATGTCCGAGAGTGGCCCCGACCTGGGTGTCCGCAGGCGCGGAGACAGAAGCTCTCCTGCAACTTGGTGAATCTACTAGAAATGGGAATAATATTGAAATTAGAACATATGTTGTATAAGTCATTAGAGTTGTGTTCCCAAATGAGATTGAGACACCGACGCAAAATGCGTCTCTCTAATGTGATGAATTTATTAGTATGATATTTGTTAGTGATGGCACACTGAATAAACTTATTATCCATTAACGGCCTCACGAAAGTCTTGTATGTGAAAATTAAAGTTTCTGAAGAACATTTGCCAAATCTTCCGTTTAGCATTGTGAGCAGAGAGGATCTTTGTCTGACCTTGTTACAGGTGTCTTGGATGTCAGTGCCCCACCAGAGGGTTCGCGTAATGCGAACCCCTAGATAGTTCACCTGATCCACGAGAAGTAATCCTTCTCCCCACAATGACAAACGGATATTTTCAGGATATTGAAATCTTTGTTTCGTGAGGTCGCGATGTTTAATAAGTATGGTTTGGGTTTTAAGTGGGTTAGGTTTGATACGCCAACGTTGGCAGTATCGGGTGAACGCATCAATCATTACTCGCCCTTGATGATTAAGAATCTCGGTTTTCCTGGAAGTGGTGTAAAGCACGGTATCGTCCGCATACTGTATATATTTAATGTTTCTAGGGAAATCTGACGTATAGATGATGTACAGTAAGGGTCCAAGGATTGACCCTTGAGGGACGCCGGCTAATGGATTGAAGGGTTCAGAAATGTGAGGCCCAACTTTCACTCTGACGACTCGATCTGTTTGATAAGAAGCTATTAGTCTAACGAATGAGTGGGGTAGATTAAGATCCAGAAGCTTTGATATGAGTCCAGCATGCCAGACCCTGTCAAATGCATTCTGGATATCGAGAAAGATCGCCAGAGTGGCATGTCCGTCATTAAGTGCGATGGTAGTGCGTGTGATGAACTCTAAGGTTGCATCATGAATTGAATGGTTTTGCCTGAAACCGTGTTGGAAATCAGGGATGATACCCCGTTCTTCCACGTATTGTCTCAGGCGTGAAGTTAATATTTTATCGAAGAGTTTGCCGACACAATCTAGAAGAGATATGGGACGGTATGAGTTGATGTTGGTTGACGGCTTGTTGGGCTTCAGAATCATTACAGTGTTTGAAGTTTTCCAGGAAACCGGAAAGTGATTGAATTGAAGACACGCATTGAAGATGCGTGTGTATTGATGTATTAAAGAGAACGGAATTTTTTAAGGACTTTCCTGTTGATGCAGTTCGGCCCAGGAGCAGTGTTAGAAGCTCTGAGGAAATTGTCCACTTCGTCTGTCGTAATTGTACTGGTTAGCAAGTCAAGTTTCGCGTTGCCAGGTACTATGGGGAAATTGAATGCCAGTAATCTCTCGTATCGGTTTTGTGCGTATGGATAGAAATTGGGGTTGAAACGAGGGTCCTCGGGAATTCTGAACACTGTTTCAAGGTGTTCTTTGAAAGCTATAGCTTTGTGTAGAGGGTCAGAGATGATGTTGTTGTTAACAACTAGGTGAGAGGGCTCTCTGCGTTTCTGGCCTGTTAGTAATTTGAGGTTATCCCAGAATTTGGAACCGTCACGAAAGTCAAGATTAGCAGTAGCTTGACGCCACTGCTGCTCTTTGAATCTGGTAATAAGGATTCTAATTCGGGAATTAAGACGGTTCCATTCATTCTTGAGATACGGATCGCCGGTTTTTCGATTTTTTTTTATAAATTTGCGCTTCGTCTTAATTAAGTTAAGAATGAAGCGAGGAATTGGTCGTCAAGAAATGTCGATAGTACGAGTGGCTATATGTTCTGAAATGGCACTTTGAATAGTGAATTCATGAGTTTGGATTGCAGCATCGATTTCGTTAGGTGAGTTGAGTGGTGGGTTGACAAGATTGTTAGAGATATGGTTCGCAAATGCGTCCCACTTGGTCCTTGCGTAGTCTGGTATGGTGCGAAATCGTGGTGGATCTGGTATTGATTGATCGAGATTCGAATAAATTAAAACTGGGACATGATCGGAACCTATAGAGTCTCCCATAAAGCACTCCCACGCTACCACTCCTGCCAGACTGGGAGTACAGACAATGTGATCAACTATAGAGGCCCCGAAGGTGGTCACACAGGTGCAATTATCATTCTCTGGTCGGAACAGGTGTAATTCTGTCAATAAATCAGATAAGAGAATGCCATTTGGGTTGCTGTTGTGATCTCCAAACTCAGAATTTCTGGCATTGAAATCACCAAGTATGATAGCACGGTTTAATTTGGAAACGTAGTCGAACAGTTCACGAGATAGATTATCTTTAGGTGGGCAGTAATAAGAAATGATGGTGGTTATTCTGTTATCAACGTGAATGTCGACTGCAGTGCATAGAAGGCTCGAAAGGTGTGCTGGAAGATTGTGCTCTACTGTGGCGATTCCATATTTAGTAAGAATGGCCGTGCCGAAGCCTGTGTTATTTTGAGTGCAAGAGTAGCCCGGAATAATTATTGGATGTTTGGCGCGAGTATCCTGAAGTGCCAAGACTTGCACTCGACCCGTTACGAGAGAACTATGCAGGAGCGCTTTCTTATTAGAAAGGCTCCTGCAGTTCACGGTACCTAGCGCGAATTGGCCGTTCATCTACGGGTGTAGAGGAACTCCATGTTCAGTCCTGCCGATGAAATATGTCCCTCGTTTCCGCTTAGACTCTTGACCGCGGCCGCGAAAGCATCTCTGATAAGATTCCTGTGTTCAGGGAACACATTCATCATCGTGACGATGACAAGCTCGGCAGCGATCATCGTCCTTGACTCTGGGAAATCCTTTTCAACAGGATTAGCAAATTTTATAGGTGCGACTTCTTTAGGATTTTTGGGAGCCTCCTTCCATTTCATACACTTGATATCCCAAGTGGGGTGGTCGCCATGGCAATTGTTACATGTCGGCTTGGTCGGAGTAGGGCAATATTCCCCTTTGTGTTCAGCACCATAATAGGGGCATTTGGGTTTAGGCTCCTTGCACTCCGATACATCGTGCCCAGTGCTGGTGCATCGGTTGCAGTATTTGGTTAGGTTAGGAAGGCTGTCCTTCGATGGCTCTGCTTTGATTTTCCTTTCATATACAACAATCCCTGTTTCGATGAGTGTTTGTATTGTTTTCGGGTTTTTAGAGAGGACTCTGACGAGAGTGGTGAAAGCACCTCCTCTCTTGCTGAACCTGAGTCTCCTCAAGGTGATGAAGGTGATGTTCTCCTCCTGCAGTATTAAGGTAAGGTCCTCCATCCCTATATCTTCTTCGATGCCGCGTAGAACGCAGGAATGCAGTATTTCCTTAGGCTTTCTGACATAAGGTTTCTTGGGCTTCAGTCCGGCCAGGAGCTTGACCTCCACATTCTTGTCTCCCATGCGGTGGCGTAACTTTTTTTCCAGAGCTTCTGCAGTTACGCTATGATCGGTGATTTCCAACCTAGCGGTGCGATTTAGGTTGACCTTGAGGTGACTTGCGTCCCCCAAGGATTTCGTTGGTGGTTAGAAGTTCGTATAAGCTCCTTTGCGTCTTATAGTCATTAGGTATATTACGGATATTGAGCACCGTATTAGTCGGACGCGCAGAGTCTGAAGTGTTTGCTCTGCTGGGAGGGCACTGTGGCTGAATTTGGGTTGTGGTCTGAGGAGACGTGTTGTTGTCCACATTGTGGACTTGGGCAACAGTCTCGATGGTGTTTAAATTCGGGGTAAAGTCGTATGTGTTGTTGGGGTTGGCCTTGGTGGTTATTTGGGCTTTTGCCATGTTTCTTTTTGTCATGTGTCGTGTCCTAATGTTGGTAGGGGTTATGTCCGTTTTTCTAAATTCGCCTGCGTTAGGCATTTTAGGAAGTTAGCAGGTTAAGATTTTTAGTAGCTGGGGTGGCTTATAATACCACGGGTCCCGTTGGTTGGGACCCGATATAATCCCTCGTTGTGAGCGCAGGACCTCTGTTGCTGCAACGCGACTTATATATACGATACGGATATAATCACGATGGCCTCAATAGGTTGCACCTCTAATTGAAGAAGGTACGCTAATTGTACCAATTCTTGGCAGTATCTCAGTTCTAAGAAGAACAATGATACCCCTTTGGTAGTGCAGGTTATTCACAAAATAAATTTGGAACACCTAGGAATCCTTCTCTGTGGTCGACCAATGCAAATCGATGGCTGGAGAAAGAGGATCCCTAGAAAAAGCAGCAGACTCAACAAGTAAATGCGCATTACCAGAATCAGAAATTACTCTAGAAGATGTTTTGAATCAAAGCGCAGCTTCCTTTATTGAAAAAATCACCAGAAGGAGCAGGTATATCAACGAATTCAAGCAGTTAGCGATAAGTATTTATTTTCTTTGCGCAAAAGTACATAAGAAACTTTCAACCTTTTGCCGATTACCTTTAAAGAGACTTCAACGATTTACACAAAATTGGAGTATACTATACAACCGTGGCTCAATGATGTGATTTTTTCTACTATCAAATTAAGGGTCGATCTTCTGAAATAGATTGAAAGAGACTGTATATTGTGTTTAGATGAAATATGTTTGGAGTCAAATCTTTATTATGATATTTCAAAAGATAAAATTGTTGGTTTTGAAGGTTTCAATCAAACTTCTACTCTCATAGCAGGTAGTGCTTTGACTGTCATTGTAAGTGGTTTGGTAAGTAGTTGGAAATTATCTCTTGATTGTTTTTCTTACAAGACATCAGCAACTTGTGCGGACTTGAAGGAAATAATTTTCGCAACAGTACGCATGTGTAGAAATATAGGCTTAAACGTTATGGCCGTAGTATCCGATCAGGGTTAAAATTTTCAGAAGCTGGTTAAAGCTACCTTGGAACTGTCAAAAAAAGCACTTTTTTGTAGATGATCAAGAACTAGTGTATCTATTTGATATATATATATATATATATATACAATACTTATTGAAATCGACTCGGAATAATTTTTCCACCTACAATTTTTCTCTTAGTGAAGGTGAAACTAATAACATTTTTCTAAAGCTGATTAGCAAATGAATAATCTTTTCGACGTAATGATTTCAAGTAGCTTTGAAATTGACAGGCTTGTATGGGTACGGAGAAGCAGCTGAAATTCCTTGAAGAAGCCACACTCCTTGAAAGTTAAAAATAGTATAATGAAGCGTTTCATATTTATATTGTGAACTATTTCTAAATTATATTTATACAATTTTCACAAACAATAAATATATATATATATAAAAGTAAACGTTTTTTCTATGTTGAGAATAATGACATCACCTTGATATTATTATTCGAGCAATACGTTCCTCAAAAGTGCAATTCTTATAACAGTTGTTTTGTTCAAGAGTGTTTTCGATGTCTTTGACCGACTTCTCCAGACGGAGGAGGTATACAATTCGGTTGTGTTTGCTTTTTTTAGTAGCAAGATATTTGTATAAACGCCTTTAAAAATAACATGATTATAGAAAATTATATCAAGTCCGTGACAGCTATCCGAGAAACACAAATACATTTCGCAAAAACAAGTTAATGTTTAAATAAATAGTCATAATTTTATCATTAAAACCGAGCAGGCGAGTGACTGTAAATACTAGTCGAGATTTACTGGAACTGTGGGATATAAATATAATAAGTGAATTTGTTATTTCATAGAAGGAATTTTGGGGGCGTTGAGAAGCGATAGAATCCCTTGATGAAAATGTACAATTGAAGAAAAATTCGTATACAAAGCAACATACCAAAAATTGTATCGGTGTGGCTCAGCTTTTACTGAGCGTAAGCGAATGATTTGAGAATTTTTTGTCGAGTTTTGCACAATATAGGTCTCACCTCCAAAAGTTCTACATTGGAAATGTTCTTTGGGGATTATTGTTTACAACAAAGAAAGACACCGGGGGAATAAGAAAGGAAATAGAAATTGTTTTGTAACCTGACGTTTCGTCTATGTGTAACTATCATGCAATATTTTTCTTATGGGAGCCCTAATAGCATTCCCCAAATTTAAATAGCCCTTCTATCTCCTAAAAATCCTAAATATTAAATAAATTACTTTTATAAAGTAGGTTGCTTTGACTTTTCAATTCGGGGACACGTAAATGACATTATTGTCAATAGAGGTTACGATGGCTGAGTGGGCTAAGGCGCTGGAAGCGCGTTCGTAGCTTGCAACAGCTCATCGTGAGCGCGGATTCGAATCCCGCCAGAGCCAAGGTTGTTTGGACACTACCGTGCACTACCTTCTAATTTGACGTTATTTGGAATGTTTTCACAACATTTGTAGTCTATCAAGACAGAATGAGGATTTCGTGAAATATCCAGGATTCTCTTCGTTCTTGCTTGGATTTTTGTCATGACAGTGAATGCATAACAATTTTGGTTTAGTGTCAGTATCGAATTTTGAATAATTACAATATTTTCGTGGATGTTAGGACAGTTTATAGTTGCATGTATAGGTTCTGATAAAACTATCAGCCATAAATTTTCTTCTAGATTTTGGACATTATATCCCTGACTATATAGTCGGAGAGCTGATGACGAATTTTGGGAAGGTTTTTTAGGCAAGCTGAAATTGCGAAAAATTATAATTTTGTCAATTGGTGAATCCGGTCCTGAAAGTCGTTTAGCGAATTAGCGGTTATTTCGCTACTGCGCAGCATGTAACATTTGCAAAAAAAAAATTCAAAAAAATATATTTTTGGCAACTTGAATTTTTTTTATCTTTTAATTGATAATTTTTAGAACTCAAAAAAAAATCCCTGACGTTTTTGTCGGTTATTAAGTATTAACTGACGTCTCCAAAATTAATTTTTTTAAATTACCAAAAAATATTCTTTAGGCAATCAGAAATTTAAATCACGTATAGCTAATTGAGGCATGCTGGCAGCTGCCGGGGCCCGAGCTCCTCGCGCTGTGATTGGCTATTGAGAAACCTCGTGTTTCCAGCTTACTTGCGGCAAGAAACTTTCTTATATATTTTAATTTCAAATAATTTATTTACTTAATAAAAATCGCAAATGAAAGAATAATTAAATCATTTAATCCGTCATCCTACAAATCATTGTTCCTATCAATTATAAAAAAAATTATTCATCGTGGCCTAGTTTCTGATTTTTCATTTTTTATAGTTATTAAATAAAATTATTAACTACGAAGATTTTTCTTGGAATTTTTTTTTTTAATTTTGTTTGTATAGTTTTATCATCGTTATTTTAAAATACAATCTAAGAACATTATGAAAAAGTAGAAAACTAGGCTCCGTATAATAAAATATAGCATTTCTTTTTCCAAAATACAAAATTGTATTAAATATAAATAATTAATTTTAGATTAAAATTTTTTTTAATTTTCTTTTTTTTTCGAGACTAAAATAATTGAATTTTTAATTAAATAATTTATGCTGCAAACGAAATTAATAATTTGATGATTTTTAATCAATTATAAAATTTTAGCAAAAAAAAATATAAAAAATTAAATATTTCTGTTTTGAACACAGTGCTGTAAACACGTGGTTTCTCAATAGCCAATCACAGCGCGAGGAGCTCGGGCCCCGGCAGCTGCCAGCATGCCTCAATTAGCTATCCTTGTCGCACGTACGGCTGCGCGTGAGACTTTTTGTTGCGCTTATTTACAAACTTTATTAACGTCAAATAATTATTTATAACCCGCAAAATCGTCAGGCAATTTGCAGGTATTACTGAAATCACTTAATATATACGTGATTTAAATTTCTGATTGCCTAAAGAATATTTTTTGGTAATTTAAAAAAATTAATTTTGGAGACGTCAGTTAATACTTAATAACCGACAAAAACGTCAGGGATTTTTTTTTGCGTTCTAAAAATTATAAATTAAACGATAAAAAAAAATTCAAGTTGCCAAAAATATATTTTTTTGAATTTTTTTTTTGCAAATGTTACATGCTGCGCAGTAGCGAAATAACCGCTAATTCGCTAAACGACTTTCAGGACCGCATTCACCAATTGACAAAATTATAATTTTTCGCAATTTCAGCTTGCCTAAAAAACCTTCCCAAAATTCGTCATCAGCTCTTGGACTAATAAATGATAGAAGTTTGACAATTATCTGGAACATTATTATAGTTCTTGAGTAAATGCACTTCATATACTGAGTTACTGTCTATAGGATAAGCGTAAATGTTTGAACACAGTTTCTGTTGTGGGGCTAATTGTTTACACACACTAATATCTTTAATGCTTATGTAAGTGAGAGAATCATCGTCACGCGCAATGTATTTATTTGAAAATGATAATAAATGGTAAAAACCAGTTCTATTATCATAAATTGGGATTGTATATAAATGGAATGAGGTGTAGCTTTTTTGTTCAGTTAGAGGTATCTTCAGAACAAATACCAAATCAGATTTCGTTTGAAATGCTTCTAGATCTATGATTTTTAATTATTCAGCAATGCTTGAGTATTTAAATGGAAGCGGTAAGTGTTTTTTTTATTAAATTTTGTGATATTTGTTGAAGAGAACCAATCAAACTATCGGGTGATATTATAGAAGAATGTATTATATTCAATCTCGCAAATGTTATGGCATTCAAGATAACATTAAGGTTATCTTCTAGATATTAGTTTAGTTTATTAGTTTTTCGCAGATTTCAAAGAATTTCAGTTGGGCATTAATCAGTGCTAACTTATCAGAAAACTGGTGGATTGCTCTTTCGATCTTGCTGAGATCTTTATTGAGAATTGATTCGTTCTTGTGTTGTGTTTAAATACCTGAAGTAGGAGTGTGATGTTTTTGTGCACTAATAAGGTCCAGTGGTTGTTCGTTATGGTAAGTTTTGTCTCATCGAGATAACAGATACCTAATGTGTTTTTGATCGGTTCGATGTTGTATTGGCAAAATGCTGATCCGAACAGCAGGATAACCCTGAAAATTAATTAAGGCTCTAAATAGGGTTTCATTCTGTCCAAGTTAACTTTTGTCTTTTGGTTAGTGTTGGCGTTAATGAGAGTAGCTGAATTGTTGTGAATCTCTTGTATTGTGAAAGGCCCGTTGAATTTGTTTTGTAACTTGTCTTTAATTTGGGTTTCCCTAATGTAAACTTTATCTTCGATGTTATATTCGTTAGTATTGTCTCGAACATGTCTATCGAAACATTCTTTAGCTTTCTCTTTTTGTGCTTCTGTGCGTTTTCGAGCTAAACTGTAGTAATACGAAATCCTATTATTAAGATCTCCGACGTATTTATTTATTAGTTATTAGTTATTTATTGTATGTATTCTCAGGTGGTCTGCTGGCTGTGTGACCGAAAACAAGCTCATACGGTGAGAAACCGTGGGTTTTGCTTACAGATCGGTTACAGCATATAATTGCATAAGGTAGTACATTCAGGGGGTGTTCGTTAGGGTGATCTGTTACATGGGCTCTTATCATTTCGAGAAGAGTTGCATGGAACCTTTCAATGGAGCCGTTGGATTGTGGGTGTCCAACGCTGGAGTGTGTGAGCTTAATGTCAAATAAACTGCATAAGTCCCTAAATAAACTGTTGTCGAATTCTCTTCCGTAATCACAGTGAATTCTTATAGGGGTACCAAAGTGTTGGAAATACAGTAGCACTGTATTGGTTACGCTTTTTGCAGATTTGTCTGGTAGTCCGTAAGCTTGCGAAAATTTTGTAAATTCGTCACGTATCGTTAGTATGTATATTAGGTCCTTGATGGAATTTCTAATATGTCGATATTAATTCTTTCGAATGGGGATCTTGGGGTTTCTGTTATGACGAGGGGACTATCTAAATTTTTTCTACAAGTTTTGATCTTTTGACAGGTGTCGCAGGTTTTGATGAATTTTTCGACGTCTTTTGTGATTCCAGGCCAATTATATTTCTCTCTTATTCTACGAATGGTTCCGTTAATACCTCGGTGGAGATGGGTTTTACCTTTATGATATTGGTCAAGAATAATCGGCTTTTCGTCTTCATCGGGGATTCTTACAAGATCTTGACCAATTTTAAAATTTATTTCTTTCTCGGAAAATATAAATGAAAGCATTTCTATAGCTGGGATGTCGGGGTTATTCTCAACGAAATATGTTGTGGACGGGGTGAGCTCTTGTTGACTTTTATACAAGGCTGTAAAAAGATGTTCACTGACAAAATTCGGATCGTAAGGGATTGGTGTAATGAGATATTTTCTATTTTGGATGGTTTTACTGGTAAGTATATTTACTTCATTATCCGTAAACTCTGTGTTCTCTTCGAATATGTCATCTATTATTTTATAATGGGTGTCTTTAAGCTTATTCTGTTGAAAAAAGGTGATGATGTTTTTATTTGTTTTGTTCAGAAGTTGGTTATTAGTATATTCTATCTTAGAGTAGTCTGTCAGTGAAGTCGTCTTATACAATTCTACAAATGTCTTAAATTCTTCGCAAATGCGTTCGTTAGAAATGTCTATCATTTGGTCGACTTCGTCGTCTGTTTCGTTGGTAGGAAGTATAGAATATAGGGATAATCTTTTGAGGCACTCTTTTATGTGATTGACTTTAATCCTAGATAATGCATCTGCGTTTTTATTAATACGACCAGGTTTATAGCCAATTTCGTAGTCGTATTCCTCTAATTTAAGTCGCCAACGAGCTAATCGGCTACCTGGGTCTTTTATAGAGAAAAGCCACGTAAGGGGTCTGTGGTCGGTGATAAGAATGAACTTTCTTCCATAAAGGTATGGTATAAAGTGTTTTACAGACCAAACTATCGCTAGAAGCTCTCGTTCGATAAATGAAAAGTTTGTTTCAGACTTGCAAAGAGTTCTTGACGCATAGGCAATTGGGAGATCTTTAGAAGGGGGACTAGCGTCGGTCGTTAATATAAAAGGTTCTTCGAAGTTTGGGTACGATAAGATGGGGCTTGAAGTAAGGGCTTGTTTTAATTCGTAAACGGATTCAAAACATTCTGAGTTGAAATTGAAGGTGATGTCTTTTTTTAATAATTCAGTTAGAGGTTTTGAGATCATAGAGAAGTTCGGAATGAATCTGCGATAATATCCAGCTAAGCCAAGAAATTATTTAATCTCTTTTTGATTTCGGGGTTGACGGAAGTTCTGAATGCATTCGATTTTCTGGGGATTTGGCTTAACGCCTTATTTCGTAATTAAGTGACCTAAGTACGAAACTTCTTTTCTTAAGAATTCGCACTTGTCTGGCTGGATTTTAAGGTTAGCTTTCTTAAGGCGGGTGAATACTTCTTTTAGACGTGCAATGTTCTCATGGATAGTTGGTGAATATATTATTATGTCGTCCATGTTGACAAGGTATCTTTCGTTTTGTATTCCTAAAAGAATATTATCCATGACGCGCTGAAATGTAGAGGGGGCATTCTTAAGACCGAATGGCATTCGAACAAATTCGAAGTGTTCATTCTCGACATTAAAGGCTGTTTTTGGAATATCCTTAGGGTTAATCTCTATTTGGTGGAAACCCGATGCTAGATCGAGCGTAATATTGGCACCTGACAAGTTGGTCTAGGAAATCTGATATGTTCGGAAGGGGGTATTTGTCACCTACTGTCACGTCATTCAGTTTCCTACAGTCCACTACGACTCTACATTTCTGTTTCCCGGAGGCGTCCATTTTTTTGGGCACAACCCATACGGGGGAAGACCAGGGTGAGTTGGATGGTCTTATGATTCCTTGCTCTAGCATCTTGGAAATTTGTGATTTAACTTCCTGCTTATGGATATGTGGATAGTGGTAGGACTTGGTGTAAATGGGTTTAGAATTATTTGTCTCTATGTCATGTTTAACTTCGTTAGTAAATGTCAAATTGTCGTTTTCTAAAACGAATATTTCTTCAAAATCAAGACAAAGTTGAGTGATGTTTTCTTTCTCTTTGTCGTTGAGATATTCTAATCTAAGCTGATTCATAATTTCGTGTCGTCTGTCGGTATGTTCGTAGTCTGTATTGGTGTTGATGTTACATATACTGAAATTATTTTCGAATTCTAGTTCAGAAAATACGATAGTCTTATCAATGGCATTGGCGTTCAAGATTGGCACAATAAATTCTCCATTCTTATCTATCTTAACTATAGAGTTTGGAATGAAAACTCTTTCGATTTCTTGCCTTAATAACACTGCCTGTGTGTTAGCTAGCTTATTTGTTTTAAGTATGAAGACTTGTTCTGTTCGGGGTGGAATTGTTATTTTATTCGTGGGAATTGTGTTCTGCGTTTCACTACAATTATCATTATTAACTTGGTAGGGGTATGGCTTTAAAGTTTGTAATGTGCTGCTTATTTTTTATGTCCAATACACAATCATATTTTTGAAGAAAATCGGAGCCAAGTAAACCGTCAAAGTCAATATCTAAGTTGCATATATAGACTTTGTGAGGGTCGTTTATGCCAAAAGGTATAAGTACTGATTCGGTTATAGTAACCTTTTCAGTTGTTATTCCTTGAATTGCGATATTTTATGTTTGTCGTCTTTTATAATTTTTACAAGTGTTTGGCTTAAAGATTGAAATTCCAGCTCCGCTATCTATCAAAATTTTAAATGTATCTGTTGCATCTTTCATATAAAATAAGTTTCTCGAATTTACAGTTAACAATTGTTTTACGCAAAGTGGTGTTCTAGTGGTGTCTCGTCCGTCAGAGTCAGTTTTCTGGTTTTCGTTGAAATCTCTGATATCGGATCTTGGATAAGATTGTGTCCTGGGGGTTGGTCTTGTGTTTGGGGTATTTGAAAATCCTGAGGTTGTAAAGATTGGGGGATTTCTTCGTAAGAGTATGATGGTTCGTAAGTGTTAGAATAGTCGGAATTGTAGTCATTGTCGTAATTATGGTCGCATGATTGATACGCTGGGTCGTAAAAATCGTTTTGATAATATTCTGGTTGTGTATACTCTTGTGGGTTCAAGTGATGTGCTCTATTTTGGGAATTATTAAAATTAGGATTTGGTTGAATTACTGAAGGTCTATGAAAGTTAGGGTTTGGCCTAATTATCGATGGTCTGTTCTGGGGAATTTGGTTTTGTTGTGGTCGTACTTGAAATTGTGGTCGATTTTGAAACAGGGGTCGATTTTGGAATTGGGGTCTAAAAGGTTATGTATTAGAATTATTTGGTTGAAATTGCGGTGTTGGTATGCTTGAAAAATTCTGGCTATTGTGTTGACTTTGCCTACTAATACACTCATTATAAGTATAACCGTTCCGTTTGTAATATGAACATTGTTTAATTTGTGGATGTAAGTTTGGTTTCTTAATATTGACTGACAATTGGTTTCTATTTTGATATTTTTATTGTTCAAAATAAGATAATCGCAGCTCTCGACGGATCCGATTTATTGCTGAAAGCATATCGGTTGGGTCACTAGCTCGGATTATTTGTCCAAGTTTCGGATCTAGGCCGGTTAGTAGGGTGTTAAGTACCATTGAATCAGTAACTTGAATTTGAGCTGTCTTTTCGATGTTAGTTAAATTCTGCTTTCTGATGGAAGCATGAGTTTTTGCCTCGTGCGTTTGTAATCTCGCGACGAAAGTTAAGGGCGATTCACCAGGTAACTGTCTAATTCTTTGAAGATCTTGAATCCAAGCGGTAAGATCTCTTGAGTCGCCAAAGTGAGCATCTAAGAGTGACTTGATTTCGTCCCATGAATCTGGGTTGCTTGAATTAATTACTTCTGCGGCTCTAACTCTAAGTTTGTTCTTTATATGTAGAAGGAGCAGATTTTTCTGATCGCCTACAGCCATTTGAAAAGCGGTATTGCAAGCGTTTAAAAATGTTGTGAGCATGATTTGATTTCCATCGAAATCTGAAATGATTGAGGAAATCTCCGATAATTTGTATGGTTCAGTTATTACATGTTGGATGGGGTTTTGATTTTGGTTATTGTCTGAATCACCGGCTTGGCTTCTTGTTTCAACCATGGTGCGTGATATAATTTGGGATTATGACAATAGAAATGGTATACAATATAAAATAACAATTTGGGAAAACCGAAATAATCGATTATCAATTGCAACAATAATAATAATAAACGTGATGAGTCTCTGTACTTACAGCAAATTCTTCATTCGTCAGCGGGAGATGAAATCTTTCCTCCGTGAACTGTGTTACACCGGGTGAGCGTCTGCGTGTTCCTTGATGCCGGAGAGACCGTCTTCTCGCTCTGAAGAATTACACTGGTAGTGGTTTCTTGATTTTTCTTGAGGTTCACTTCTCTTGAATATTTGGAAATCACCACAAATAGTTAGAATTCTCGTGTTCTATTCGAGTAGAGAGTATCCTACTGACTGCGCCATTTTTATATCTTTTTATTTGAAATTTACTTTTTAAAAACAATTTTACTCTTTATTTATTGAAAGTTATAAGTTACAGGAAAATATTATATTAACTAAGACTTATGTACTTAGATGATTACTGGTGTGATAATAATTATATTATGTCTCGAGCGAAAAAGTTGCTCGTACTTTATATTATAAAAATGTAGAGTTTGCAATTTGTGTGAAGCTGTTGAAATGTCTTATTACAACCGTACGTGTGGAAAGACAGTATGGGTGGTTGCAACTCTCTTGTCGGTGCTGTATCTTGCAGAGTTGAATATCAAGGTTACCAAGTACCAGATGCATTGTCATCAAATTCCGTTTATACAATATAGGTCATGCAACAATGTCTGTTATAGAAGTTATGTCATCATATAATCTTATATAACATATATATTTATATATATATATATATATATATATATATATATATATATATACAGGGTGGCTCATGGTCGAGAAAATAGGACATAGGATCGTTCTAAAAATTTGGCTACTCAATTAATTGCTCTTAATCTATCGATCTAAAATATTTTCAGCGATGCAGCGTTGCCGCTTATACCAAAAAGTAGCAGCATCTTTGTTATTTCAAAGAACACCCTATATATTATTGCGCTTTTGCAATTTTCCTCACTTTCTTAATATTTTTGTTCCACTTACCCACACCTATCTCTAACGGTTCCCGAGATATTATTTATTTTCCATATTTTTGATTCAAAACAAAGCTTGAATTAAATGTTTATTTCTGCGTTATTTCAATTCCTAGGAAGCTGTAACTTTGTTAGTAGGTCATCGAGATACTGTTCATGAATTCTGAGTACAGAAATTTGTCCTGCGTTATACAGGGTCGTTCAAAATGTGTGATTTTACTGCTAGATACAAAAATGTTTAAAGATGCGTTTTTTAATGTTATTATAAAATATCCTGAAAAATGCCTCAATTTCCTTCGATTTGATGTATCATGTTCCTATACCTAAGTATCCAGAATTCCGAGATAAGAGCAATTTTCATATTCACCTATTGCTATTAAATATTATCATAGTACATGACATAATGAAAATTTGACAATTAGTGCATTATTAACAATACCTTTGAATATTTCTCAACGTAAGTGACTTGAAATAGATGAAATAAAAATTCAGACGAAATAAAATTGTTTATTGTTCATGGAAAATGTGTGGAAACTATCGCAACAACGTGCAGAAAATTAAATGAAACGTACTCTGATTTTCATCCAATGAACAAGAGGAAGTATGATCACAAAATAATTTCATTAATTATCTGTTAAAATTTAGAAAACGTTCATAATAAGTTTTCAAAATGCCGACCATTGGCTTCCAAACATTTCAATGTCCGTTTATTTGTATATACAGTTGTAGCCCTCCTTATTTCACTGGCATCTAGTTCTTCAATGCAGTTGATTACTCGTTGGCGTAGATCTTGTTTACTGTGTACTGGTGTCATGTATACTTTTGTCTTCAAATGACCCCACAATAAAAAATTCAAGTGGCGTGAGATCGGTTGATCTCGCAGGCCAATGCCACGGACCCAAACGTCTGAACCAGCGATCGTCGAACATTTCAAACAACTCCGTTGTTACTTCCCCAGTGCAATGAGCCGGTGCTCCATCTAGCTGAAACCAACTGCTACGATACTCTTCCAAAGACAGATTGTCCAAGAAGTCGTTCACAACTGACCTTAGAATTTCCAGATATTTTTCAGAATTCAACGGTTCATCGTAAACAGGAAAACTTATTCGGTGATCCTTTTTAAGGCAAAATATTTTGAAAGTAAACTTCTCCTGAAATCCCATTTCCTTGACAATATTTGGATTTAAATCAGCCCAGAAATGCTCGTTCCTTCTATTAAAAATTCCTTCTCTGGAAAATTTTGATTCGTCTGTCCAAATATATATTTTTTTAAATTCAGTATATTCTTGGATGCGAAATAGGATTTTTTCGCAAAAGTGAACCCTACTTTGATGATCATCTGGTTTTAGAGCTTGAACTTTAGTAAACTTCTACGGGCGCATGTTATGATTATGGATGATCCTTCCAACAGGCGCACGATCCAAGCCTCAATCATATTCGGCACTTCGAGTGGAAGCTTGGGGATCAGCACGGAAATAAGCCAAAACATTTATTATGTTGTCTTCATCTGAAGTTATAGGTTTCGGTAGATGTCGTTCCGTTTTTAATTTTGATCCATTATTAATGAAATTATTTCTTCCTCTTGTTCATTGGATGTATATCAGGGTACGTTTCATTGAATTTTCTGCACGTTCTTGCTATAATTCCCTCACATTTTCCATGAAGAATAAACAATTTCATTAGTACTTCGTTCGAATAGTTATTTCCCTCCATTTCAATTTTTTCAAGTCACTTACGTTAAGAAACACTCAAAGATATTATTAATAATGCACTAATTGTCATGTTTTTATTATGTCATTTAACAGCAACCTAGATAAATATGAGAAATATAATTTGATTTTTTTAGACAATTGCTCTTATCTCGGAATTCTGGCTACTATAGGAACATGATACATCAAATCGAAGGAAATTTAGGTATCTAGGATATTTCATAATATACAGGATGTTCCATTTTAAAAAACGCATTTTTTATATCTAGCAGTAAAATCACACATTTTGAACGACCCTGTATAACGCAGGACAAATTTCTCTATTCAGAATCCATAAACATTATCTCGATGACCTACTAACAAAGTTAAAGCTTCCTAGGAATTGAAATAACGCAGAAATAAACATTTAATTGGAACTATGTTTTGGATAAAAATATGGAAAATAATTAATATCTCGGGAACCGTTAGAGGGCTATATTCTGCAAAACTTGACAAAAAAAATCTCACATCTTTCGCATACGCTCAGTAAGAGCTCAACACCTATACTACTTTTTATTATGTTTCTTTGTATACGAATTTTGCTTAAATGATACATTTTCATCAAGTGATTCTATCACTTCTCACCGCCCCCAAAATTTCTTCCATGACGTTGAAACATAAGTTGTTAATTTTTTTTTTCAAGAATAAGTTTTATAGATACGCCTTTCTAGTTCTCCTTAATACGGTGTTAGCAATTATTTTCATTAGGTTTAAATATACAGGATGTTTCATAATATACGCGCAGGACTTGAGGATGTTATAGCTCGTCCAAAATAATGGAAAAAAAATATTAACTTATCCTCTAGAATTCACCACTTTCGAGATACAATTCAAATCTGTGAAAGATTTGAATTACCAGCGGAAACAGTTCCATGCCAGATCTCAGCAGTCAAATGAGTCTGCTGAATCCTCGATAGCCCTCAGGAATCTGGCAAAGTACTGCGTGTTTCAAGATTACATGGACCAAGCCTTACAAATGCAGTTTGTCAACCACGACACTGGTTCGTATTATTATTATTGTTAATTAAATGAGTGCTCTCCTATTTAACTGTTTAAAAGTGGTTTTAAACGAAAAATATTGTGGAAAGTGATCAATATATACCAATAATTATTGCATTTATATGACTGTAATATTGAAATATCAAGTTATTCTGGCCAAATAAATGTGAAGATCGAATTTGAATCATGGTATTCGACACGAATGGCGGAACCGATGAACTACTTGCTGAATTGGATAAACAATTCAAGAAATATGAATTGAATGATATTTTATTGACAAGACAAGTACCTGAAAATATCCAGAGTGTAACCCAGAAAACTCTTTTCGAAGATATATTTGGTCGTAATATAGCCAACTGCATAAAGGTTGAAGATGTCAATATCCATAGTAAACTCATAAGCCATCTAGAAGCTAGGATTTCTGACCAAATTAAAATCATTAACCTACTAGAAGCTAAAATAAAAAGAAATATTATTGATAAACAGACTGCAGAGATTGCGGAATCCAAAAGAATCGCGACCAAATATAAATTAAAGTAATCAAAATACAATAAACTAGTGCTAGAAACTAGAAAAGAATATTTTTCAAAAAAAATTCAAAATTCAAATAACAAGACAAGAACTTTATAGAAATGTTTTAACTCGCTCAAACCAAATACATCTTCAGCATCTATTGAAGAAATAAAAACTAACGGGAAAACTGTACAAGACCCTATGGCAATATCAAATACCTTTAACAAAAGTTTCGTTGAAAAACCTATCCAAATAGCAAATCAAATTCCAGATGTAACACCTAATTCTCCACCTGACTTAGTAATTCCTAATAGTCTATTCTTAGCACCTCTGAACGAGGATGAGGTCCTAGAAATATTTAAAAAAATCAAGCCAAAAATACTCAGTAGGCTGCTGTGGTATTTCTGGCAAATTTTCAAGATCTCATCAAAATATCTTATTCAAACCTGTCATGCACTTAATTAATGAATCCTTTACTCAAGGAAAATTTCCCACTATTCTCAAATCTGCACTAGTGAAGCCCTCGTATAAAGCAAAAGACAAACAGGATGTTGCAAAGTATAGGGAAATATCCTTTCTATCCGTTTTCTCGGAAGTAGACTATTCTATGCTCTATAGGCTAGAATAATTTTTAGATAAATATAAAATAATTTGCTCCAATCAACATGGCTTCAGGAAAAAACTAAGCACAATAACGGCAATAAAATCATTCTATGAAAATATCTTGTGTGAGCTAGATAATAAAAATATTCCACTCGGTGTTTTTTGCGCTTTAAGTCATGCTTTTGATTTAGTTGACTATCATATTTTATTACAAAAACTAAATGGATACGGAATAAGAGGAAGGGCTGCCAAATGGTTCGCCTCATACCTTGAAGGGAGATCGCAAGTGGTGTCCTTACCTTATATACGGCATGGAGTGGAACAATTGGCTAGGTCCGAAAAAGAGTCTGTATCGATAGGTGTACCACAGGGTTCGATCCTGGGCCCTGTGCTGTTCACTCTTTTCATTAATGATCTTCCGTTTCATTTGGGAAACTGTAAACTGTCACTATATGCGGATGATTCTTCTCTACTAATTTCTAGAAGTAGTTTTTAAGATACAGAAATAGATACTAATTATATTTTATCAATTCTTAATCAGTGGTTTTCAGCAAATAAATTGTTTTTAAATAGAAATAAAACGAACTTTATTGTTTTTCATACTAAAAAAAAGAGTTGATTATGACTTTAAAATAAGCATTAACGTTCGTCAATTGGAAAGAGTGAAGAATACGAAATTTCTAGGTCTGACCACTGAAGAGACACTTGACTGGTCTATTCATGTCAAAAACATTATCTCCAAAATCAATCCAAAAGTATACTTCTCAGAAATGTGAGAAGTCTATTAAATAACAATGCTCTTCGTACAGTTTCTTTCGGCGAGTTTCACTGCCGTTTCTTATATGAATTATCTTTCTGGGGTTGCAGTTCGGCGGTGGATAGAGCTCTTGTAGCTCAGAAAAACGGTACGGTGTATAGCCAATATAAAATAGAGAGGATCGTGTCGTCCATACTTTGGAATGTTTAGAATCCTTACTATTATTAATCGATATATCTATAACGTCGTGTGTGCAGCCAAAGTCAATGCAGATCTTTACAGTAAGACCTCTGATACTCATGACTACAATACCCGACATAAAAATGATCTGTTAATGCCTGTACATAACTTAAGTCTAAGTGGAAAAAGCCCTAATATTATAGGGGTTAATTTTCTGAGAAATTTTGGGTCCTTTGCTTTTAGTATGGAGAATATTAAATTCAAAAATTTGTTAAACAACCTCTTACTTGAAAATTCATTTTATTCATTAAAAGAATTTGATGATTTATGTAAGGTTAATTTTAATCCATAATTTATTTTTATTGCAGATGTATCTGTGAAATTATTATTGTTTTTTGTGACTTACCAATATGCTGTCTCTGATGTTTGTAAGCTGTACACATAGATTTGGTCAAAATATATTCTATTCTATTTATGGCCAGACAAAATATGACACAAAATATCATCTGGAGCAGAAAACTTCAGTAAATTAGTGGAGGATGCTAATAAGTGGGAGGCACAATTTGCAAACCAAAACCACACTGTAAATTTAGTCAACAAGAAACAAACTCTGAAGAACAAGAATCAATATGTAGAACAGAAACCAAAGATTGATACGAAGATTAGTGGTAGTAAACCAAAAAACAACGACTCCAAAGCATTTCCCAAAAGCAAATCCTACAATTGTAACAAAATAGGATACTATGCTTCAAGTTGCTCTCAACCTAAGAAGAAAAAGGAAGTGAAGAATGTGGGGTCAGATACCAGAATGGACCAAGAACAAATTGATCTGAACTACATTACTAAACAAGGGGTATAAGATAGAATAGTTATTTCAGTGTCTATTAATGGATTGAATATCCCAATGGAGGTGGACAGTGGGGCCAAAGCATCGGTCATAGACAAATTTGTGTAACAACAACACTTCAGCAATATTCCTTTACAATCCATCAGCAATTTATACCGGGGAGGAACACTAACCACCTTGGGGGAAGTCCAGGCACAGGTAAAGTAAAACATCAATGTGCTATGTGACCTTTAGTAGTAGTTGATCAGAAATTCCAAACTTTGTTTGAACTGACATGGATTCAACAATGGTAAATCCAGTACCCTTATGTCTTTTCTACAATGCCCTTACCTATCAAGAATTTCGGGGTTAGTCTTCATCTCAAAGAGGGAACTCAGCCAGACTTCGAAGGTCTAAGGACCATCGCTATTTCCCTACGAGAAACGACAAAGAAAACCTTGGACAGAATGGTGTCAGAACAGACATTGGAACCTTGCCCTCCAGGCCCATGGGGGACTCCGATTTTACCTGTACCAAAGCCTACAAGGGATATCAGAATTTGTGTTTTTTTTCGGTGACTGTAAATCCTTTCTTAACTTTTGCAGGAAGGGCCCTACCTTTCATTGATGATTTTATCCACAGTTGATGGTAATGTGTGCTTCAAACTGGATATGAACCAAGCTTATCTGCAATTGCCTCTCAGCCATGATGTACAAGAAATTTGCAAGGTAAACACAATATTTGGATCTTTCAAATGGAAGGATGCTATATGGAATCTCAGTCGCTCCAGGAACCTACCAGGAAGTAATCAGTTCCATAATGGCAGGTATTCCAAAATTTTTCATTTACATGGAGGATATTTTGGTCTGGGGCAAGACTCAAGAGGAATGTAAGGAAATTTTAGTGAAAATTTTCCAGAAGTTAGAAGAGCACCATGTAGCACTGAATCTGACAAAATCAAAGTTCTTGTGTAAATCTGTAACCTACCTAGGTTTTCTACTGAATGGACAAGGATCTCGTCCCATTCCAGACCGAATCTAAGAACTTTCTGACAAACCTTCACCCAAGGATCAAGCTGAACTTAACTCATTCATTGGCTTAATAACATTCTATCATAAGTATGTTCCAGATATGGCCACGGTGATGAACCCATAACATCAACAGAAACAAGAGAATTGGTGCTGGGGTCCAATTCAAGAAAAAGCTTACAAAGAAGTACCCAAATTCTGGAGACACAGCTGCTCATGTCTTATTCACTGGAGCTTTCACTAAGATTGACGACTGATGCCTCTCCACTAGGAGCTGGAGCAGTGTTATCTCACATCACTGAGGATGGTAAGTTGCCAATAGCATTTGCATCTAAAACCGTCACCAAAATTATCCTCAACATGTGAGAGAAGCAGCAGCCATAATTTTTGCTCTTAAGAAATTTCATAAAAATCTTGCTAATAAGGATTTTGAATTAATCACTGACAATAAGCCCTTGGCTGCCATTTTTAGCAAGAAGATAGATAGGCCATTAGCAGCAGCAAAGTTGCAACGGTGGGGACTTATTCTGTCAGGATATCCATACAACATTACAGTGAAGAGAATTGCAGAAATACCTCATGCTGATTTTTTAAGCAGGTATACTTCTCCAGATAATACACCAATAGAAATCCAGATTATACTTGGTGTCCTACACTGTAAGTGAATTATTGTCAGCTATGGATGTGGCTACAGAAACTCTGGCTGGTCCAATTTTGAGTAGATTATTGAAATATGTAAGAGAGTGCTGGTCGTCAGAATCAGGAGAGGATCTGAAATTGTTTGCCCAGAAATCTCTTCAGTTGACTGCTGAAAACGACTGTGTGTTGTTAGGTACTAGAGTGGTGATTCCTTTGAATTTAAGAGAAGAACTCTAACAATTTACTGCATGAGGCTCCCCCTGGCGTCAGTCGAATGAAGGCACTAGCCCGTTCTTATATCTGCTGGCACAAAATTGATTTGGACATTGAGCATGTAATTCCAGATTGTGGTGTGTGTTAAGCACTACAAGCTTCACCACCCCATAAAACCCTGACGCCATGGACATGGTCCACAAGAAAATAGCAGCGTCTATTCATGGACTTTGGACAATTTGGAGAAACCAATTTACTGTTAGTTCAAGACACTCCAAATGGCACGAAGTCAAAATAATGGATGATGATATGAAAGCAAGCTCAGTGATTGAAGTTATCCGAACAATGTTTACATGTTTTGGATTGCCAGAGAAAGTGGTGACAAATAATGGACCACCATTTCAGTCGAGAGAATTGTCTGAATTTTTCAAGTCTAGCCAGACAGTTCATAAGTTGTCTCCGCCCTACCACCCACAGAGCTACGGGTTGGCGGAGAGGCGAATTAGATCTCTAAAGGAAGGACATATGAAACAGAAAACTTCAACTCGTTCTCTGCAACACAAAATAGATGCATGGTGTCTCAGTTACAGGAACACTCCACATACTGCTACGGGTGGGTCTCCTGATGAATTGATGTTGGGACGCCGTCCGAGAACTAAACTAAGCATTATTCAACCTCATCACATTCTGAAGGACAAGATGAATGAGTCGCAGAACAAAAGAAGAGAGGAGGAAAAGAAGAAGATCAGTACGTATCATCCAGGTGACAAAGTTTGGGTCAGAAATGTAACAAACAAAAAACTCAAATGGCTTCCGGGAACTATTGAAGCAAATGTTTCAAGTGTGTCTTGTGAAGTTCTAATCAATGGAAGAATCAGGCAAGTATCTACCTCACATTTGAGAAGGCACTCCGTGAATGCTGTAGCCATTAAATTGGATCCACTTGCCGACTTGGAAGTGGATGTTACACATGTTCCAATTCAAATTCCTCCTAAGCAACTGGTTATTCCTGTGGTTCAAACAACACTAAGGAACCCGGTGTCACCTACTCCAGTAACCAGGACTTCGCCAAAGGTACCCGTAGATTCCCAAGAGCCCCGAACCTACAGTAAGCTCGCCTGTCAAGGTAGCAACACCAAGGAAATCCGTACCATTTCAGGAAACAACCCCAGTCCGTCCTGCTGTTACCCGATCTGGACGCCATATTAATCAGCCTACTTAATTGAAAGATTATGTCACTACATAATTTCTGGGTGTTCCAGGCTGGTAGTCTAAGGCAATTATGACTATCCTGCCATGACTGATGATTTGTATTTTTCAAGTATTGCAAGTGGCATGCAGGTTGACTCAGAACTTTTTTGGTATGTTATTCTATCCATTGTATTACTTAGTTTAAAGTTTCAACTTATATTGTGTTCTTACAAACAAATTGAAAGTTTTTTCTCATACCTCTGTATTTAGAGTGCTTTTGAGATTGTACTACTGTTTAATTTAAGGCGGGAAGAATGATGTAACTAATCTAATCTCTACAAAGCTGTCAACTGTTTTTTAACTGGGGTAGAAGAAATAAAGTAGTCAAAGATATCTGTTTCTTATTCTGATTCTTCCGAAAGGAATATCTAAAGCTATCAGTAGAATTTACAAGTAATCAAGTGAATCAGATGTCGAAGACAGAAGTAATTTCATGTCATGTACTAAATTAGCACCAAATTATTCCAAACAAATTGATTTGGATTTTCTCCATATTTCATTTAAGTGTGCTGTCTTAATATTAAGCTAGTACACTTGCCTATAAATTTCAAAAATGAAGAGTTATAGTTTTTTAAGTGAATTGAATTAGCACTAAATTATAAAATTTTAAAGCCAATATTATTCTGATTATTCCTTCCAAAGATAAATTAAAATTTCTGAGCTGTCAACCGTTGTTTAGAAATTTCGATTAGCCTAGATAACCTATTAGAAGTTTAGCAGTATCAGTAAATTGTATTATACGTGCCACACTTACTTAAATTTGCAGGTTAGAGAAATAAGGAAAATTTGAATAAATCGATTAGGGCTTTAATAGACCATATAATATTACGAGTGATAACACACAATTATATATCTTATAAGTGTTCTGTTGAACTATTTCTATGATGCTACTTATTAATTTATTTTAAATGTTATATATTTTCTTATATAATACTTTATACTTTAATAATAACAATAATAGTTTATTCAAATTCAGATATTCTTAAATAAATTAAATGTTTTTCTTTATATAGTATCTACTGTTTTTCGTTTCCGATTTTTTTGTTGGCACCTAGAGGTTCAGTACCTCTGTATGTGCTGGGTAAATAACATAATAACTATTTCCTAGTATAATCAGAATGAAAATAAATAAAAATAAAATAATTGCCTCAGTTGACATAACTTTTTTTATACTTATCCTTATTAAAAACCATTTGTTCATACATATAGTAATTTTATTCTATTTTTCAGTCTTATAACATAATATTAACCAATATTTCACAATTACTTACAATAAAGATCTTGCTCTGCTCATTAAACATCTTGATCGTACTTTTTAATTGTATTTGGTATCATAAAATTTTGGACCCATGTAGTTGTCAAATTTTAAATTCAACGTTTTATTGTTTAGTAGTACAATGGTAGAATATAAAATGCAACTATCAGATATCAATTTTTTTCAATCCGTATACGAGGTGAGTCGAAAAATATGAATTTTGCTCAAGAGTAAAGTACCATTATTTTTGAAAATGTTTTCAAGAAAAAAAGTTGATCATAATTGAAAAATACTGTCAGATATCCAATATTATCCATCGGCTATAAGAAATAATTTTTGGTATAAAGAAAATACATATGCAGATTTTGTAAATTGCACATCAGCAATTTTTTGGAAAAAATTATTGTGAACACTAACAGACGTCTTGAATTTATTTGGAATTTTTGTAACAGTCGGATGCTGAATATTTCTCTTCGGATGTCTGTTGTTAAAAATAGCTGCTGCTTCTTTATAATTATCTCCAACAATAAAAACTAGTTCAATTTTCTCCTTATAAGTTAATAGAGCCACCATTTCTTGTATTTTATAAACCGAACTAGCGAATTTACATTTGGAGTCAGTGCATCACGTAAATTATCAATGCTAATACACAAAAGTTAAAAAAAATTAATATTTTTTACAAAAAATTGGACCGACGTTATTGGTTGATGCACTGAAAAGTATAAAATAATATTACTTCTATTGGTGCTGTTACTTCTGAAGTTGTGCAGTTGCAGTTAGATTGATAACTTTTGGCACCAACTTCACAAGTACCATCACCAATAGAAGTAATATTATTATATACTTTTCAGTGCATCAACCAATAACGTCGGTCCAATTTTTTGTAAAAAATATTTATTTCACACTTTTGAGTGTAACATTAGTCCCGAAAATCGTTGAACGTTCACTATACCATATCAATGAAGTTAGCACTTATCCTATTACCTACGTATATTCCTTGCTTGTAGTTGTTATTATTGAGATCTCAGAACATCGCAGCGGAAATATGCTTGAATATTTTAGTTGTTACCATTTTAACACCGACTTAACTCGAAAACCGTAACTGTAAGGAAAAAATGTTCATTATAAATGTTGCAGCAAATAATTATATCTTTCATGTAGTATCGAAAAATTTTCAATTTTCGAAAGAAATTGTCCTCTCCACATAGCAAAAATACATATTTAACATGCGTCTATCTCGAAAACCGTAACACTTCTGAAAAAATCTTCAATTTAAACGTTTCCGGATATTGTCCTATCTTTAATTATACCAACTCACATTTTCGATTTTCGAGAAAATTCGCCCCAACCACCCCTTCGGGGGCGGTTTTCGGAGGGAAGGAGATTTCGGATTTGCGTTTTTATGAATATGGGACCATTTCTCAATCCCCTTCTTTCAAATGAATCCAAAATCATCAAAATCGGAGCTCGTTTACTATATAAAAGGCGCGCACGAACCAAAAAAAAAAAGCAGACAGTCGAATTGTATACCTCCTCCGTTCGGGGTTCGTCGGTCAATAATAAAATATGTTTTTTTTTCATAGCGGATGGATACTATTGGATATCTGAGAATAGTTTTCAATTATAATCAACTTTTTTTATTAAAACCTTTCGATATTCTCCAAAATAAAGGTAGGCACTTTACTGCTGATCAAAATTCATATTTTTCGACTCACCTCGTATACGGATTAAAAAAATTATATATGATGGTTGCATTTTAGGTTTTGGACTATGTATAACTTTTTATCAAGAATAACTTTTTTTCATAAAACCAATAATAAAAAAGTTTCTCACATGGTTCCAACTTAATTGGACACTGTGTATATGTAATAAATATTTTTTACAAAAAATTGGACCGACGTTATTAGTTGGTGCACTGAAAAGTATAAAATAATATTAATTCTGTTGGTGGTGGTACTTTTGAAGTTGTGCAGTTGCAGGTAGATTGATAACTTTTGGCACCAACTTCACAAGTACCACCACCAACAGAATTAATATTATTTTATACTTTTCAGTGCACCAACTAATAACGTCGGTCCAATTTTTTGTAAAAAATATTTATTTCACACTTTTGAGTGAAACATTAGTCCCGAAAATCGTTGAATGTTCACTATACCATATCAATGAAGATAGTACTTATCCTATTACCCACGTATATTCCTTGCTTGTAGTTGTTATTATAGAGATCTCAGAACATCGCTGCGGAAATACGCTTGAATATTTTAGTTGTTACCATTTTAACACCGATTTAACTCGAAAACCGTAACTCTAAGGAAAAAATGTTCATTATAAATGTTGCTACAAATAATTATATCTTTCATGTAGTATCGAAAAATTTTCAATTTTCGAAAGAAATTGTCCTCTCCACATAGCAAAAATACATAATTAACATGCGTCTATCTCGAAAACCGTAGCACTTTTGAAAAAATGTTCAATTTAAACGTTTCCGGATATTATCCTATCTTTAATTATACCAACTCAGATTTTCGATTTTCGAGAAAATTCGCCCCCACCACCCCTTCGGGGGCGGTTTTCGGAGGGAAGGAGATTTCGGATTTGCGTTTTTATGAATATGGGACCATTTCTCAATCCCCTTCTTTCAAATGAACCCAAAATCATCAAAATCGGAGCACGTTTACTATATAAAAGGCGCGCACGAACCAAAAAAAAAAAAAAAAAAAAAAAAAAAAAAAAAAAAAAAAAAAAAAAAAAAAAAAAGCAGACAGTCGAATTGTATACCTCCTCCGTTCGGGGTTCGTCGGTCAAAAATAGTGTGTAAGTATAAGCAATTTCTATTGTAAATGTAATTGTTATACAGGAATGCCTCCTATCTTTTCTAAAAAATGTTTTTTAAAATGGAATTTTTTATTACAGTTGAAGGTTGTAAATGACTTTTTCATGTACCCCCCAAACAATAATTTCCCATATCGCAGCAATGATTCCACCAGAGATTTGTACACCAATTTGAGCAGTTTAGTGTCCAGATATTATCTTAAAACGTAGAATTTATTAATCAAGATGCGATATTTTTTGGAAGATAAGATCCCCAAAAACATTCCCAATATAAAACTTTTGGAGGTGAGAGCTATATTCTGCAAAACTCGACAAATAATCTCAAATCTTTCGCATACGCTCAGTAAGAGCTCCACACCCATACAATTTTGAATGTTTCTTTGTATACGCATTTTGTTTCAATGGTAAATTTTCATCAAGTGATTCTATCGTTTCTCACCGCCCCCAAAATTCCTTCCATGACTTGACGTATTATATCCAATATCTGGAGACCGAGGTTTGCTCGGGTAAAACAGGGTTTAGGATGGGTCTATAAGAGTTACTAAGGATATTTAAACTTATTTAAAAAAATGCATATTTCTGGTTAAAATGTATTGCGATCGGTAAATACTGCTTTTATTGTTCACATATTCGTGAATTATAGATTTCGAAATAAATATGAATGTTTAATATGAATGATAAATATACCAAAACTCTTGAAATAGCTAGTGTGGACCTCGAGAATCACACCGATTAAATATGAAAGTATCGTCAATACATTTCTCGACTCCAAAAACCTCTTTTTTTACCAAAATCTGCTAACCCTTCCTTGAAATAGCTAATGTGTAACTTAAGGGTCGCAATATATTAGATATGTACAAATTTTCATTGAAAATTTCCGATTAAATTATTAGAAACTCATATTAACATCTTTAATTTAAAAAAATGGGTTTTGTTGAAAAAAACTTTAAGGTAATCAGAATTCGAACCGAGGAACTCTAGATTAATACCCCGAAGCTTAACCATAGGACAATTTTTTCCTATGATATTATCGGGTTCATATTGATATCCCACTAGAATCTGTAAAACTCCTAAAATGGGAATATTATTTGCTGAAAACGATTTTTCTTGTGAATGTGAATAAAACCAATCGATTCAATACACTCTAAAACCCATACATATGAATTTTCATAGAAATATAAAAAGATGTTCTTGGGGATGCAGTCATATATTCAATAAATTCTTTGATTGAAGCCGAGCATTCGAGAATGTTTATTCTCTTCTTCAGGGCAAACTACAAATCGTTACATAATCATTTCAACAACAACTTAATAGTATTATAAAAATACTTACAATCGTGAATTTAGAATAAATTAGCCAAAAACAGGAAAGATTTCATAGCCATCAATTACAAATGTCATTATTTATATTTGTCATGGTAACACAATAAGTTAGAAAGTATCTAAATTTAGTTGATAAAAATGAATATTACTGAATGATCTTTACATGTTTCTAGCTATTTGAACAATAAGCACAATTAAATTAAAATTTTTATTAAGGCAGATACAGGTTCAGTAGAAAATATGTAATTTAAGAATATGGCATAAATACATACATATATACCCCTACATAGACTAAATTACTTTTATTCTGGGCTTGAACTGACAGTTAAAGAAAAAGATATATAATATTATTTAAAATATCTATATAAGTGTAATCATATTCTCTCACAATACGACACATATAAACATGATTATTCTGAAAAGTGCACTGATACTTATATTATTTATATATATATATATATATATATATATATATATATATATATATATATATATATATATATATATATGTATATTGGTTATAAATGGATTAATGTGTATGGGATATATGTACCTATATATAGATGAAGGACTGGTCTTAACTGATTCTATAGTAATTAACTTTCAGAATCTTAGTTTTCCATGAACAATAAAAATATTTTGATCAACTTATTGGTGAGATAGATTTAGTTGATCAAAGAGAATTATTCTCTTAAAATTCATTATTTGCTTATTCGAGATTAAATGTATAATCTATCTATCAAAGATTTTCATAACATTTACTATTTTCGAATATATGCATGTTGATTAGTGAGAGATATCAGCTTGTTTCTGGAAAAGTGAATGATTTTCATAATGTTTCATTCTCATGTCGTATTGTGAGAGAATATGATTTTATATATTATATTGAATATTTATGAATATTTTAAAGAGCATTAAAGAGTATTTTAGGATTTCACACACAACATCTATTTCACCGAAAGATTTAGAGGTTGATTAGTGAGAGAAATCGGCTTTTTTGAGTGAATACGTATCAGTGCACGTTTCAGAATAATCATGTTTATAAGTGCCGTATTGTGAGAGAATATGATTTTACATAGAAATTTTAAGTAATATTATATATCTTTTTCTTTAGCTGTCAGTTCAAGCCCAGAATAAAAGTAATTTAGTCTATGTATGGGTATATATGTATGTATTTATGCAATATTGTTAAATTACATATTTTTTTAAACTGAACCTGTATCTGCCTTAATAATAATCTTAATTTAATTGTGCTTCTTGTTCAAATAGCTACAAACATATAAAGATCATTCAGTAATAGTCATTTTTATCAACTAAATCTAGATACTTCCTAACTTATTGTGTTACCCTAACTTATTGTGTTACCATGACAAATATAAATAATGACATTTGTAATTGATGGCTATGAAATCTTTCCTGTTTTTGGTTAATTTATTCTAAATTCACGATTGTAAGTATTTTTATAATACTACTAAGTTGTTGTTGAAATAATTTTGCAACGATTTGTAGTTTGCCCTGAAGAGGAGAGTACACATTCTCAAAAACTCGGCATCAATCAAAGAATTTTATTGAATATATGACTGCATCCCCAGAATATCTTTTTATTTATTATAAAACCAGTCAAGAATACAAAATCTATATATATATATATATATATATATATATATATATATATATATACAAGCATTGCTCGTTTAGTATAATTACATAGATAACCCATGGTTCCAGTAAATCTGGACTAGTATTTCCAGTCACTCACCTGCTCACTTTTAATGATAAAATTTTCACTATTTTGCATACTTACTTGAAATGAATACACTATATTCAGTCTTAGAAAAGAAGATGAAATAAAACAGAATTTGTATTTGAACTTTTAATCGTTTTTACAAACTTTTTTGTTGAATTTTTGGCATTGCCACAACATTTCCTAATTTGACCGAAAAAGTTTTTTGAACAGTCTTGGTTTAAATTTCTTGTGAACAAATATTCATATGATTTTTTCTTTGACATTTTCCATAATTTAAAAACTGAGTTTAGAGTTAACTTCCAACCTAAAATATATTTCAATTTACCAGTTATATTTCTCCCATCCGCATTCTTTACTTGAAAAGTTTCAGAGTGTATGCATCTTCAAGGAATTTCAACTGCTTCTCCGTACCCATTTTCAATAACTTGAAATCATTACACACTTTTTTTAGTTCGTGGAGAGTTTCATCGGTGTTTGGCAGCTTTGCTCTGAAAGAAATACTTTTAAGTTTGAAATCACATCCAGTTCCTGAAAAACAAAATAGAAAGAAAATTTGATTAACCAAATTAATGAAAGTTCTTTTTGCCCAACTACTTAGGTAGTTATATTACCTGCTTGAAAAATTTCCGTTTGAACCTGGACATCATGTTAAATGGATTTCTCACAGGCTCCCGCAATTTCTTTCTCAACTAGAATCATAGAAAATACATTAGTAATAATAATAAAGTTTTGAGTAGGGGAGACTGTTGTACCTTTGATCAATTATTTTTAAATAAAGTTTTCTGGGAAAGTTTTGAATTTTGAGTATTCTACTTGCATGTCAACATTTCATATTGTCTTTCCTATCTATTAGTGGGTATGAATTATTTCTCTAATTTTCAGGAATGTGTCATAATAGGATAAATAAAAAAAAGTCATTCGGTCCAAGGGACAATAGGCTGTTGTACCTGAGACCACAGTCTAGTGTACCTTGGATCATTCGAATTCATAAAATAAAAATTAATAATTTAAAATTATAACATTTTATAATTACTGAAATCAACATTAAAACTGATCTGACCAGCTTGTCTATTAGAAGTTCCAACTTTAGTAGGTCGAGGAAGTAGCACAATTACTTCTTCGCAATGGACAAATGATGTCTCTGTACTGGCACAAAATTTCTAAGAGCTGTGGTTCCCAGAATGCTTTTGTAATATAAGACATTATAGCCATCTTCAAGGACGTCCACGATTTCTACCACAAAATATCCTACACTCTTTTTTCCTATCAGTTTTACTAAAACATCGTCTCCCTTTGTTATTTCTTTCTCCTCAACTGGCTGGTTAGTTTCTTCAGCGTCGGGACCTTTTCTTAAATTTGCAAGAAATTCCTCATTATTGCTGGAAACCACTTGCAGGTCTTCTTCACTACTAGTACTTGATGTGTCTACCAGGATTTTACTTTTTATGTTCTTAATTTTTGATTGAGTAATTCGCCTTATATTTTAACATAGTTTTTGTTCTTGAATCTCGTTTTTTATAGGTGTATCGGTGAGAACTCTAGTTTTTCCTTTTCTTGCAATTTGTTTTCAAGGGGGTGCCTTTGGGAAGGGTCGCACTACTTCTGGTAAAACGATGTCAGGTTTTGCCACAGCCAATGTTGATTTGGCAATGGTTCTAATACCACTGGGACCAGCTTCTGGTTCTTCGTTCTGTGAATTATTTTGATTACACGCATTTTCATTTTCCCCATATGTTCGATCTTCAACGTATGAAGACAGAAATTCACCAAACACATCTTCATTATAAGGACATATTCCAGTAACGGCAAGGCCTTCTATGATATTAGTTATCGTAAAGGCTTTTGCAAAGGCCTTTCCGACCTATTCAGACACAACGTATATTGAAATTGTCTTCCCTGGATGGTTAACCATCCAGTCATTGCATGCTTCACCATAATAGGTTTTATATGGACCGAATACAGTGCGATCCAAAGGTTGTAATTTATGCGAAGTATGCGGAGGCATAGTCAACAAAACAATCCCATTCTCTTTGGCAAGGTTTATTGCTAACATCGTAATGTGTGTTTCGTGATTATCCATAATTATAAGTACCTAATCTTTCATATCATAAACAATTCCCAATATTAGTTACCTACCTATTATTACAAATAATTTTTTTTTTTGACGTTCTCTCAGGCAATCAATATATTAGAATATTAACGAATTCTTCTTTACATACTATTAACTGATATTTTTTAATTAAATTTATTTGAATATAAAGTGCATAGGGTGAAACGCCAGTAATTGACCGTCAGCCAGAGTTTGACCGTTATAGTAAAAAATTAAAAAAATTAAAATCCTTGGAATATTTCATCAAATATAAAAATATTTATAAATAGCCTCAAGTCTTTTTTCTACATCCTACTACACTACAAAACTTTCGCTTATAATACCATTTCCGCCTTTTCGTTGTTTAGATCGGGTCTAACAGTGGGTTGTGCGCATTGTGTTAAGAAGGGTAATTTTTTGATAAGAAGTTCTCCCATGTAAGGTAATATAATTCAGCTATTTCTGCATATTTTGCTCTAAATTTGGATAAAAATTAGTGTTTGACCGATCGGTCAAATACTAGACGAATTATGAGTTTTATAATCTCACAATTATTGGAAAAAGATTTAATAATAGGATAAAGTTTAATACCTTTTTTGAATCTTATATATTTCTCTTTAAATGCTTTAGTATTCGACCAAACTTTTAAGCTCTGTATAATAAGATACAAGAAGTTTAAAAAGCGGTCAATAACTGGTTCTCTTTTTGGTCATTTACGGGGCACAAATAGGTCAAATACTGATTTTCTGAGCATGTTCCCAATTTTATAAATATTTTGGCCTAATGTAAATACTGATGTACATTTTTGTTTCTTTTCTATTTTATAAAGCATCCCCTATAACGACAAAAGTAATTGACCGCAATTAAATGGGAATAATCGCTGTAAAATATAAATAATAAATATTTGCTCAAACACTAGCCCCTATAGTGGTCATTTATTAATAAACTAAAAATATATGTGGGAAATTTAGGAGATTTGAATCAGGATTCTGTTTTTTATTCAATTGCTAAGTCAACTAAGCCTAAATATAAATGTAGTAAACAAGATCAAAAGGCGCTCAACAATTTACTGCATATATTAAATGATCCCAGAAGAGTTCTCATCTCTGATGAAAGCGCTTTTTTAACCCAAAAAGGAGCAATTTTTTGCGAAAAATGGAGGAGAATTTTTTTTTAAAAACAAAATGAAATGAAAAAATTATAAATATTCCTAGCTATATTTTCTTGACAACGGTCAAACACTCACAGTTTTAAGGTCAAAGACTAGATAATTTCGGTCAACTAATATAATCAAAGTGGTCATAGAGTAAATGACAAATACCGTTTTCTTTTTTATTATTTAGAAATACTACTTTATGATGGTATAATTAAATGTGTTGTGAGTAACTTCTAAACGAATGTCATGTATGTTTAATTGTATTTTTGATTATTTTATTTAAATGTTAAATTATCTACAATAAAATTAATATGGCTCGGTCAAACACTGGCCTTAAAAAATCTTTAACCAGTCAATTACTGGCGTTTTACCCTAATAGGTATATTTACGTGATTATAATATTACATTAGATATATTGTTATAAACAAATGATGCTTATGATTTACTTAAATGAATATATTATTCATTTTACTAACCTCTATCAGACACTTGGGGGAGCAGTAACGATGAAACAGCATCACATTTAAACCGAGTATTTACGTAAACATCTGAGGTAAAATGTAGTTCTGACAGAACTCTGTTCAGGTGTTATCTCGATGAGCTCCGACAAATCCTAATGCAATGCTCCAGCTCTGAGATCTACCAAATATAATTAACATACCTAATTGAATTCCTTAATAAATATTAATTTCAAAGTAAGGTAAAATAACTAAAAATGAACTATTTTAACTAAGTATATACTGAATAAAAATACATACTTTTTTTGGTTTCTTTGGGCAGCAAAAACGCGATAATTCCGTCGTTTCTATTTTACTAGGACAACCATTCCATGAATAATAATACACAGCCATTTCACAATAGTCAAATATACACAGCTCTGATCTCGACCACAGTTCACAGCAGAGAACACTACCTCCAATTCACAGCGAAATGAGACAAACTAGAGACACAATATAAAAAGTGTATATACGCAAGCCACTAGACACTATCTGAATTCGGCGTATTTCTTAGATGTCGTTTTCGGTGAGAGTGATCCAACTATACTAATATAATATTCTGTAAACTTTGCGATAACCAAACAAAATTATTATTTATTATGATTATGTCATTTGTACCTACCTTATTGTTGCCATTGAGTTGGATTATACGTTTGACAAATATTATTAATGCGTTAAAAATGTTGTTTGCATGTTGTTTACATAATAAATGATTTTATAACCATGTATATTATTAGATTGTTGGTTTCACTTAGGTATTTATCCAATATTTATATCACTAAGGTATTTATAAACAGGTAAAATTTTAGCACCGGCAAAACCGTAGAGTCTTGAAAAAATCAATTGTAAAATCGGTCTATTTGATTATATAGAAATTACTTTTTACGACTTAAGAATATTTTCAAATGACTACTAATCATTGTAGAAATGTATTATATACAATATCTCGGTACTTTCAAGACACATTTTTGAATTAATCGGGAAAATCCATTTCGTGACCCTGAAAATTCTGTATGCAGAAGTTCGAGATATTGCACTCACCTCTGCAAGCTACAGTTTGCATTGATATATGATCTACCCATTTCAGATTCTGATCAATAATTATTCCTGAATATATAGTTTTTTTTACTGATGGTTTACAATTGTTCTCCTCTTCGTTTGTCTGAATTTCAACAAAATCTGGTCTATTGATTTTTGTTGGGAAAATGGCTATGTAATTAGTTTTGGATAGATTTAGCGTTAATTTGAATGAGTCCAGCCACTGTTTAACAGTGCTTAAGCCCCGCGACACTTTTTCTTTTGTTTCCTCCCATGTCTCACTAGTGAAGACAAGAACCGTGTCGTCCGCATAAGATATAATTTTACCATCTATGTTTAAATTTAGTAGTTCATTGATGTAAGAAATGAAAAGAGTAGGTCCCAGGATGGTGCCCTGTGCGACACCAATTTGAATATCCTTAAGTATGACAAATAAGATGTTGTTCAAGCAACCTAATGATAAGAGTTACCTGCATCTATCTCTAGTTACATCTTCATTCCATGCTATGGAATTCCCAGATCATATGCGATGTATAGTGTCTGTCAAGACATAACAGAATAGCTATAGGTAAGACAAACAAATTTGCTCATAATTTCTTTAAAATAAGAGTTAAAATTGTTATATTTGTGTACTAAATTAGCACTTAATTATTCCTATTCTATATACCTATTTCATTAAAGTGTGCCTACTTAATATTAAGCTAGCACACTATAATTTTCAAAAATGAAGAGTTATAATTTTTTTCCTTTAAGTTGCCAAAAATTTTATTAATAGGTATTATGTGACTTTGACATCTTTATATTTATAGATTAATTTTGTCTTATAACGTCCTTTTCATCTCCTTAGATTTTTTTCTCTGTTTAAAGCACATAAAAATGATATGAAGTTTTTTGTGTATTTTCAAGAAAATTTTCAGCTAATATTTGGTAACTAATTCAACGTATTATTTCATATCATATAAATGTTATGCAGCAAGCATATCAACTTTAAGCAAATTCTACTATTGTGTTCACTACATTCATATATCTGGCTATAATGAATAACCATTGTTCAACTTCATATATTATTATTATATAAAGGTTTCAATAATAGATTTCAAATCAGATGGCTTGTTATAATAGAGTTAACAATAGCGATACATAAATTATGTTATGATATTTGCTTGACACAAAAATATTCATTCATATGTTCAATTAAAAATCAGCATAATTGTAGACATTTATAAACTCAATATTGGGCTGTAATTGATTTTTTTTATCAGATAGTTACTTTATAGATACTGATAGAAATTTATTTCTCAAATCTAGTGACAATACAAGTTTGCTGAAAGTTGAATATGACAACAGATATAATAACCAATACTTACATTCCGATAGTACTTTTGAAATTCCCAGCATACCGATCTACCTATGATACAATGCAATTGGTAGACAATACAATATTAATAAGTAAATTGAATAATTATGATATTTAGGCATAAATTGCTGTGCTGCATAAATGAAAGAAAGCACAGCACAGCTCTTTTAGTTTTTCCTGCCATATTGTACTAGATTTCAAGCTCCTGTGTTCCAGTGCTCAAAGAATTTTTATTTCCTCTCAATTATTCCGTCTTCGGTTCAGGCTGTAGTAGAATTTGTGGGTATAGGTGGAGTTATTCGGTTTCTATAAATGCTAGAACGTTTTCTATGACAGGAGACTATTTTCTTCGTATCACTTAAGCAATGAATTATCTTGTTCACTTCTTTCTTTCAGCTGGTACTTTCTTTTTCTAGATGTGATTGCTGATTTCTCTTCTAGTTGCAGGTTTGACTATACAATGTCTCTTTTTTGTTTATATATATATATATACAGTGTGTCCAAGATGAGGATGTCTATCAATGGGATCTCGGAAACCATAAAAGATAAAGATGGTTAAATTAGAGAGAATTTGCGTTACTTGAGGGTTAATAACATGCTGTCGAGAAAACCGATAAATTGCGCTTACTTCCGAAGAAATGTCAAAAAAAATACGAGTTGCCGATTTCGTTTTTATTTTTCTCTCACGTTATTTACCGAGTTATAAAGAAACAAAATAAACTTTCCCATTGCCACTTTTTGAAATCTACAAGATAACGAGTTTTCCAGTACGACGTTTCGTTTCAGAGAAATCATCAACAACTTTATTTTTTTATATGGTCCGTAAAAAAGTACACCCTGTATTAAATAGCATATTTTATCACGAATACAACGATGTTAAAGTGGTGTTATGAAATTTATTTTTGACTGCTCCTCAAACAAAAAATCGAGTAATGATAGGTCGGGAGATCGAGGTTGGTAAGGATGTGCTCCATTGTTGGCTGCCCATTGATCATAAAACAGTATTTGCAGATGGTTGTTGACAAAATGACCATAATGTGGAGGCGCCCCAACATATATTCAGCCAGCGGTCTAAATAGTTCACTTCAAAATTTCTCAAGGTGTGAAGATAGCGCTCACCTTTAAAAACGGAGATATTTAACATCTAGATAGCTTCAAAAATAGCTAATTTATTTGTAGCTTAACGCTCACATAGAGATAGTCTGAAAATTGAAAGACCAAAATACTTTAGATAAACAAAACTAAGAGTCTACTATGAATTGCTAGATAAGAAATGAGTTGATATTGAAATCTATTCAGCTTTGTGAAAGTTGAACAAGAGAAGTTTTAACGCCGCTTACGTCACTTTTGCAATATGTCAGTTTTTATCCCCTTAAGATCGGACCAGTAATAGCAAAGAGAGTCTTTATTGCCCATATGTCTCGAACTACTATTTTCCATTACATACGGCGACTCTGTCATTTTTGCCATTTGTCAGGTTTTGCCCCGTTTCGGTAGGATCAGTTTAACCAAATAATGATCTCTAAAACAGAAAAAATATTAAATTGCTTATCTACTTCAAAAGTTTCCAAGAAGTTTCCAATTCACAAATAACGATTATACAAACTCAACTGATAATTTAAAAAAACTGCATTCAATCGTCAACTATCACAACACATCACATGTACCTACATAACAACGCGATAATACAACAGACGAATGAAGACAAAATGCGTTTCATAATCTATTTATTATTTACGTATAACCGGAAGTCCTAACCACATCTCGATATTTTTTTCTAAAAGGCCTCCTAATACTGCTAATTTGTTTGTATTTTCCAAAAGAAACAACTCGCAGTTTGAGAGCATAAAAACACATAGCACGATCAGTGACTAAGAGTAGACATTCTGGGTATCAGCGAGATGCTTTGGCCAAAGACTGGAGTAGTGTATGGAGTGGGTTTCTTGGTGGGGTCTAATATAAACAGATCTTTCAAGAATTTCTTAGCCATATCTGACAGAGTGTGCATGTTACATCTCAATACAACGCCCATAACAAGTAATCTTATAAAGGTTTATGCTCCCGCGTGTGATGGTTCTGACGATGAAGTAGAAGCTTTTTATGACAACATCAATAAAGCACTGGAATTAACCAAACCCTCGAGAGTTAATATAGTTATCGATCTTAATGCAAAAGTAGGCAAAGGCCGAAGAGAGGAAACCGTAGGAGATTATGGCTTAGGTAAAACGAATAATCGGAGAGATCGTTCTGCCACAAAAACAACTTAGTTATAGTGAACACACGTTTTAAACAACCGGCAAGGAGTCTATATTCATGGTTTTCTAATTTAGATAGAAATGTATGCAACCAAATAGACTTCATCATTATCAACAAAATTTTCAGGAACATAATACAAGATGCTAAAACCTACCCAGGCGCAGACGTTTTCGCAGACCACTCATTACTGGCCGCTACATTGAAATTGAACTTGAAAAAGATAAGAAAACCTCACGTCTTACAAGGTATAGACACAAGAAAGCTTTTAGATTCAGCAGTCGGAACAGAAGTGCAAGAAGAATTAAACTCAAGATTGGGTAGCATTCACGAAACGTTAAACGAAGACGATATCGAAAACACGTGGGGACAGATTAAAACTTCCGTCGTAGAGGTTGAAAGCTGAAAAGTAACAGAACTAAACACAAAGCTTGGATCACCGATGACATCCTGAAACTAATGGACTGTCGTAGATCATATAAAAATAAAGACCCTACCAGTTATAGAGAGACGCAAAAAGAAATTAGACGAGCGAAAGAAAATTGGTTAACAGGGCAGTGCAATGAAATAGAGCACCTGGAAGCCAAGCACGAGTCTTTTAATATGAAAAAGAAAATAGATAACTGGTCAATATAAAAAGAGCAACAACAACAGTCTCATGAATGAGCAACAGCAAATACTTTGTACCACAGAAGAACAACTACCGGAATGGAAAAAATATATTGAAGATCTCTTTGGAGACAATAGGAGTTTTTCACAGAATATTATTGTAGACGACGGGATGGATATCACCAAGGCAGAACTCATACACGCTATATCAAGTGTAAAAAATGGAAAAGCACCAGGACCAGATAGAATACAGATGAAGGTTTTAAAAACATTGGAAGAAGATAGCGCTCTCATACTTCTATTAAGTTTGCTCAACTGCATATACAAGACCAAAGTTATCCCTAAAGACTGGCTCACGTCAGCCTTCGTTGCTCTGCCAAAGAAAGCTAACTGCAGGTACTGCAAGGATTACAGAACGATCAGCTGGTAAGTCTCAGTTTCGTTTTAAAAGTGTTTTTGGCACAAGAGAGGTCGAGATGTAAACGTTAATGTATATGCCTGCTTCGTAGATTATGAAAAGGCATTCGACACTGTTCAACATGATAAGTTAATAGCTATTTTGAATGATATAGGCCTGGATAGTAGTGACATTCGGATAATAGCCAACTTAGAGTGGAATCAGACAGCTCACATAAGAGTTAACAGCCAGAAGAGCCTATTAGGAGAGGAGTTCGAGAAGGATGTGTGCTCTCACCCCTTTTGTTTAACTTATATGTTGAAAAAAATCTTCCGAGAAGCTGTCGAAGACAGAACAGAGGGCGTAATTGCTAAATGAATTGCCATCAACAATTTAAGATACGCTGACGACACGATCCTACTAGCAACAGATAAAGAGGTTTTACATGTACTTTTATCAGTGGTAACAGACCATAGCCAACAAATGGGTCTACGCTTAAATATAAAGAAAACCAAATGGATAGTCATTAGCAAAAACAAAAATATAGCTTAACAGATATCAGCGTAAATGGAAAAATAGCCTCGAGAGTACAAACATACAAGTATCTGGACTGCTGGGTGAATGCAGAATGTTGAAGATATCATGGGTAGACAAAGTGACGAATGAAGCGGTTCTGCAGCAGATGAACAAAGAAAGAGAGGTACTTAATATCATAAAAAAATGAGAAATAACAAATATGAATTGCTCCATATAATTATACAAGGAAAAATAGAGGGAAAGCGTGGTCCTGGTCGCCGAAAAACATCTTGGCTCAAAAATCTTCGCGCATGCGTACTAAATTCGCAATCCCCATAGTGAGCTTCAGACAAAAATTCAAGGATCAAATTATATAGAATTATGTGGGTTTATCAGAAGTTGTGGTTAGATGATGCTTGGTCCAAACTTCTTGTTCTAGAGTTTCATATTAAAAAGGAATAAGAAAGATAGTACATTTTTGACGGTAATTTTAAATTTGATATTGTTGTGTGTCATATCAAATTGCATAAAATTGCATTGTTCCTTTTGGAGAATATGAACAAATTACATGTATTTAGGGGGCGTTTTGGAAATATCTATCGACATGTGGTTGAGACATCTGGCTAAAGGTGTTGGTATTTTTGCACACGACATCACACCCATCTTATTTCTAAGAGGCGCTTCTGACTGGAAAATGGTTCACTTTGCCTGAAAGTCATAAAATTGCATTGTTTCCTATGGAAAATACAACCAAATTGGCTGTATATGGAGGCCTTCTAGAAGAATTTATCGAATATGGTTAAGACTTCCGGTTATAGGTGAATAAATAGATTATGAAATGCATTTTGTCTTCATTCGTCTGTTATATTATCGCGTTGTTATGTAGGTTCTTGTGATGTGTTGTAATGATTGATGCTTGAATGCAGTTTTTTGTAATAATCAGGTTGTAACGGTTCAATTAACACCTACCTGCATTAAACTGATTTGTCAGTGGTTTCGATATGCCTTGTTATGATATGATTAGTTAAAGTTTAAATAATACTAACCTTAGTATACTTCTTTTTGATTTCGATCTACAGTACAACAATTCTGTGTTTCTCCGTTTATGTGTTTGTTGAATGCTAACGTGGACCTAATTATCCCATTTTGTTTACGGAGTTCTATGTTGGGCTGCATGCCAGACTATATAAATTTTGTGATGTCTGAGAGGACAGCGGGTTTTTGTCGCCGGTAGTCAGTAAAAAAAGTAAATAAAGATTTGTCACAGTTACTGTTTGGCTCTTTTCATTCTTATTTGGGAATAACATATATTCAAAGTTACATCTGAAACCTAACCAAACTGTTAGGTTATGTTTATGATTTTATATTATGAAATACCTGCTGTATAACTACTGTGGTCTCGGATTGTATCCACATTCAAAATTATATAAAATTATTTTGATATATTGAAGTATCATGCACTTTAAATTTATTATTTATTAATTATGTAAACCTTAGCAGCGCTGTTGGGGTACAAACCTTTCTCTTGTAAAGCCCAAGTGTTCAAGGGATTGACACGTTTTCTACATATTATTATTGGCCTAAATATTATTACCTTCGACTGTAATAAGGAGCTTCACTCCGTTTTATTTTTTCTTTCCTACTTAAAATTGTGTAATAAGGAGCTTCCCTCCATCTTATCTTTTCTTTCCTACTTAAAATTATGTAATAAGGAGCTTCAATCCACCTTTTAAAAAACTGAGTATTATAATGAAATGCGGTTGATGTTATGGTTTTTTATTTGATTAGTCATTGTCCCTATCCTCACTATCTTTGGGTAATTGGCGCCCTTCCCGGATTTGCATAAGCACTAAGTATATAACATCTTTGGCATAATTACATACCTTAAGTGAACCCATCCCAACATATTAATTAAAATAAGGGTCATAAGGTGTGTATGTATACCTAATCATTATTTGTAAATTATTTCTTGAAGTAAATAAACAATTTAATCTTTTTTCTGTTTTGGAAATCGTCATTTGGTGCAAAAACTAACATATGGCAAAAGTAACATAGGCCCATATGTAAAGCTATGTTCTAGTTAAACACGATATATAAGGTGCGTGCGTTGCATTTCGTGCAATTGCGGGGAACGTATGCGATCAAACTGCTAAATATAAATGATTTTGTCTCGGATTTTGTCCAAACTGAACTCACCGAATGCGTTCGATCAGTGCGATGCGGCACGCTGTGTTTTAAAAAACAATCGTTGTTCTTGCATGATTGGAAGTACTCACTGCTGATATTGAAAAATTAAATATTTTGTGGAATAAACGAGATTCGCGCTATGAGGTCAGACCTGTGGATAAAGCGTAGTATTACAAAGTACACTGTTTATTATTCAATTTCAACATAAATAATATTTGGTAAAACTAAACTTGATGGCCATTACGCCAAAAATTGCAATATCTTTTTTGGGGGCGTATATTACAAAAATCATATTAGTGATTTTAATATTCCATCTAATGAAATAGGTACCTAGGTAACTAGTTGGACAATGACAACATAAACTCCGGATTGCTTTAATTATGTAATTAAAAGTAGCTGGAAGGATTCTTGTGTATTGCCGAGAGGCATTTCTATCTGCTTGCAATGGTGGATATAGATGATGAAATTCCTCGAAATTTAGTCTTAATAAATTTTATTATTCTTTTTTCTCTTTCTTTGTACTTTCTTTAAAATTTTTACTTTCCATATATACCAAAAAGTTTTATCGTATTTACTTTGACCTCAATTTGCAATTGCCGCATATGTTTTGCAATGCGTGTGATTTCAGCACACATCGTATTTACCTAGGACAGACATAGCGCACCTAATGAAAAATAGTAGTTCAAGCCATATGGACCAATGACTATATTTGCTATTACTGGTCCGATCGAAACGGGACCAAACTAACATTTGGCAAAACTGCCGCAGACGCTGTATTTAATGAAAAATCATGAATTGTGAATCAGACCATAATTGCACTAAATATTATAACTTCAAATGTTTCCGTTTCACTCAAATATAAACAAAATAAAAACTTTCAAAAAAAATTTAAAAATGCTATATTTGTGTTATACGTGAAGCGTAGATGCTAAATATGCAATAGAAGGTTCATTTCTGATCGGCCACTTCCGGTGAAAATAGCAAAGCAAGCTAATTTCGTTCATATGAGAGGAAAAGTTTATTAATAACGATATGTAGAGTATTCAACAAAAAAATACCATGTAGCATCCGTCAATCGTTCAACTTTCACTTACTTGAATGGGTCTCAATATCAACCCAATTTTTATCTAACAATTCGTAGTAGACTCTTAGTATTGTTTGTTTTCAACTAGTAGTGATCATAGAATAGTAAGAGCAAAAATAGAATTCAATAAAAAGGGAGGAAGATGTAAGTTGATATCAAAAAATAAATCTCGGATGGAATCCGATAGACAAAAACAAAATATGTATAGCATTGAAAGAGATACGCAAAAGTTATGAACCAAAGAGAAGAAAAAAAAGAAAAAAATGTCCAGAAGCACAAAACAATTACTAACGAGAAGAAGAGAAGAGAAAGTCCATATTCACTACCAACAACGAGGAACTAAGACAACTTAATAAAGAATCAAAGGCTATGAGAAAGGAGATAAGAAAATTTAATACGCAGAAGATAAATACAGTCATTGAAAACAAGAGTCCTAAAGTTTTGTGTAAAAACCTAAATGTGGGAAAACACAACATCTGCTTATAAGAAGGCAGGGCAAGTGACTATCAGTTAGGATGGAATTTAAAAAATTGTTGAATATCTCTGTGACGAGCTTTATAAAAAAATTAGAAGAGGAAGATGTGCCTATCCCAAAACTACGGAACCAGGTATCAGAAGATGTACCAGACATAACGTATGGCGAAGTAAGGTATTTGAGATGAACAAGAACACGTCACCAGGAGAAGATGGAATTGTTATAGAGGCAGTAAAGTAAGGCGGCCACATAGTTATTAAAGCCTTATGTAAATTATTTAATGAATGCCTTCTGCAAGACTTAACACCCCCAAAATGGAACATAATAGTAATAATGCACAAGAAGGGAATTATTGAGAATCTAGCTAACTATAGACCTATAAGCCTCCTATTCCACCTGTATAAACCTTTTATAAAGATTATTGCGAAACTCCTAACTCCGAAAATAGACTTTTACCGGCTGAAAGAACAGGCAAGTTTTCGAGCAGGGTACGGTACAAATGATCATTTACATACAATTAAGATGATTATAGAAAATTTAACAAAATATAATAAACTTTTCGTCTTTGTTTTCATAAATTACGAAAAGGCTTTCGACTCGATTAGCCAACAACACAAGATGAGATCATTTACGAAGTGCAGAATTACAGGTACCTTGCACTGATTAAGGGTATATACGAGAATGCAACGGTGTATGTAAGATTTTATAAAACACAAAAACATTCTGAATAGAGCACGTTGCTCGATTATGCTTGTAAGAAAATTGACTGGGAGGAAAAAGGCTTAAATATAAACAGTGAAATAATAGAAAACTTAAGATTTTCAGGTGATATGTTCCTTATAATAGACTATAGATCAAGTCTGCAAGATGTTGGAAAAATTATACAAAGCTTAAAAAAAAGTTGGACTAAAAATTAACTCTGCAAAAACACAAGTCATGACAAACCTATTTGCGAGTGAAAACATAACTATTGGAGGCAAATCTATCAAACAGGTCACCGCTTAAAAATATTTGGGTCATGTGATTCGCATAGGCCATTACAACCAGACGTGCAAACTTCCCAGGAAAATAGGATTAGGTTGGGCAGCCTTTGGAAAGTTGAAGCATATTTGCAACTCAGATATCTCCAATAGCCAAAAAAAGAAAATTTTACAATTAGTGTGTACCATCATTATGAGAAATATAGCTGAAACGCTTACGAAAAATCAGCCAATAAATGGTGTGTCTCTCAACGGGCGATGGAGAGGGCTATTCTGGGTGTTTCCTTCAGAGATCGATTACCGAATGATTTGATCCAACAAAGAAATACCGAAGGAAGATGGTCGAAAAAACCACTGGAATGGCGTCCCAGTCAAGAAGCATATCGTAGCAGAGGACGCCCCTCTAGGAGATGGTACGACGATATCAAGAGAATCATGGCAATTGGATACAAATGACTCAGGATAGAGATGAGTGGCATACTACACGAGAGGCTGATGATCAGCAGCGGACTTCAATTACTGAGTGAAGAATGCCATTTTAAGGTTAGTACCGTCGTATCTCCCTTATAGCCTAACATGGGTAGTCAGAAATGGGTATAAAGTGTTGTAGGTTAAGGAATCATTTTGTATATTGCGCCTTCATCTTGGGAAATTTAAGATTAAACTGCAATTAGGAATCTATATAGGTATAAATAATATGTAATCTGTAGTTGAATTCATCTTCTCATAAGGTATGTATACTTTAGGTTACTATGCCGATAGGTACTTCTTTTTGTGCGTGGAATTGACCTTTTACAAGATTTAATGTCTGAACCATTATCAAGTAATTGAAATTGAATATACTTTGCCTCATTAATTGGAAGTGTGCTCAAATGACTGTCATCGCTTGACAGATTGTGGAATATGATTGGCACTAGGAACAATTTTCGAGAATTGAGATTGCAGGATTGATGTATGAATCCTCTGATTTTTCCAGTAAAATGATCATGACCACAGTATTATATCTTTTAAATCTACACATACTGAGATTTTTCACACACCTCTCCAATTTCAGGTTAACCAGATAATAGTTTGTTTGATGTCAGGCCTCTAAACCATGGAGAAGGGGGAGAATGGGTCATCTGAAGCCCAGATATCGGCAAGAGTACTACCAACAACATGAAGTTTGTAATTTGTACATGAATAGGTCTATTATGTTATAGCTCATTAGTGGTGATTGTATTTTTGACCGACGAACCCTGAACGGAGGAGGTATACAATTCGACTGTCTGCTTTATTATTTTTTTTTTGGTTCGTGCGTGCCTTTTATATAGTAAACGAGCTCCAATTTTGATGATTTTGGATTCATTTGAAAGAAGGAGATTGATAAATGGTCCCATATTCATAAAAACGCAAATCCGATATCTTCTTCCCTCTGAAAATCGCCCCCGAAGGGGTGGTGGGGGCGAATTTTCTCGAAAATCGAAAATCTGAGTTGGTATAATTAAAGATAGGAAAATATTCGAAAACGGTTAAATTGAACATTTTTTCAAAAGTGTTACGGTTTTCGAGATAGAGGCATTTTAAATTCTCAAATATATGTATTTTTGCTATGTGGAGAGGACAATTTCTTTCGAAAATTGAAAATTTTTCGATAGTACATGAAAGATATAATTATTTGTAGCAACATTTATAATGAACATTTTTTCCTTAGAGTTAAGGTTTTCGAGTTAAATCGGTGTTGAAATGGTAACAACTAAAATATTCAAGCGTATTTCTTACGTTTTTCTACCGTTTTCACGTATCTCCTAGTGAATTTCGTGTATTTTCGCGCTTTTTCCTGACATTGTCTTCTGTTTCCCTGTCGTTTCGGTGTCTCACCCGGCTATTTTCAGCGCTTTTTGTTTGTAGTTTCGTTTAATTTCTCTCCTATTCTCCGCATTTTCTTAGTTTTTCTCTGAAGATTATTTCTCCCCTCGCTCTCACATTTCCTTCACATTTGACTTATTGCGGGAGCAGTTCCCTGGCGCTTTCCGTAAATGCCCCGCTGTGACGTTATCCATTCATTTATATTGCTTTTATCTATGTTGACTCTGTCATGGTTCAAGAGCAACTGACTCACGCTATAATTTGAATTTCCCGCCGAGGAGGCGTGGCCTGTTTTGGCTGACCTGTCAGAGAGGAGGATGTAGTCACGTGAATTATGAAAAAGGGAAATGGTGGGGTTGGTCACTTATGGTGCAGGCACTTAACACAGCTGACGCATGCGCAGATATTAAAAAAGAGCCAATTTCGCTATTTTTGGACCTTGGAATTTACATGTAAAATGCCGATGGCCTGTAGCCAGCCGAAGGGTAAATTTCTCAAAATTCATTGAATTCAAATTTGAAGATCCATAGATTTTTTCTTTATTAATAGTTTGTTTTTCTTCATTAACATTTATCTTTTTTCTGTGCATTTTATTAAATATTGCTTCGAATAAAAGTTGTAGGTACAGATTATATCTATAATCCAAAATTATTTTTGATGATATTTACATTACGGTCCTTTTTTGAGATTTGTTTTAAATGCTTGGAAGGTCGTCATTTTGAAATAACTCACCCGATAATGCCCAATAACGAACTCGACCGAGATATTTAGGATATTGATTTTTGTTACAAATTTGAACTTGATACTTACAAAACTGCGCCCTTTATCGTGTTAACAAATTTCGTAATATCCCATATCTACACTATCTATAATATCACTGATTAAACACGATCCTGCTCAAACCCCTCGATGAAAAAAAGCAGAATTTTGGGAGACAGGTTCACTAGGGTGTAGAGATTCGAAAAGAAGGGATTTTCCAAAAGTCAAATCCCAGGGGGATGAAACCGCCCCTTAAATTAAATAATATATTTTATTTTAAAAGCAACAATTAGTTTTTAGGAAAAAGGCTTCATCACATATATTAGGTAAATTTCTTATAGAAATGTACCTATTGCGATCGTTCACACTTTTGAATTTCGAAAAAAAAATCAACGGCATGTTGTTATATGTCTATAAGTTAGTCCAAAAAAACATTTGGTTCAAAAGTTTATATATATATATATATATATATATATATATATATCAAATTACAATTGAATATTTCTCAATCTTTTTCTGAGAATGGTGTAGAATATTGGGTACTGTAAAAGATATTAACTGATGAACATTGGTTAGGAACATAAAAGCCTAATGACTGAAATTTTGGAATTAAGACTGGACCATTTTTAACTGTGACAGGGATTTGAAGTCTTCGAATTTCTAAGGGATTTAAATCATATAGAGAACGATAAAATTGATTTCGAAAATAAAGTGGAATTTTAACATGATTATTTTCTAATGTTCTATTATTCAAATTTACATCATAAAGTCCTATAAGTCCATCAAAATAATTATGAAAATCGAATAAAACGAATTCAATCAAATTGTTAGAATTAAATTGTGGAAAAGATGGGATTTGGGCTTTATATAACGCTTTAGTTTTTCCAGCACAAGTTTGAATAGATGTAGGGTTAAGAAGGATTCTTTCTGGAAAAGTTCTTTCAATAATTGATGATCTAAAAAATGAATCCTGTATCAATTAAGAATTTATAAGTTTTGTTTCCTATTTCTAAATTTATATACGGAAGTGCATTTATTGCGTTTAGGTCGGGTAATCTGTTTGTTGGGTGTGCAGAAAATCCTGAGTTGTAATTTCTTCTTGATCAGAATTTCGTTCATTATAATCAATTTCTTCTGAGAATTCTTGGTAATTATTTTCATGTTCATAATCTTGTTCCTCTAGATTTTTAATATTGTCATTTACTTCTGTATTATGTAAATATCTTCTATATTCTGGTTTCTGTCCTGTTTGTTGAGTGTTCTGCGTATTATGTGATACTCCTGACATTGGTGTTGGTTTTGGTAAGTTATTAATTGGTCTTGGTTTCCAAACATTTTGCATAGCTGATGGTGATGTTCTTGGAAAACTTTGATAATTTTGTCATTGTTGTTGATTATTATATTGTGTTGACTGTTGATTATTATATTGTGGTGACGTAAAATTAATTTGTCTATGGTCAACGGTGTTCGCATTATAATTAGGGTTTGGATTAAAGTTTTGATTATAATTGCTTGATTGTTGAACTACGGGTTGGTAACTCTTCGTTCTTGCAAAAATGGTTTTGAAAATTTTGTCGGATTATGATTCCTATGATCAATCTGTCTCAATTTTGTAAAATACTGAAATTCTTCTTCTTCTACAACATGACTCATTGCATCTTCTAATGATAATGGGTTTTGTAGTCTAATTATCGTTTGTATGTTTGATGGTAAGTTTGTTATAAACATGGTTTTAGTAATATTATTATAATTTTTAATTTGTAAATCTTAATTTTAATAGTGATTCTATTCCATCCCAAGTAATTAAAGCTGTTCTACTAGCTACTAAGGTTTGTGCGCGTCCTCGTAATTTATTTTCTACTGCTTGAAGAATTAAATTATGAGTGATATGATGAGGATCATCTGGGAAATTTAAAAATGTGCTTCAATATATGAATGTAATACTAGATTGTTTCCATCGAAAAGTGGTACTTTATCGAGATATAATTTTAATAATTGAGTATCGAGAGGTCTGGTGTCTGGCATTGTATGAATTTCTGGTTGAATGAATGTGATTTCTGATTGACTTTCTACTTCTTCTATGATTTGATCTAAGTTTATATTTGCGTCTTGGACTCTATGTCCATTGATTCTATCGTTAAGGACATGTACTTATGGATATGTTGTTTATTTGTTTGCTTGTGAATTTTTGTTCTGGTTTCTTATTCTAGTGAACTATCAGTTCAGTTTGTTTCTTATTGCTATTGAACTATCAGTTCGGTTTGTTTCATAACTCTAATTTGCCAATCGGGCGGGTGAGACCCAAAAGAAAAACGGAAATGGTTAACAGGAGAGCACTTACTGTCTTCTTGTCTTGGTTTGGACTGTCGGCAGGAACCCTCTTTGCTGAACGGGCACTGGTGGTCACTGTGATCAATTTCCTCCAAGCCGGATATGACTGCGCCAGTTATATGGGAACGTGTAGTAAGGCACAACTGTTCACTTCGACGTATTTATTCTAGATCTGACCTATTTTACAATTGTCATGGTTTATACTTTTAAAAATGCTGATTCTTAAAAACCATGATCTGGTCTAGTTTTAATATAACTACAATGTTATAATATAAAGAACAATATGAGATAAAATATTCATGTAGGTCTGCTACCGGGACACTAGATAACTTATATTGTTCAATTTAAGGGACGGTTTCATCCCCCTGAGATTTAAGTTTTAAAAAATTGCCACTTATTGAAACTCTACACCCTGCAGCAAACATTAATGCCAATTTTAAGCTTTTTTACTACTAGCGATTTGACCAGAATCGCGAATAATCATTAATGACCCAATCTTTCAAACACCCTGTATAATTTTTTCGAATTAATCTCAAAATATGTAAGAGATAAAATAAAATACATGTGTTCAAGAATTTTTCCTCAAAACTAATAGTTTTTGGAATAAAATATATTCTTTAATTTAAGGGGCGATTTCATCCCCCTGCGATTCTATTTTTGAGAAATCCACTCTTATCGAATCTCTACACCCTACAGTCAACCTAAATGCCAATTTTGAGCTTTTTACTTCGAGCGGTTTGACCAGGATCGTGATTAATTATTACTAATCCGATATTTTAAGCACCCTTTATAATTTTTCCATTAATTTTACAATATTTAATAAATAAAATAAAATACATGTGTTCAAGCTTTTTTCCTAAAAACTAATAGTTTTTTAAATAAAATATGTTCTTTAATTTAAGGGGCAGTTTCATCCCCCTGGGATTATAGCTATGAGAAATCCTCTCTTATCAAACCTCTACAACCTACAGTCAATCTATACGCTAATTTTAAACTTTTTACTTTAAGCGGTTTGACCAGGATCGTGATTAATAATTGACCCAATTTTCTAAAAACCATTTATATTTTTTTCATTATCTTGAAATATGTAAGAAAAAAATCCCGATGGCCTGTAGTCAGCGGAAAGGTAAATTTCTCAAAATTCATTGAATTGAAATTTGAACAACCTTTCCATTGATATACGTACATCTCATTACATATAAGTTGCCGTGTGTATCATAGCCTTACGGTTAGAGGTTTTTGTTTTCGCTGTTGAATATAAAGCAGACAGGGTTCGCGTTCCACTTCAAGGCTGATTTTTTTCCGCCTATTTCTTATCAATAAATATCCTATATATTTTTTCAATCAGGGTCTATATTAAGATCTCCAGAAAATGTACAATTACATCAAATTTATATTGAGTGTTCATATTTTATCAATATTTCTTATTTTTTCATTATTAATTTCTATTTTTTTTCTGTGCATTTTATGGAAAATTGCTTCTAACAAAAGTTATAGGTACTGATTATATCTATAACCTAAAATTATTTTTGATGATATTTACATTACGGCTCTTGATAATTTTTTAAAATATTTGAACGGTAGCCATTTTGAAACTACTTACCCGATATTGCCCAATAACGAACTCGGCCGAGATATTTAGGAGTTTGATTGTTGTAGCAAATTTGAAAATGATACCTCCAAAACTGCGACCTCTATCGTGTTAACAAATTTCCTAATATCCCATATATATATATATATATAGATATATATATATATATATATATATATATATATATATATATATATATATATATATATATCATCATCATTATCATAATTTTCAGCCTTATTCGTACGATTTTTCACGTAGTGACCTCCCTTACATATTTATGTATTGTTCTCTCATTTGAGCCCATTGTTGTCTATCGTTGGCTATTCGGGCCCATGTTGTTCCTGCAAATTTCTTGATGTCATGGTCCCATCTTATGTTTGGTCTTCGTCTTGGTCTCTTTTTATTTTTTATAGTGTAATTTTTGTGGTCCATCTATTGTCTGTTCTTCTAGCTAAGTGCCCTGCCCATTGCCATTTGAGTGCCTTGATTCTGTGGATTATATCTGTAACCTGGGTCTTCTGTCGTATCCACTCGATTCTTTTGCGGTCTCTCTTTGTTATTCCTAACATAGTTCTTTCCATAGATCGTTGTGTTACCTGGAGTTTTCTTACGGTATCTGATTTCATAGTCCAGGTTTCGCATCCATATGTCAAGACTGGTAGTACGCATTGGTCAAACGCTCTTTTCTTGAGGTAGAGGGGCATTCTTGATTTGAATATTATTGTGTTTCTTCCGAACGTTCTCCTTGCTAGTTTAATTCTTCTGTTAATCTCTGGTAGTAGAGATCCGGAGTTGTTATTAGTTGGCCCAAGTATATGTATTCTTCTACTATTTCCAGAGTCGTGTTGTTTATTTGTATTTCTTGTTCGTCTACCAGTTCATTCTTAGGCCTACCTCATTGCTTGCACTGTTCAGTGTGCATTAATTTGCTGTTGAAGTTCTTCAGGGTTATTAGCGATCAGTATTATGTCGTCCGCGAACCTTAGGTGGTTAAGGTATTCTCCGTCGATATGTAGACCTGTTTTGTTCCAGTCTAACTTACGGAAGATTTCTTCTAGAGTTGCTGTGAAGAGTTTGGGAGATATGGCGTCTCCTTGTCGTACTCCTCTGCCAGTTGTAAATTCTTTAGACTCTTTGTTTATCATTACTCTAGTTTTGGCTTCTTTATATATGTTAGCTAGAGTTTCTATGTATGGTTCATCGACACCTTGATTTGTAAGAGCTTCTATGATGGCTTTGGGATATATAGAGTCGAATGCCTTTTCGAAGTCTATGAAGGCTAGTGCTAATGGTAGCTCATATTCCTTTGTTCGACTGATAATTTCTCTTAATGTATGAATGTGGTCTATTGTACTGAAGCCACTTCTAAATCCAGCTTGTTCTCTTGGTTGTGCAGCGTCTAATGTCCACTCTATCCTATTGTTAAGGATTTTTGTGAAGATTTTATATGCTTTGGGCAGTAGGCTAATAGGTCGGTAGTTCCTTATATCCTCTTTACTGCCTTTCTTGTGGATTAGGATGATATTTGCGCTATTCCAGTTTTGTGGTATCTTTCTTGTTTTTAGGCATTTAGTGTATATGTGGGTTAGGATTTGCCATTTGCTTCTGCCTGCATATTTCAGTAGTTCGGCCGTTACGCCATCGTTGCCTGCTGCTTTACCCTTTTTCATACTTTTTAGCGCTTTATCCACTTCTTCTATGAGAACATCTGGTATGCCATCTTGTGAGTGAGGAGTCGATATTTGTTCTGTTATTTCTGGGGCTTTGTATAAGTCACTGTAGAATTCGGTGACTAGTTTTATTATGTCTTCTTTGTTGGTTATTCTTATGTTGTTTTTTATGAGAGCGACTACCTGTTTTTTGCCAATGATCATCAACTTCTTAGCTTTCTTGTAGCTTTTCCTGTTCTCGATCGCCGCTTCAATCAATCGTTCATTGTAATTTCTGATATCTTCGGCAATCTTCTTCCGTATATTCTTACAGAGTTCTGTGTAATCTATTCTCTATATATTGTTATTGGTCTTCATGTCCCTGCGTTTCTTAAGTAGTGCTTTGGTAACATCAGTCAACTTCTTGCGTTGGTTAGGTTGTCTGGTTCCTCCTACTAATTTGGCGCAGCTCAGAATAGTTTCCATGATCTCTGTGCTGTCTTCTTGTTCTTGCAGCCTTTCCTTGAGCATCATCTATTATTGATCAGAATTTTCCTTCAACTTGTCAATATCTAATTCTGTCGTCGTTGATTTCTTCACAAGTTTTACTCTTTCGAGACTTGTGTTGAGGACGATTCTTGCTCTGATCATTCTGTGGTCACTACCTGTACGGAATTTGTTGAGAACACCTGTGTCTTTAATAGTGTTGATGCTATTGCTTATAATGAAATCTATTTCATTTCTGGTGGTTCCGTTGGGGATTGCAATGTCCATTTTCTATTGGGATTTTTCTTGAAAAATGTATTTGCAATGGACATGTTGTACTGATGTGCATATTGTAATGGACCTTGTACCTCCGGGTGGATAGTGGGATTTTTTCATTGATGGAAAAAACCCTGCCTTGAGTGGGATTCGAACCCAGGACCTCAGGATTTGAAATCCTTGAAGTCGGCGTTCTAACCCACTGAGCCACCGTTGGATATATATATATATATATATATATATATATATATATATATATATATATATATATTGATTTTGTATTCTTGATTGGTTTTATAATAAATAAAAAGATGTGCTTTTATCATTATTATATATTATTTAATACTCGTTCATTTATGAAATATAGAAATCTTCAATTACATATTCCTTACGTTAAACGTAATTAGGCTCTCGATACCTAGGTGGCGCGAAGTGTGTCCCACTGGTAGATTAGGTCTGGTAAATTCCGACTATCTTCCAGTTGCTTTTGTTTAGTTGGATACAGCTTCCACTTATGTGGCGCTGATGAAAGCTAACAAGCTTGAAATCACGTGATCCGCTTCTAGTGGTGGTTGTATAGGCTCAAAAAATGATTACTGGCCATTAATTTGTGTATTCTGTTTATTGAATCTACGTTTCGAGGACCTGTTCCTCTTCATCAGGATTCTACAAAGCAATAAAAATATTTTATAAAACATTGTCTGATTCTAAAAAGTTTTTTGAATATTTTCTTACCAACGTTACCCTAAAATCCTTATCCAAAAACTATTACACTCAAGCCAAAACAACAATGATGAAAACCACAACACAGGAAGTAATTCAACCATTGCTCAGGACCAAAACCCTTTACTCCAAAGAAGAAACGAACATGAATCAAGTCGCGGTCTGATAACAACTTCGGAAAATGACAACAATCGCATAAAAAGAAGAACGTTACCTCTTATAGGATATCTTACATCAAAATTAATCAAAACTCTTGCCCATCCTAACATTCAAATCATTAAAAAAATAATTTTCAACTCAAACGCACCTTCAGCAAACTCAAAGATCAAATTTCTCGTGAAAAATCTACCCATGTTGTATATTCAATTCCTTTCACAAATTGCATTAAGGTTTATGTAGGTCATACATCTCAACAACTAAAGAAATGTATCATCCAACCCAGAAGTGACATAAAATATCCTAATAAAACATGTACTCTCGCCGTACATTGCAGATCAACTGGTCATATAATGGATTATGATAATTTTAAAATTCTAGACACTGAATCACATCATGAAAAGAGGTGTTTTTGGAAATGTACCATATTAATAAAACTTCCAACACCAATGAATCAAAAATATGATGTAAACAAATTAAGCAACATCTATGCTTATCTGGTACAATACGAAATCTCAGATGATAATATCAATGCAAACTGTAGTTTGCAGAGGTGAGAGCGGTATCTCTCACTTCTGCATACAGAAGCATTATTTACAGAAAAATGTTGGATATTCAAGGTCACGCAATGGTTTTTTCCGATTAATTTAAAAATATGGCTTGAAATTGATGAGATATTGTATATAATACAATCTAAGAATGATAAGTAATCATTTGAGACCGTTTTCAACTCGTAAAAGACTGTAATATTTATATTATCAATATATGTAAAACCAAGTAGACGGATTTCACAATTTATTATTTTCAAGACTCTACGGTGATGCCGGTGCTAAAATTTTACCTTTTATAAAGACCTAAATCATATATAAATGTCGGATAAATACTTGAGTGAAACCAATAATGTAATAATGAACGTGATTGTAAAAACATTTTTTACTTTAAAAGCATCGCTTTTATTCCAAAATGGTACATTGTTAACGCATTAATAATATTCGTCGAACGGATAACTAACGTATCCCTAACTAAACGGCAACACGGTAGCAGTATTTCTCTCCCAACTAACAAATGTCAGTCATAATAACAATGCAAACCATAGAGATATAATATTTAACATAGAGTAGGCAAGTCCTATGCAGCACTGCTAGTGGTGTGGTCCATAGATAAAAAGAGATAGAGAATATCGTGCCCGTGTCTGTATTTGTTTCATGACGCATACAGAGGAAAGAGATTATATTTGCGCATAATTCTAATTGAAATTTATTACAATTCTTATTATCCTCTAAAAATAGGTAATTTATTATAGTAGGTACATTATAATTCTAAATTTTAGGTCATTTAATTTATCACTTTCATGTCTTAGGCCTATAGGCGAATATCTATGTAGTTTTGTACTAGGTATAAGGTATATAAGCTGCTGTGTGTGATCGTAAAAAGGTCTATTGGCAGAAGCAGGAACTAAATACATTCACATTATTAAGAAGTAACTTTTCAAAGGCTGATTGAAACTGAATTGTGGTAGAATTATTATAAATCAATGTATTCTCCTACTAAGCGCAAAAAACATTTCAACATGGTTTTGAGATAATTTATATGATAAAGAATATTTTAATATTTTTTGTGTGAGAAGTTTTCACATGAAGTAGGTACATAAATTAATTTAACAAATAATGAAAACTAAAAAGCCAGTTCGAACCGATGTTGATTTAAGAACAGGCCTGCGAATAGTTTTATAAAACTGAGGTTGATTTAAATGCTTCACATTGGATTGTATAAATTTACTAATCTTAACTTTAACTCATCTTTCCATTTGTTTTACAAAACAGATTCTTGGTATTTAACAAATAAAAAATGTCATTGAAGTTTTTCAAGAATTTAGGTATATGTACCTACGTTGAAGCATTTTCATTCACTATCCTTTATTTCGAATGTAAGTTAGTTTACTGCAGCTGAAGTACTTGAACTTAAAACTTGCGCTGAGAAACAAATTTTCTTTTTTTCATTATCATTATATTGTTTACCGTTTAATTATTAACTATTTCCCTATTTACAAATTGTAAAAACTTAACTGCTTCGGATTTCTATTTGAGTTTGGATGACGGCTGAGTCGGATGCGGATGACAGATAGGTACAGTAATCCACCAATCACGAGTGTTCAAAATAAAAGAAATAGATAATCTTGCCTTATTTTCTGTTTCTTTCTATTGAGGGTACGATTTGCCTGCTGTATGTTATATGTTATCTCTATGATAGAATAGAATTGCGTTCACATTAAGTCATTTGCTGTCACAATGAGGTTAAGGAGTTAAGGCACAAATTGAGATAAGAAAATTGACTTATTTTTTGTCTATGGAGAAAGATTAGTAATTGAAAATGCTGCAAATGAACCAGCGTCAATAAATGGCATAAATTTGGGACAAGCTGGAACATGTACATATTGAAACTACTGAGTAGTAACTTAAGTAGGTACTGACTATCATATCTCTTTGCCATACCATGACTAATTTCAAACCTGCGCAAAGATCTCTGCCTGAATATCTGGTTTATGCTTATAATTTTCTGCACGTTTGTGCAACCCTCAATATTGATGAGCATCTTGTTATCAAACGTAGACATACTGGTATAAGAGTATACTCTTGCAGAAGAATTTGGTGAACACTGCATCAATTGCACCTGAGTTTCCTCATCGCGTGAAAATATTTCAGTTAAATTATTTATTTAACTTATCCCAAAGTAGAAACTTATCCTTCTCCGCTTTAGAAAACTGTCCGGATCATAAAAGATTATCGGTTTGTTATGTCAGTGTCAGTATGAAGTATATGTCAGATATACAGTATTCCTGTCATTGTGGCCTCTATGATTGTGGCTTGCAAACGCACACTCTCCATACACACCAGCACTGCGCCAGATGATGAACTCTCGTATATTGAAAAACTTTTGATACCAATCGATAATTATGTTATTTAATCAATATTCATTTTAATTCAGTGATTTTAATAATTCGATTAAGAGAATTGGTCCAAATGGACCAAAATATGGCAAGAACCATAATTTTTTAAAGAGAAACAGAAATCTTTCCCTTACCCTCAGATAGGTAAATCAACTTTTATTTTCGTAGAAGTGTCAATTTATAGCATGGATAATATTTAGGTGGACTAAAGTGCAAGATCGCCATTGACTGATGTAAGCCAAAGGATCGTATACAAGCTTTCGTGTCGGGATATTTTGAAGTTAAGGCACATGCAGATTTGCACAACATTTGAAGTTCAAGGAGGTAAAACTTCATCTGGACAAGAAGGGGAGTTTATTAATAGCCGAACTACATAATTCTTACCGCTTAGCTGACCGAAAAACAAGACTTTAGATTGTGCAAGGATATTAAATATATCAATTTCCAGGAGATCCTAGATTTTTATATGTAGTGCTGAGTAAAACTAAGTGGGTCATATTTATGAGAAAAATAATAGGAATCGGTGAATCGCCCTATGCAGTTATGTTTGGATGTACCGCCAGGTTGGGTTGGCATCAATATAAGTTTACCACAGAATGACCAGGATGAAGACCGTTTATTTGAGTAAATTTTATATTATAGATAACTACGAGTATTTCAATACAATATACATATTACAAGAACGAAACATTAGATATTAAAATTTTAATATGTATATAAATAAATTCAACATTATTATTTGCTGGTAGTTACATCACCTTATTATACAACAAATGCCTAAAAGTATAATTCCTTGAATAATTGAAAATAGAAAATACTCTCCGTTATTGTTCAAAAGCAAGCAAGAATAAAATCGACATATACCAGAAACATTGAAGGAAATTTTGAGTGAATAATTTAACATTAACATTAATATATTTTCTTCATACTATATATTTACAGTCTTATTTAATATTGTAATTTTAACTATTGATAAATATACCATTTTCTCTTTGCTAGTGGTTATAACATCACCTTAATATTAAAAAATATTGTACTAAAGTACGAGCGTTTCAAATTTATATTGTGAACTATTACTAAATTAATATATATATATATATATATATATATATATATATATATATATATATATATATATATATAAATAAATAAAACTTGTTTCTTTATTGATAATTATAACATCACCTTAGTATTATTATTCAAGCCACTCTTTACTCAAAACTCAAACTCTGATAACAGCTGTTTTGCTCAAGAGAGTTTTCGATGTCTTTGACCGATTTCGCCAGACGGAGGAGGTATACAATTCGGTTGTGTTTGTTTTTTTTAGTATTAAGATATTTGTATACCTACACGTATTTAAAAATAACATGATTATTGAAATTTAAAGTCCGTGACAGCTGACCGATTTCCAAAATAAATCCATATCCCCAAAAAACATTCCCAATGTAAAACTTTTGGAGGTGAGAGCTATATTCAGCAAAATTCAACAAAAAAAAACTCAAATCTTTCGCATATGCTCAGTTAGAGCTGAACCACACCGATACAATTTTTGGTATGTTGTTTTGTATAAGAATTTTGTTTGAATGGTACATTTTCATCAAGTGATTCTATCGCTTCTCACCGCCCCCAAAATTCCTTCCATGAAATTACAACCTGACGTATTATATTCATAACCCACATTTACAGTAAATCTGGACTCGAGTATTTCCATTTCCTCACCAGCCTGCATTTATGATTTGCATTATTAACGCTTATTGATCGTCATCGTCAATTGTAAATCTTTGCAACTTCCTTCTCTTGCCCCTGGTCAATAGTAACAAGTGCAATTTTAGAAAAAAAAAACAATTATGAATATAATACGTGAAGTCGTAATTTCATGGAAGGAATTTTGGGGGCGGTGAGAAACGATAGAATCACTTGATGAAAATGTACCATTCAAACAAAATTCTTATACAAAACAACATACCAAAAATTGTATCGGTGTGGTTCAGCTCTAACTGAGCATATGCAAAAGATTTGAGTTTTTTTTTGTTGAATTTTGCTGAATATAGCTCTCACCTCCAAAAGTTTTACATTGGGAATGTTTTTTGGGGATATAACTATACATAAAAATAATAACTTTACAATACATTTTTTAAGTAATTATTTGTTAATTATTAATTGTTAATTATTATTTTTTGTTTCAATAATGACTATCAATCTATAAGATTATCAAACAAATTTGTCCTTGAGAAGGTCAAGCTATAATTCTCTCGCCTCTCATTTCGTTGAAAAATTGAAAATGAAAAACATTTATTAATTCAGATTATGTAGACACCTATAAAATTCATCTAAATGACATGATATAGTTTTTAATTGAAACTCATAATAAGGCAGAATGTTTATATTTTCTTATTAAATTTAATACCAAAGAATTGCTCTCTCCAAGTAGATGGCTGCACTAGTTTTGACTAGTGGGGGACAACCAAAAATAATGAAATAATGTAGAGAATTTTCAGTCTTCTCAATCATTGTGCCTTCTCGTGTTGTTCAGCATGTAGTTTTACAAACATGTACGGGTTTTTTATCCAATGTTAAAGAATGTTCTCGTAAATAATTGTCATTCAATGTATCTTCTGATTTTTAATTAATATTTTCATATTATCCATTACAGCCTTCATCTCATGTAAAGTTCTTCAAACAAAAATGTGGTAAAATTAATGGTGTTTCCTTCGAAGATATGTTTTGTCGTGAAGTTTAAAAAAAAAAAATTCAGTCGTTGGTAAGAAAATATTCCAAATACTTTTTAGAATCAGACAATGTTTTATAAAATATTTTTATTGCTTTGTAGAATCCTGATGAAGAGGAACAGGTCCTCGAAACGTAGATTCAATAAACAGAATACACAAATTAATGGCCAGTAATCATTTTTTGAGCCTATTATCCTCCCAGTAATCAACTTGATTTTATATATCACAAGTAATGAGTTACTTTTTGGTTATTTATATATATATATGGGATATTAGGAAATTTGTTAACACGATAGAGGTTCAAATTTGCTACAAAAATCAAACTCCTAAATATCTCCGCCGAGTTCGTTATTGGGCAATATCGGGTAAGTAGTTTCAAAATGGCTACCGTTCAAATATTTAAAAAAATTATCAAGAGCCGTAATGTAAATATCATCAAAAATAATTTTAGGTTATAGATATAATCAGTACCTACAACTTTTGTTATAAGCAATTTTCCATAAAATGCACAGAAAAAAATAGAAATTAATAATGAAAAAATAAGAAATATTGATAAAATATGAACACTCAATATAAATTTGATGTAATTGTACATTTTCTGAAGATCTTAATATAGACCCTGATTGAAAAAATACATAGTATATTTATTGATAAGAAATAGGCGAAAAAAAAATCAGCCTTGAAGTGGAACGCGAACCCTGTCTGCTTTATATTCAACTGCCAAAACAAAAACCTCTAACCGTAAGGCTATGATACACACGGCAACTTATATGTAATGACATGTACGTATTCCAATGGAAAGGTTGTTCAAATTTCAATTCAATGAATTTTGAGAAATTTACCTTTCCGCTGACTACAGGCCATCGGGATTTTTTTTTCTTACATATTTCAAGCTAATAAAAAAAATATAAATGGTTTTTAGAAAATCGGGTCAATTATTAATCACGATCCTGGTCAAACCGCTTAAAGTAAAAAGTTTAAAATTATCGTATAGATTGACTGTAGGTTGTAGAGGTTTGATAAGAGAGGATTTCTCATAGCTATAATCCCAGGGGGATGAAACTGCCCCTTAAATTAAAGAACATATTTTATTTAAAAAACTATTAGTTTTTAGGAAAAAAGCTTGAACACATGTATTTTATTTTATTTATTACATATTGTAAAATTAATGGAAAAATTATAAAGGGTGCTTAAAATATCGGATTAGTAATAATTAATCACGATCCTGGTCAATCCGCTCGAAGTAAAAAGCTCAAAATTGGCATTTAGGTTGACTGTAGGGTGTAGAGATTCGATAAGAGTGGATTTCTCAAAAATAGAATCGCAGGGGGATGAAATCGCCCCTTAAATTAAAGAATATATTTTATCCCAAAAACAATTAGTTTTTAGGAAAAATACTTGAACACATGTATTTCATTTAATCTCTTACATATTTTGAGATTAATTCAAAAAAATTATACAGGGTGCTTGAAAGATTGGGTCATTAATAATTATTCGCGATTCTGGTCAAATCGCTAGTAGTAAAAAATCTTAAAATGGCATTAATGTTTGCTGCAGGGTGTAGAGTTTCAATAAGTGTCGATTTTTTAAAACTTAAATCTCAGGGGGATGAAACCGTCCCTTAAATTGAACAATATAAGTTATCCTAGTGTCCCGGTAGCAGACCTACATGTATATTTTATCTCATATTGTTCTTTATATTATAACATTGTAGTTATATTAAAACTAGACCAGATCATGGTTTTTAAGAATCAGCATTTTTAAAAGTATAAACCATGACAATTGTAAAATAGGTCAGATCTAGAATAAATATTTCGAAGTGAACAGTTGTGCCTTACTACACGTTCCCATATAACTGGCGCAGTCATATCCGGCTTGGGGGAGATTGATCACAGTGACCACCAGTGCCCGTTCAGCAAAGAGGGTTTCTGCCGACAGTCCAAACCAAGACAAGAAGACAGTAAGTGCTCTCCTGTTAACCATTTCCGTTTTTCTTTTGGGTCTCACCCGCCCGATTGGCAAATTAGAGTTATGAATTAAACCGAACTGATAGTTCTATAGCAATAAGAAACAAACCGAACTGATAGTTCACTAGAATAAGAAACCAGAACAAAAGTTCACAAGCAAACAAATAAACAACATATCGATAAGTACATGTCACTTAACGATAGAATCAATGGACATAGAGTCCAAGACGCAAATAGAAACTTAGATCAAATCATAGAAGAAGTAGAAAGTCAATCAGATATCACATTCATTCAACCAGAAATTCATACAATGCCAGACACCAGACCTTTCGATACTCAATTATTAAAATTATATCTCGATAAAGTACCATTTTTCGATGGAAACAATCTAGTATTACATTCATATATTGAATCAGTACGAAGCACATTTTTAAATTTCCCAGATAATCCTCATCATATCACTCATAATTTAATTCTTCAAGCAGTAAAAAATAAATTACGAGGACGCGCACAAATTCGAAGACTTCAAATCCCTGTTACAGTTAAAAATGGTCCAGTCTTCATTCCAAAATTTCAGTCATTAAGCTTTTATGTCCCTGAAACTATATCCAATAGCATAAATGGCTTTGTTGAAGTAGAAATCCATAACTTAACCGATGTTCATCAGTTAATATCTTTTACAGTACCCCAATATTCTACACCATTCTCAGAAAAAGATTGAGAAATATTCAATTGTAATTTTATACCACCATATAGGAAAAATCAATAGATTGATATCACCAACCTAATTAGAACAAATCATATGAATAATGAAGAAAAAGAAGCTATAATAAATCTTTGTAAAGAATACACCGATATTTTCCAAGCCCCAACAGATAAATTACCTTTCACTAATGTAAGTAAACACAAAATACAAACAACACATGAAACACCATGCTATACTAAGACATATAGATATCCACATGTATGCAAACAAGAAGTTCAAGAACAGATTACAAAAATGATTCAGAACGGTATTATACGACCAAGTATATCACCCTGGAGTTCACCTATTTGGGTTGTTTCAAAAAAAACAGATGCTTCAGAACAAAAGAAATGGAGAATAGTCATAGACTATAGGAAGCTTAATGAAAAAACGATAACTGATAGATATCCGATTCCTAATATAACAGATATATTAGATAAATTAGGAAGAAACTACTATTTCACTACACTAGACCTTGCCTCAGGATTTCAAATCGAAATGTCACCTGAATCCATATCAAAAACCGCTTTTAATACAGAACATGAATATTATGAATTTTTAAGAATGCCATTTGGACTAAAAAATGCTCCAATTACGTTTCAAAGAATGATAGACAATGTTTTAAGAGAACACATCAATAAAACATGCCTGGTATACTTAGATGATATAATCATATTTTCAACATCGTTACAAGAACATATCAGTAATATTAAAAGAATATTCCAAACCTTACGAAATGCTAATTTGAGAATACAAGTTGATAAATCAGAATTCTTAAGAAAGAATGTTGAATTCTTAGGACACTTCGTTACCCCCGAAGGAATTAAACCAAATCCAGATAAAATTAAAGCTATTAAAAAATTCCCAATACCAAAAACTCAGAAGGAAATAAAATCATTTCTTGAATTATTAGGTTATTATCGGAAATTTATATAAAACTTTGCAAAACTCACTAAACATTTAACTAACTGCTTAAAAAAAGATCAAAAAATAAAATTAGCAGGGAAATATATATCATGTTTTGAACATTGCAAAACCCTTTTATCAAATGAACCAATCATAGCATATCCAAACTTTGAAAAACCTTTTGAATTAACAACCGATGCTTCAAATTATGCAATAGGAGCAGCACTCTCACAAGATGGACATCCAATAGCATATGCATCAAAAACATTAAACCCTTCCGAAATAAATTATTCAACAATAGAAAAGGAATTACTAGCCATAGTATGGAGTTGTAAATATTTTAGACCTTATCTATTTGGTAACAAATTTACAATTTTTATTGACCATAAACCACTGGAATGGCTTTGCAATTTAAAATCACCAAATACAAGACTAATCAGATGGAAACTACATTTAGAAGAATACGACTATGTTATCAGATACAAATCAGGAAAGTCTAATCATGTAGCCGATGCCCTTTCAAGAATTAAAATCAATGAAAACTCATGTGAAGTTAATGTATTAACGAGATCTAAAACAACTAAACTCGAAGATGATCTTTTATCATTACTTAATAATGCAGACGAAGAACTACCCGAAGTTGACGATGAAAGTCTAGACGAAATACTTAGTTCTTTAGATTTAATTGATAACCCACAAACCAAATTACCTGAATTTCGAGATGAAGATTTATCATCAATTACTCAAGAAGAAGCAGATGATGTAGACACAATACACTCAGCACAGAAAAATCCAATTCAAGAGTTTCCATATACAAATAAATGTATTAACCAATATCAAATAATAATCACGGAATCAACTTATAATCTTACAAATGTTACTATTCATGAAAGAGTATTTGTATAAAAATCGACATAAGGTAATAATGAAATCCAATGCAACAGAAGAAGAGATTACAAAAACCGTAAAAGTAATTATTCAACCTAATAAACAATACTGCCTTCTCTTTAGAACCAAACCAGATGAACGTTTAAAAACAAGAATATTAACAATTAACAATTCAAAGCAATTTTGAAAATTTAAATTTATTCTTTCAAATTTATTTCTAACTGATATTATTACGCAAGAAAATTAACATCAGAAAATAAGATATCATCGTGAAGGAAAGACACAACATAAAGGAATTAATGCCACCTTAACGTCATTAAATAAAAATTATTATAGGCCCAACATGACCAGAGATGTACAAACCTATGTAAATACTTGCGAGACACAGAATCCACCATATGAAGTTACACACACACCTTCAAGACCTATGGAGATAATCCACATGGATATTTTCTTTATCAACAACATGTTTTTAACACTTTTCGATCCATTCTCGAAATATGCTCAAGCTATACCATTAATTCAAAAATCAGTTACAGAAGTAATGGAAGGACTTACCACATTCATATCCTTTGTAGAAATACCAAATGAAATTATTTGTGATAATGGAACGGAATTTAGAAATCATTCCATCGCAGACTATTGTAAACTACACAAGATAAAATTACATTATATAACATTATACAACATCCAACTCTCCAGTAGAACGACTACATTCTACATTGCTAGATCAACTTAGATGTCTTACCAGAGAAAAACCACATGAAAATATAACTAATCTAATGAAATTAGCAATAATGGGATCTAATAATACCCCACAGAGTGAAACTAAATTTGAAATATTATTTGGAAATCTTAATCAAACACTACCTTTTGATATTAATGAAGAAAAAATAATAACAAATTATGTTGATGAACATGCTAAGTGCTCACGACAAATGGACAAGAATGTTCAGAAGACAATAAATAATGAAAAAGAAAAACGTAGTCAAAATACAAAAAACAAACATTCTTACCGTGAATCATTAGATTCTGAAGATAATATATTCATTAAAAATGATCAATTAAGGAAGAAAACAAATCCTCGATTCATTAAAACAAAAGTTGAAAGTGATTTAGAAATCAAAGTTAAAACACCAAAAGTAACCTATCATAAAAGAAGAGTTAAAAGAAAACGTATTATTCCAGGTACACGCCCACGAGGAAGACCACGGAAAAATGAAAATTAAGAAACTCATAGTAATAACCCTATTCCTCATCTTTTCAAAAACCTTCAGTCGAATCAAAGTAATACCTATAGAAAATGGACTTCTTACATTAAATTTAGGAATAATGAGAAACCAACAAGCTCAACACAAATTCATTCATTATGTTAAATTACTTCCAATCGTTGAAGAAATTACGTCAAGAGAATTGCAATTAGACTTATTGAACAAGGAAATCTTACAAATTACTAATACGACTAAAAACATAGCATTAACTACATTATTTTTACAAGCTCAGCAATTAATATTTAAAACAAAGACTAAATTAGAAAATGTTCTCGCACAACATAAATCAAGACCAAAAACAGGATTGATTAATGGTATAGGTTCAATATCATAATGGCTATTTGGAACCTTAGATGACAATGACCGTGAAACTATCAATACAGCCCTAACAAAACTAAATAAAAATGGTAATCGTATTGAATATCAATTAAAGACTCAATCAACTCTAGTGTCAAATCTAATTGATGATAATAATAGAACCGTCACAATATTAGCTAAGAATCAGAAAATAATTAAATCCTTTCTAACGAATGAAATGATGAGATGGAGAAATAAAGTTAACCAATTGCTAGTTATTGACTCCATCTAAAATGTAATATTACAATTATTCATTAATTTACAATATAATAATGAATTGCTGGATGAATTAGAGAATGCGATTACTTTTGCATCATTGAACCTTGTTCATAATTCAATATTACCTAAGGAAAGTTTAAATTATATTTTAGCTAAAGCGAAAGAGCTTTATAAAACTGATAGTATCTGAGATTTAAAATATCTTCAGAATTACTATTCGTATATTGGAATAACAGTTCGATTTTCAGAAAAAATAATTATTTTTGTAATTAATTTACCAATTTTGACAACTGAGATCTACTCCTATTACCACCTGATCCCAGTTCCTACACAAAACCTTACAATAATTCCCACTTCTCCTGACCTTGGAATGAGCACAACTACTTAGATTACAACCAATCAAAGATGCCCTAACAACGAAGATACCTACATATGCCATGAAGAGAGCCAGCCCCAAGATGAATGCTGCCTAATACAACTGGTTTCCAATCATTGTTCAGTACATCATGTGTCAGTTACTACCAATAGTGACTACCCCTACCCTGAAAGAAAATCACAAGCTGATAGTACCAGTCAATGAACTTCAGATACCTGATTGTCAAAATGGTATCCAGACAATTCAAAAACCAGTCATCATCCATTTACCTAAAGGATCTACTACAACCATTGAAGACCAACAGTGTACAACAATAAGGAGCAAAGTATCATTTCCAATATTTCTATTACCAAAAATAGAGATACCAGAACTTTGGAACTTAACTATTAACAAGAAGATGCCCCTCAATTTGGAATAAGTTGACCTTGCTGACATCAGATCATTAAAAGAGTTAGCAAAGTTTTCCGAAACAGCAAACTTCTCACCTGAAGACCTTGAACTAATGAAGTCGAGTAATCATTGGTTCAAGATAACAATAATAATAGTTTCACTTTCACTTGTAATTAGCGTAAAGAACTATTTTGGAAGTTGGAAACATTGTTATAAATTCATTCCAATCCACTAGACGACCCATCGCCAGGAGACTATGCTACAACTTCAGCGGGAGGAGTTATCCTAGTGTCCCGGTAGCAGACCTACATATATATTTTATCTCCTATTATTCTTTATATTATAACATTGTAGTTATATTGAAACTAGGCCAGATCATGGTTTTTAAGAATCAGCATTTTTAAAAGAATAAATACCATGACAATTGTAAAATAGGTCAGATCTAGAATAAATACGTCGAAGTGAACATTTATGCCTTACTACACGTTCCCATATAACTTATATTTCATTTCAAAAGCAATATTTTTTTAGGAAAAACACTTGAACATATGTATTTTATTTTACTTTTTTACATATTTTAAGATTATTATAAATTTTATGCAGGGTGTTTAAAAAATCGGGTCACTAATTAATCATAGTCCTGGTCAAACCACTTGAAGTATGAAACTTGAAATTGGCATGCAGGTTGACTGTAGAGTGTAGATGTTCAGTAAAACTGAATTTCTCAAAACTCAAATTCCAGGGGGATATAACCACCTCTTAAATTAAACAATTTTCTTTATTTCAAAAACTATTAGTTTTAAAAAAAAAATGCTTGAAAGTCTATTTGATTTCATTTTTCATACATATTTTCAGATTTCTTGAAAATTTAAACATGTAACAGGAATTATAGTTAGACTGGATACGATTTATTTTCACGTATTAACACTAATAATTACACATCTATTTACATATTTATATTCAAAGCATTACTTAGCGCTTAGTGCTGTATTTATATTCACTATTATTTGCACTAGTGTAGACTCACACTCAACTGACTAACTGTCTCTGATCGACGCTAGTATTTATACCTAACCACACGCTCTCGATTATTCATGGTTGTTATCCATCTCGAGAACGTCTCCTACTGCCGTATGTTATTTCCAAATATATTATTTCGGGAATACTCCAGGTCCCCATATTCTCGATGCTTCTGAAGTTCTTGTGTGTTCTTCTCGATGTTCTGGAGTTCTGGTGTGGGTGCGTGTATTTTATTATTTAGGTGAGTTTTCACGTTACACTGCCTCCTCCTTAGCATCTGAGCGTCCTGATCAGAATCATCCCTGGTAATACATTGCTACATTTCTGTTCCATGGTGAAATCTGCAGTTGGTTTCAGCCAGGAAAATACCATTGTTCAAGAAGTAACAGTCTATAGTCTTTCCCGAGTATACTCCTTTTGGATTGAAACAACACAAGGTAATTTGCACGCCATCGTCCTGGAAGATGTATTCGATAATGTTCTTTACAATTTTCCAATCTAGCACGTCCAACCCTCAGCCTATTTTCGAAAGACCCAACTTCCTGACTTCATTCTTTGGTCTCTTCAGTAAATGCCAGAAAGTGGGTTTTCCTTTAGACATCATCTTAATAACCAAACAGAACAGGTTCCGTTTACCATCTGCTAGTCGCAGAACTTTTCCCACTCTTGGTCGTTGAAACTGACATTCTGCTCTTCAACGTTCATTTCTTGAAGGGCCACACGTGCTTCGTCCTGATTGCTTGATCCAGCTTATGGTGCGAGTCAGTTTTTATACACCACTCTAGGTTTCCCCCTTGGTAACTTTCGGATACGATAGATGACGTAATTTATTCTCTTCATAATTTCTTATGAACCTTCCCATTGCCTCTGGAGTTTGGGACAACGGCCTTGACGTCGTTGGGATAGAGCCAAACCAGGTCTCCCACGTTTAAGATTCCATCAGCTGATTGAGTATTGTAGTGGTGTTTCATTCGATCACTTGCAAGCTGGATGTTCTGTCTGGCTAACTCGTGGAATTAATCTATTTTGGCTTTCAATTGCTCGAAGTATCCTTCTCCTGTGATACTTTCCTCTGTAGGTTTGCGTCCGAATCCCAAGTCACAGGGTATGCGTAACTCACGCCCCAACATTAAACAAGCAGAAGTCTGACCAGTTGTTTCAGTCACAGCCGCTCGACAGGCCATCTGGAGCAAATGTATGTACTGATCCCAATCTCTCTGATGTTCTGAGAAAACCTTAGAGAGCTGCTTGCTCATGGTTCGGTTCATCCTCTCTACCATTTCGCCCGATTGAGGATGCAAAGGGGTCATTCTAGTCTTGTTCGCACACATCTTGGAACAGGGCTGACTCGAAGTTTTTTCCTTGGTCTGAATGGATTTCAAGAGGAACGCCAAAATGCGAAAATAATATTCTTTCACTAACACCTCTGCGGCGGTCAATGCTTCTTGGTTAGGGATTGCGTACGCCTTTGTCCGTTTTGTGAAGTAATCCATGGCTACCGGGATATAATTATTCGGCAAATTGGAGAATATCAAAGTCGAACATCCACAAAAGGTTATTAAATATTAAAAAAGGTTAGTAAATGTTTCGACCCTTCAGGTCATTATCAGCTAAAATAAAAAAACGAGATAGATACGAAAACGAATACAAAAGGTATATAACAACTGGAGGTAAGTTGATAAAGGTTATTATATAACAATAAATATAATCTTCCTAATTAATGAAACATATTAGATAAATTATATTTAGGAGGCTCAAAGTCTAGGTTATACAATTGAAAAATCACATGTGGAAAAACTGATAATATGTTTATAAAAGTAAAGAAACCCAAGGCCGTGAAAAGGAATTGGATCAGGAACAAAGAGAAAACAAAATTTGGAGCTAGAATTTATATAATTTTGCCGGAAATGGAAGGGAAGAAAATTTCTAGAAAAGTAAAGAAAATAGATAAATCTAGTGTGAGGTTCAAATCAAGTGTTGAAAGACATTAGAAAATTAAGAATTAAAAATAATTAGAACCGTCAACAATTAAATCTGAAGAACGGAACCTCAAATGATTTACTCTTGTTTTTGTTTCATTCTAAAATATCCAGGTTCATACCCTTGTTCATAAAGAGCTGCAAAACCTCACCTGATCACCATCGCCCAATTAGCATTATTCCAATTATCGGAAAGATAATAGAGATTATCCTAAAACGGTTGTATTCTTATTTCGATAGTCACTTCTATTTTAGCAAATCCCAATACAGTTTTCGTAAAAATAGATCCACTATTCAAGCTGCTTACCAACTTGTGACGAGCATATTCGAGGGTCTTGATCCAGGTAAACATTCTTCTTTAACCCTATCTGACGTGACCAAGGCTTTCGACTGTGTTTCCCACTCTATCCTCATTCAAAAATTGAGTTACTAGCGTGAGAGGCACTGCTCTTGATCTGGTAGGGTCCTATCTTGAAAATAGGTATCAGTGCGTCGACGTCAACAATATCAAGTCAGATTTAAAGCCAATTTGTTATTGTGTTCCACAGGGTTCTGTCCTCGGCCCGTTATTATTCATCATTTATATGAATGACTTGCAGCTTTATTTCTCCAACAAATTGTGTTTTGTTTGCCGATGACACAACCCTTATATGCACAGACAAATTATAAACTAGTTTACCTCAAATGATGGACAGAAACAAGAATTTAGCCAACACTTGGTTCACAGCAAATAAACTGAAACTGAACGATCAAAAAAAACAGAATATAGTGATTTCCTCTAACACCAGTGTTAATCTAGGAGACAGTGTTAAGTTTCTAGGTTTTCTTATTGATACTAGACTTAGTTGGTCCAGGCATATTGAAGCGACTACTCGTAAGCTGTCTAGTGTTTTATTTGTTCTTAGACAGATGAGGAATGCTGTAGGTTTGATGATACTGAAATTAGCATATCATTCACTATTTCACTCAGTTATTTCATATGAAGTTTTGATTTGAGGACATTCCACAAACTCAATCACAATTTTCCGATGTTAGAAAAAAGCCATAATAATGATGGCAAACGTAGGATATTGGGAACATTGTCGTCCTATGTATTCAATTTGAAATCATGCCACTTTCTACATTATATATTTATGTTGTGCTGTTGGAGATTCACAAGAATATTGAGATGTTTCCGAAACACTTCCAAAATCATGATTATTCAACAAGATCCGCATGTTTACTGAATAATACAAGACATAGGTTTGCAGTCAAAAAACTCGCTAAATTTAAATTTATACAAATGTCTCCATCCCTCAGTTAAATCTTTGGATTTCAGAAATTTCTAAACAAATATCAAGAGATATCTTCTCAACCACTGTTTCTACACAATCGAAGAATATGCTACTGCTGCTGGTCTATTCTCAGTTCTTGAGAAATCACGTGACACTGTGATCATCTGAAAATTTTCTTGTTATGCCAGTTATTTTTTTATTTGTAAATTTTACTAGTTTTATCTAGACACGTTGTTGCTCATTTAAAATGTATGACAAAGTATCTAGTATATATGCCTTGCTATAAATGTAATTTTTTTATATAATGTGGTCAAATAAATTACTCTACTCTACTCTACTACCTACGGCTAAGTCCCCTATATCTTCGCCTTTGAGTGTCTGGCTCGCATTTTGGTCTTTTTCTACAGTGCAGTTACCATTCTTATTTGCCATTTCCAATGTCTTGATGTTTTTTGCAGTAGCTACGTGTTCTTCCCCGCCATGACAAGTTTTTCATCAACTGTTCTTGAAATTTCTACAAATTTCTTGTCACTATATCTACCAGCTTCTTTAACCTTTTCCTCGATAGTTCTGGTCACTACCTCAAACCTCGCATCACTTTTTCTGGAAACATCTTTAATTTCATCTTGAAGAGTTCTAGAAACTTCTTCAAACTTTTTCGAGACATTTTCAGTAACAGTTCTTCCGGAAAGTAGAACTCGAACATATCAGGATCTTCCCCGTTTTCTATCAAATTTTCTCTTAACAGTTTTTGGAAGGTTGTTTTATTACCGGAATCATCACAATCCCGCCCCACCAACTGTTCTTTGAGTTATTACATGGTTACCTGCAATAATTTCATTTTTAATTGTCTTTTTTACAAAGTCAATTATACAGGTTTTATGTCTTCAACACAAAAACGAAAAAAATTCCTCATGCTAACACGAGAACGAGCAAAAGTCTTTACACCAACACGAAAACGAACAAAAGAGTCTTTAGCTTAAACTTAAATCTAACAAAAAAAATTTAAAACACTCAAATCTGCACGAAACTACAGTCTCTTAAAGTCTGTCCAATTATACAGTCATTCACTGACTGATTCCACACTGACACCAATGTAACGGGAATTATAATTAAACAGGGTTCGATTTATTTTCACTTTTTTATTTACACTAATAATCGTCACTGATTACATCGGAAATCCATATGTCTGACCACCAAGCCCAACTATCAAAGGTTAAAAAAACAGAAACTTTACCATTAAGAAAAGAAACCATAAAAACGGATATTTATGGAGGAGAGCATTAAACAGATCAAACAGGAACTTTCCAAAACTAACTGGGAGAATGTATTAGCATTCAAGGATGCAAAACTAGGTTTCACTGAGCTTCATGTCCATCTCATGTCAATTCTAGATAAATGGGCACCTATTAAGGAGAGAGTAAGTAGACCATATAATGAAAAAGAAATGTTTGAAACGCAAAGATAACAAGAAATGAGAAATAAATTAGAAGCATTACAGGTGATCATTACAGCTAAAAAAGACGAAGAATCGAAGAAAATATATAAAAGCTACAAAGATAGATTTAACAGGGAAATAGAAAACACAGTGAGAGAGAACAACAAAAATTTAGTAGAAAATGCCAAAAACAAATCAAAAGCCATGTGAAATATAATTGAACACAAGAAAAAACTAAATTCAACTTAAAACACTATATTAACACCCGAATGATCTAA